>CM057830.1:112265464-112666360 GCA_030068075.1 Paguma larvata | reverse complement strand
CCATTTAGAAAATTTAGCAGTGTATTTAAATATTTCTCATTCACAGGCAACCAGCTGTGATAGAGGAAGCTGTATTTAAATAGTTAGTCAAAATTGAAGGTGCCAGCAGATTTCAAACAGAACACGTGAAAAGGAACTTTTTATAAACTTTGTTTACCTTCTTGGCGTGGACTATCACAACACACCAAAATTGAGGCGTTAGGTTTATTTTAACCACCTAAGTATATTGAAGAGTTATGTGACGCGCACTCTTTTCGAAGCGCCTGATAACGTTCACTGAAAGTCCCTGTGCACCTGTACCAGGCTCCGTTAGTGTGAGTGGTCATGACATTAGCGTACACAGTGCAGGACACTTTGAACACAGCTCTAGCTAACATCTGAGGACAGTTACTCAACAGTAACATGCTCTTTGACCCACGATATATATCTTTGGTCCAGAGTCTGGTTATACAACTAAAGTGCAAGCAAGCTTCCTAATATTAAGTCAGCCATAGAACAAATGGTGCAAGAAATCTATGAAGACATTTTCCTTTCCTTTTCTTTTGAACACACATCATAACAAGTCATAGCAGGACAAATACTAATTCAGCCGAATCCCCTACAGCACAATGAGGCAAATCTCTTCTATCCAGCAATAGATATTAAATTGAAAGAAACATAGTTCCTGTTTGCCTTTTAAAAGGAAGTATTCATCATTAAAAATTATTGGGAGCCTAATTTTGCATGGCCTTATACAAAGTGAATCACCCAGATGGTTTCTTGGAACCTAGCAACCTTTATCAGACAAAAAAAAAAAAAAAAAAAAATTAAAAACACAAAAATGGAATCAAACTATCAAAGAGACATGTCCAGAGCAAAACGATCACAAAGAAAACACCCAATAGCATTTGAGAAAACGACGTGAGTAGGTGGATTGTGAAGCATGGAAAGACGTTGGATGACCCACCGGGGCTAGAAGAGCAAAAGGCTGGCTCTTCTAGAAGCAATCTGGGTAAACTCAGCAGAAATTGTGGAACCTCAGGGGTGTTTAATGGGCTAGGGTAGCCAAAAACACTTAATGTAAAAAAAAAAAAAAGCCTACATAAGGGAAAATAGAGACAGAGAATAAAGAATGAAATGAGATCTGTTGCAAATACGAAAAAAGAATATTTTGTGCTTCGTGGTAGAACTGATTATTGGAAAAAAAAAAACCTTTGCTAAATTCAGTTGTGATTTTATATGCCTAAATGAAAGTAAATACAAATGAATGTGCAGTAATAAGTCATGGGCTGAACTCCACCATCCTACCTATAACATTTGCTAATCTTCCCGACTGGTCTTGCCTTGATGCCTATCACAAGCTTGAAACAGATGAAACAACAAAAGCTCTGGGATTTAACAAAAAACTCGAAGCCCAAAATAGATTTTTAAATTGCTGAAACATAAAGATTCCTCAGCCACCATCTATGACATTTTTAATTGCATGCAAGATTGTATAATGTTGGCTGATTAAAAATTATTTAAAGAAAAGATGATTCAACTACTTTGAATTTACCACCAGAAACCTTCTACAATAATTTGCATGGAATTACAATGGGATTTATTTTGAGGGGCAACAAAAATCATTTAAAATTCTGATGCTGTCATCACCATAATTCACTGATAAGTATTAGAAGTTATCTAGGAAACAGTGGCTTAGCCTGTTTTTATGAGATACCTTGATTTAGTACAGGGCATGGAAGCTGTAATTATTCACCGAGAGGCAAAGGGAATAACAGAAAAACTCCCTGCAGGTCACCAACCGCTGGCAAAGAAATCCAAGTGAGGAAAAATAAGCCCTTGCTTCTAGGTGGGAGCAGTTTGGGTGTAAAAACCTAAACTGGCTCCGACTGGTTTTTCTTTATTTTTCCAGTTCTTTTACTGGACTCTTATGTGTGTATCTTGAGATGGGTTTTCTAGAGAAAAGCCCCCAAATATCTACCAGCTACTCGCCCCAAATGAGGCTCAGTCTTAGGACTTCTGATCAGTTACCACTGAGTCAGGTCTGCATATTTTCTTATTAAGCTTTTAACCCAATGACCTATAATTCCATTCCATTCCATTCCATTCACCCAACACGCACTGAACACGCAGACCGTGCCTGGTCCTGGGATATATAACCTGTATGCTGCTGGGTGGGGGTAAGACGAGCCAAATACAAACATGGATTAAGACGACAGTCCCATGAGAAGTCTATGATTTGATGGGGGAAGTCTTAAGTACGATCGACTCTAAAAGGTAGTGACATACTTACACTGTTTCGAGGAAGCAGGGTCGGTTAAAAAGCTCAGTTAAAGGCTTTTGTTGAGGGGACGACATTTGGGATCCAGCTCGAAGCATTTTCCAATGACTGCCAAAGGCACGGATGGGACTAGGTAAGGCTTCTGGGCAAAGGAAACAGCAGAGGCAAATATCTAGAGATGCAGAAACAAAAACAGTGCATTTGTTACGTGACTCTTTGCTAGGTATTTATCTTATATCAATGCGTGTCATTAGACGTGACTAATTCAATACTGAATCTCTTCTTCAGCGTTCCCCAAAAGTGATGTCTCAGCCAACTGAATCCTGCAACAAACAGGTAACTAACACTCTGTGGCTGTAACCCATTCCTTCCACTTGGGGACGATGCTAATCATAATCTACCTTAATGTGAGTTCGAATACATTCTTCTCTGACACGCATTTCCTGTGACTAGTTCTCCCCTCTGTTAAATGCACAGAAATTGAATCCCTTTTCTATGGGATATGCTTCTAGCTGACTCCAGACAGCTAAGCTTCCAGTTTTACAGGTGAGACACCGTCAGTGTCTTCAGTGGCTTCTCATCTGACATGCTTTCCAAACCTAAAGGTTTCCTCCTGGATCTTTTCTAGTTTTAATAGCCTTCGTGAAATATAGTAGTCAGAATGGAATACACTCATCACATACGGCACGTCCAACAGAGAACAGAACAAAACGATCGCCTCCTTTATTATAGGCACCGCATTTTCCTGAACGAAGCCTATCTGTATCTGTGGCAACCACATGTACTGTTGACCCACGTTGCTCTTGTACCCAGCTACATTTTATGAAGAATCTGTTACACCTGTGGGTAATCTTGCAAGGTGGAAGGAGCAAGACCTTGGTGAAAAAAAAAAAACACACCAGTCACTAGGATCACCTGGATCAACTCACCTCCCCCTCTCTCTAGACCTCAGCTCTCTCTTCTATAAAATGGAGATAATAAAATTACCTTCTTCATCGGGTTGTTATGATGATAGGGTGGAATTACACATACAAAAAACACCTAAAACAGTGCCTGATACAAAGCAAGTTCAATGATAATTAACGAACAAGAGGCAGAGAGCGATCAAGCCAATGGACGAAGGCCCATTAACCTAGAACAAGAAGTGAAAAAACTCACAGTTTGCTTGAATACAGAACCAGTCTTAAAATATGGTTCCCTAAATGTTTTTCAGGAAAAAATTATTCACTTAGTGTGGAGGCCAGAAACAGGAAAGAGAGTAAGACTTCTTGGATTTGGAGACTTCCCAGAGAGATGAAAGAAATGTAGGCAGGCAGGAAGCCGCTTCCCTTAAGCAAGGAGATCATACAAGTAAACTTAGGTGGCAGGCAGGGACATACTCCGAGATTACGAAAATGATCCTGGAAGACAGAGAAATTTCTACAGACTCAAAATTATAACCAGATTTCCCAAGTACGATGATGGTGCAAGCCTGAATCGACCACGTTAGACTGGAGTCTAAGCACTTAAGCCTGACATCCAATGACAATAGGTCACAATTTTTCTGAAACGGTTCTGATTTCAAATGATCTCCTAATATCAAATTGGGTAGCGGTGATTTAGCAGATAGTATCATAACCTAGCAGAAGAGCAAGAAATTGTAGAACAGGGACAGTGGCTATAATAACTGAAAGATATCTAAGATCTATATAACCACCATCATATGATTCTCCAAAGCTGTATTCTCCATGAGGGCCTACTGTTCGGTGCTACTGCTAAAATTCTAGCGCTTAGCACAGTACCTAGCACAAAGTAAGTGTTCAAAAATTTATTAAATGAATTGAAGCAACGGTAGCTCTGTTTGCCTCAATCTTTTCTCTCTAGTGATTAACAGGAAAACACTTTAGTTAGGAAGGATATTCAAGGGGACAAAAAGAGAAACTGCTAAATCTTCTTCAGCAGCTAGTCTTACAGTGACAAGGACCTTCGTGGGCTACAGTGGATGGCAGACAGAAAAAAGATGAGAGAAACACAAGGTAATGTGTGACGCCTCTGTAAAGGGAAAAGAGAGGAAGGTTCAGACAGCCTGCGTGGGCCAAAGGTATTTAACGTGTGAAGGGCCAGTGTAGTTTCCCTAAACCGATCCATTATTTAATTGTCAAGTCTACCCGCTGCCCTGTAATCAACTAGACATCCTCTTAGTTGCTTAGTATCACAAATGAGAGGTGAATGCAGTCTTGGAAATCACTACAATTATTTTAAATCTTTACCAGAAAAGTCTAACCAAGGTCAATCTGCTATGTTATCCACATCTTTCACTAGGGGGCCCGGGACAGAGTGTGCTACTGGTCTTCGGGATACAGCTCATGTTGCCTCCTGTGGCCACAACAGGCCAGGAGATCTGGAATGCTGGCATCAAGAACAGTCGTAATTTAATTAGCTGATAGTATCGAACGACATGCCAGTGAAAGTCACCTGACGCTTACACTTTTTCCCTTGCGGAAGATTAATCTTGATTACCAAGGATAATTTCGATTGCCGCCGTAACACAACATGAATAGAAAGCCTTCTGTTTGGAACTGCCTTCTTAGTACTACCATACTGCCTCTTAAGACTTTCGTGACCAATAGGAAAGATCGACAGAGGGACCCCTGAGTGGTTCAGTCAGTTAAGCGTCTGGCTTCAGCTCAGGTCATGATCTCATGGTTCATGAGCTCAAGTCCTCCGTCAGGTTCTCTGCCATCGGTGCGGAGCCCACTTCAGATTCTGTCTCTCTCTCTCTCTCTCTCTTTCTCAAAAATAAATAAACATTAAAAAGAAAGAAAAGCTTAATGGAAAACTAATGCTTTAACAAAAAGAAAAGAACAGGACTAAGAATTCAGAGTTTTCAAGAGTGAAGGTTTGGGACACTGTATCAGGGAGAAAACAACTAGTTGAGTCCCACTCAGAGCAAAGGAAGCCTGGAAGGGGTGGTGTAGAAAGTATTATATTATTTACAGCCTCATGATAGAAATAAATACCGTAGCAGCTTTCATAACAACTTGCTTGTTGTGTGTGTATATATAAACCCCCACACAAATATATATTGCATAGTAACAATCGTATGTATTTTCACACACGCAATTTCCCCCCCTCTCCCCTTCTCCCCTTGTTATTTTATATAAGGATGGGTTCCGGCAGTTAACTACAAGTCAGTCTCTAGATTATATCATGTTTAGGTGGAATTAGAAGAGTAATAGCAGCTAGAGATGGACAGCATGACTGTTGGAACTTAACACTGGACGAAAAAAAGCAGCATCTTCATTAGAGGAAGGACAGAGAGCACGGAGTGTTGTTGCGTGGAAGATGAGTAGGTGTAGAAGGATGGATATGGATACTAAGTAACCAAAGAGTGGGCGTTCCAAATGCACACTGCTCTCTGATACTGGCCTTGGGACTCTGCGAATTCCATTTCTCCTCTGCTAGCTGGCGCCCTCTTAAGTTTCTCCAAGGGACTGCAAGTTTGGAGGAGAGATCAAGGATGTAGGTCCTTCCTGACGACTTGCTGATCCTGTCATTAGTGCCCAAGGACCGCTCTTGAGTAGCAGCTGATTCCAGAGCCACTTTCTCTCAGCATCCCAAGACCCTTCTTCTGTTCACCCATGATGACAGTATTATAGCTACCTGCCTTACAGAGTCAAGAAGAACATCACAGCACATCGGACTGAGAGAACCAGGACACCGGGGGTTTTTCCTGTTGTTTATTTTTGTTCTTTCCTAGCTCCTGACTTATCAATCAATGTCACCTTAATCAAGTTTGCTTTAGTCTGTTTCTTATATTATAAACTATGTTATTGTATTGTATTTTATTATAATCTACAAGAGTATCGGGAGCATTCATAAGAAAGTATCTGTGAAGCTTCTTAGCTATAAAAAAAGATATAAGTTTGAGCTGAGGCTTAATATGGCCAAAGAAATAATTTTCCATATTAAACCTTTGGGAAAATACACAGGCACCAATCCAGATGAATGACTAATAAACTGAAAATCAGTCAAATAAGACTACAGCCGAACAGCAGGGAAATGTGTTGTTTTTCTTCCCTGATAATTTTATAAAGAAAAACTTAAACCTCAAGTAGATAGAATAGAAAAACAGGATTTCAGTGTAAGATGCCAATGACTGCCTTTCTGGCTTTCCTTCTAGTTTTCTTCCTTTTTGGAAGAGGGAGCAAGTAGGGGCGGGGTGGGGCCTGTATATGCAGTAAAGCATCGGAAAGGAAAAGAGAAATGGCAAATCCTGACTAGCAGAGTTCTAACGGAGTCTCTGCTCAGATCCAAAGGCAACGTTCCCTCAAGAATTGTTTATTGGTGGCAGACTGAGCAAAAGCACAAATTCAACACCAGGTTAGAAAAGAGAAGCAGAGTAAACCAAAACCAAAAAAAAAAAAAAAAAACGTAAAGTCCCTCGACATCCATAAACAACAATTAGAAGGCATCTCTGTCAGATTGCTGTAGGAGTCCCAAGGCTAAATAGCTCTAGGAACTAAACTTAGATGGGGCTCCTGGGTGGCTGGGGCGCTTCAGCATCTGACTTCGGCTCAGGTCATGATCTCAACAGTTTGTGAGTTCAAGCCCCACATTGGACTGTGCCGTCAGTGTGGAGCCTGCTTCGGATCCTCTTTCTCCCTCTCTCCCTGCCCCTCCCCTGCTCTATTTGTGCTCTCTCTCTCTCTCTCAAAATTAAGTAAATATTTTTTTTTAAAAGAAGTCCATTTACAATGTGTTTTGACCTCCTAAAACGGTCAAAAAATATAAAGGAAGCCACTTTTCGGCCTTGACAAAACGATTTCAGTAAGATTCTTCGCTTTCTTGAAATAGTTTTCCAATGGCCCATCGAAATACTGTGGCAGTTTGTGTATATCAGTAAAAAAAAAAACCGAGTAATAATGAAAAACCAAACGTGCTTATATTTAGAATATTATTGCCAGCACCTCATCTTCTGAGAAGAAGCTGGGGTTTTTTGGGTGGTTGTTTCCTGATCAGTCCCTATCTATATTAAGTAGAGATATTTAATTACATAGGGCTCTCAGTTCCACTTGAGAAGCCAAACAACATGAGCTTCTCTCGCTTTGTATGTTATTCTTCTTGCAGCTTTCCCGGTTTGGACCTCAGATTTGAAAAAGATTCTTATTGTCTTGGTGTCTTCTTTCATTTTGTTTCTTTTGGTTATATTGGGTGTTTCAATTTCTGGCCCTTCCAAATGATTTAATTTCTTATTTTATAGAACATTTCCTGTTAATGTCCTCTCCAAAGACGTCTGGCACACCGTAAATTTTGACTCGGTATTCTGGAGGAATACCAAAGTTTGGGACTATGTCATCTCCAGAAGGACATACACGTTGTTGACCTTGCCATTGGATGGAAGGCGATGTTCCGATTTTCTTAATTTCCTTGACTGTGCGCCATGGAAGCCTACCGCAACTGCCTTCGACTATAGGATTTCAGTGCTAATGAAAGTGAGGATTTTGGTAAGGTTTAAAAATGAGCATTCGGCAGATCAAGGCATTTCCCTTCAATACATTGGAGAACAGTATTTATGGCAACGTGGTCTCGTCTGCTTTATCACTAAACTAAGAGATCTGGGGGGACAGAGGCATTGCCTTTCACCTTGGTATTCAGAGCCTCGATGTGTAATAGATGTTCGATAAGGATTTCAAATGAACTAAACTTGACGGTTGAGCAGATTATTTGCAGTCAGGCAATCTCATATCTTACCTCCATATATTCTTGAATTCATAGGGTTCTTAGAATCTGAAAGGAAAGGCAGTGTTCTATTCCCAGGATGGATCGAGGGAAATTTGTTAATTTCTTCTCCATATACATTTTGACTCTTCCAATGTGCAGCTACCAAATCAACCATGGGGATGGGGATGGGAAGAGGGAACGGGATTGGTTTGTTTTGATTCTGGAGACTTTCTGTTTATGCGGCATCGGAGGAAAAGTGGCTCTCTAGGAACTCTGAAGATTAAACTTGCCTTTTTCCAGAAAAGCTCTGAGGGTAAGTGTTTCACAGTCAGCGGGAAAGAGAGGGAAATGCGTGGTTAAAAAGAAAGTAATTACTTGAAGTGGGTAATGATTTGAATGAGGAAAAAACCTACTTGAGGGTTGTGTGTAATTTATATGTCATATGCATAGCTAGGCTAGTTTCTCTTCATCCATTCTTCCCCTCTAGGCCAATCTGTTCTTGCCACTAATCTCAATAAATGATAAAAGCAGAGTCTCTAATGAATTGAAGATATCTTATATAAGAATATTTAATAATGAGCTGAAAAAGAAACCCCAAAATATTTACCTTTGGTCTACAATCCACTTAATTACCAGTTCTTGCTAGTCCTTTGTTACTACGGAATTAACGTATGAAATTATTTCCTTATAGTTTCCAATGTGTTCACCAAATTCAACTTCTTTTATTTGCAAGACATAACCCCCCCCTTTAGAAATCTCTCTTTTATAAAATCCTACAACTTTTTACAAACACCTACTAAGAAAATGGAAGTTTTTTTCAATATATGTCATTTCCAGTTGAAACGCTGGCACCTGGAGACATTCAACCCATGATCCAGGCCTCCGGGTTTGCATGACTCAACTGGCCAACTGACCGACTCAAGTCTGACCATTTACCAAATTTTAAACTGGAGAATGCCATTTCCTACACTTTTGACCAGAAACCCTCTTTAAGTGGCCACAGAGGGGTAGGAATGGAAGATCAGGCTCCCAAGGCCACCGCTCCAACACAGGCGTGCCCTGCCCCTCATTCTATAGGACAGATTCTCAAGGAGAAGTGGGAGTGACTATCGGCGAGACTCTTCTCCCTTCAAGGTTTAGGAAACTCCCATCTCTTGAAACACAAGCAGAGAAGAGAGAGTCACTGTTATACGGTCCGCTGGTATTTTTTTTCTCATTGCCCTGAGTACTTGGATCCTATAGATTTGGTTTTCTGGATATTCCTTCATCCATAAAGATAATAAAAATGAAATTTTATTGAATAGCTTCAGCTATAAGAAGTAAAATGCCCAAGAACTTTTACTCTGTGAAAAATACTTTGGTTGGAGGTCAGACCTTGAACATTTTATTTTTTTACATTAGAATATTTTCCCATGGGGAAATACAAACAGAATCCAGATAATATAAGTTAGAGCTCAACATTTCCAACAATGAGTTTTCTAAGAAAAGTCAATTAGCAGTAGTGCAGATACACGCCTGTAGTCACCATTATCTGTCTGAATAGTTATTGGATGATTGAGATTGAATTAACTTATATGTAATTTATCCTTTGATTGTGACCTTAGACATAATTGCCTTACATCTAGTCAGATCTGAATTTCTGTTCTCGAAACACAACACATGCCACTCTCATGACAAAATGATCTTATGGATAGAGGAATGCTAGTCCTTTAAATCACGAAGTTTCTAAGAATACATGTTTTCTACAGATAAAATGGTAAAATTACTGCCCCCAAGTCACTTGAACTTTTTTTGCACATATGATACAAATGATGGGACAAATAACACTGTACAAATAACAGCTACATACACTGTGGTTCCTTTCCCCCCTTTTTTCTTTCTCCTTCTCTGTTTGCCCAAAAAGATATTTAGTAACAGGCTTTAGGAAAATATATTTTTAATATTCTCTCCTGGACCATTATGAGGAGGAAGCTCATTGAAATAATTGTATCTCCCACTTCTTGTGCCTCTGGAGTGCAGAAGATGAAATTCTAGCCTGGAATCTCATCTAGCAAGCAAGACTCTTTTAGAAAACGATGGTGGACGCCTGGGTGGCTCAGTCGGTTAAGCGTCCGACTTTGGCTCAAGTCATGATCTCACAATTCATGGGTTCGAGCCCCACGCTGGGCTCTATGCTGACGGCCGGGGCCTGCTTCAGATTCTGTGTCTCCCTCTCTCTCTCTATCCCTCCTCCCCCCTCCCTTCTCCTTCAAAAATAAATTAACATTTAAAAAAATTTTTTAATAAAAAATAAAAACCAAGGATGACATTTGTCATGCTCAGCTCTGCAGAGGTTGCTGAAATTAATGGTTAAAAGTGAATAATTGATGAAAAGAGAAAAGTAACTAACAGATACCAGGATGTGTAAGTACCCAGGGACTGATTTTAACATAATGATTTCTAGCTTTCGAAAGAATTAAAAATAAGCAAACAAGCAAATAATCCCATCATCCTCTTCTACTCATCATCCTTATAGAGACAGGTAGAAAACACATGTACAGTCTGCATTATTTTTTTTATCTCGAAGTTTCTTTTCCTTATGAATGGAAGGAAATAATAATGGTCTGTACCACAAAGGTGACCTTCCAAGTGTTTTGTAAACATTATCTTAGTTAATCCTCCTAAAACTCCAAGACACTGAGTTTGTCATACCCATTTCACAGAGAAGGCAAGGAATACTCAGAAATGTTAACTGCGGGGCGCCTGGGGGGCTCAGTTGGTTAAGTGACTGACTCTTGGTTTCGGCTCAGGTCATGATCTCGTGGTGCATGAGTTCAAGCGCCACCTCGTGCTCTGCGCGGATGGCACGGAGCCTGCCTGGGACTCTCTCTCTCACTCTTTCTCTGCCCCTCCCTCCCTCTCTCCTCTCCCTCTCTCAAAAATAAATAAATAAACATTTTTTTAAAAAGTTAACTGCCCTAAATCATTGAGCTATTAAATAGTGAAGCAAGACTCTCATCCCAAGTCCTTCTGGTTCCAAATTTCATATTCTAGAAAATCCTCATACGTCTAATTTTATGTTTCTTTCACATTTACATGTCAGTAAACATTTCAAAAATTTCATAATTAATTTTCTCGGTGATTCGCTGGAGCTTCCACCCTCAGTGAGGTCCCCGTCATTGAGTCTATTCCAGCATTGAGCGTTTATCTGGTGAAGACTTCAGCTTTGACTGGCAGTCGTTAAACCATAAGAATTGTCAGGTCCCTTTAAACACTGAAATTCTATGATTAACAACAAAGCTATGCACATACAACGGATATACTGGGGATCCTCTGTGATGACAATTGTTCCTATACCGTGATCCCTTGGCACGAGACTGAGGCCAGTTTTCTCATGAAGACCTTCTGTGGGTAGACATTACTCAATTTGAGTCAGATCAGGGAAATAGAAGCCCCAATTTTGAACTGAAAAAGAAGATAGTCAATCACAGACCGACATGACACTGGCTTGTACAGACGTCCTGCTTCCGTCTGACTCACCCTTTGAGCCTCAGAAGGACATAAATTTTATTTTTGTTATAGTAATCGGGATGCAGTCGCACCATAACTCAGATCTTCATATTATGCCTTTTCAGCCTCGCTTTATGTCCCCGATTTTGACCCACGTTTTGAACTGTCCAAAGGGAATCTCTACGACAAAAGATGTGGGGCTGGAAACAAGATCGATTTTGAAGGAAAGTTTTAAGTTTCAATTTCTAAGGAAAAATAACACTCTTATAAAAGCCTTGGACAAAAAGACCCTCAATATTTTTGCAAAATAAAAAGAATAAAAGGTTTTGCTGGCTGGGAATAGGACTCCCGCTCCTCAGATAGAATCGAGCATGGTAAAAACGGACGGATTCTCATCACCTTTCTGTCTTTCTGATAAATCTTTGGTTGGTGTTTTGGAACGTGCACAGCCCATGGGAGTAATTCTCACAGTAGATTGTTTGGCTATTAACTTCCTATTTTTTATTTCACGATCTTTATTATCTTTGAGTTGTCCGAGGGTAATGGAGCTTGTTTCCGGGCTCTCATCTTTGACAGAGAGTGAGAAAGATGATATTTTTTTCAAGTTAGAGAATGCTCCGAAAGAAAATGGGGAAACCAAACACACGCTATTATATCAGCATCGGCTTAGAATAATGTGAGCCCAGAGAATATAGTTGGTATGAGTGAGCTGTATGAACGGGTACTCATTAGGAGCCAAAATGACAAAGAGCCTTTGAAACAACATCCTCTTCTTTATTAATCCTCTAGAAATAATTTGTGAAAAATCAGCCAGTGCCTGGAGCACTCAGACTTTAATATATTAATAGCTGACACCTTAGATTCTGGGGGATAAGAAAAACAGGTTACCAGCTATACTAGAAAGAAGTACCTCGGAAAAATGGAATATCAGGTTGGCTGGGTATAATCTAATCAATCAATCAACTCATCGCCCCTTTTCCAATTCCTCAGTGCCTTACTGGATAAGGAATAAGTTTAGAAGAGAATGCTACCTCTTTACATGGCTTCATTTAGCAGTAGCAAAGGCACCTGTCTCTAATAAGAGACAACTGAGACATAATCACACATTCGGAATCAACTCAAGTAAGAAAGTTGAAAAAGCAAGATGAATGGAACAAGCCCAGCAAAGGAAAGTCAACTTATTTAAGAGACCCTGTCATACATAATTGATATGAACTGTTTTCCATGTCGTTTGTTGGTTTAATCAAAGGTTGAGTATTAATACTTTACTACTTGCAAACATTTATGTCCCAAGTGTTCATCTTTGGGGGAAAAATCTATTATGCTTCCAAAAGCACCTTGATTCCTTCGGACAAGGAAGTATGGCGTACCTGGAAAACCTCAAAGACCTGAGGTCAAATTTGACTATCGTTACTACCTTGTGACCTTGGGCAAATCACTTAATTTCCCTGAACCTTGACTTTTGAAGAAGACTCTCTCCCTTGTGGTATTGTTCAGCGAACTAAATGAAATAACGTTTGGAGGCAATATGGCTAAGAAGAGGCACTCGGTAGATAGAAGCTACTAACGGTAAGGATTAGATCATGATCTGAAAGCTACCCTGCAGCTCTTGATTTCCACAAAATTTGCAAAAGTGAGCGATTCGTATAAGGTTTCTCAAAGTGTATATGATAAAAAAACAAAAAAAAGGTGTCCATTTGTCAAATAAGTTTGGGAGATACTACATGCTCTGATCCTTTCCCCCTTGTAAATCAGAATTCATTTTTAACATAACTGAACTCTGCTGAAAAATCCCAAAGTTTAAAAAACCGTTTAGCTTTGGGTCACCTGGGCGGCTCAGTCTGTTGAGGGCCGCTTCAGCTCGGGTCCTGACCTCACAGCTGGGCTCCTGAGTTCAAGCCCCACATGGGGCTCTCTGCTGTCAGGACAGAGCCCCTTTCGGAGCCTCAGTCCCCCTCTCTCTCTGCCCCTCTCCCGCTCACGCTCCCTTTCTCAAAATAAACAAACATAACAAAAACACTGTTTAGCTTTATGGAAGCAAAGGTCTTCTAGACTTATTTGATCTTAGAAATCTCTCTCCCCAGAAGATACGTTAACATCCTCAGCACTTGCCTGTATTCCACTTCGAGAGACGCCCATTATCATAATGTCAATAAATACCAGAGTATAAATACATTTTGGAAATTTAAAATACGCTGAGAGATCTGTGTGTGATACCTGGATACCAAAATTAAGGCTAATTTGATTTTAAATAGCAGCAAGACAAGGGGCGCCTGGCTGGCTCAGTTGGTAGAGCATGTGACTCTGGATCTCCGTCTCTCAGGGTCGTGAGTTTTGAGCCCACGTGGGGGTGTAGAGATTACTTCCGGAAATTAAAAAAAAACAAAAACAGCAGCGCAAGGCAGAGCAAATGAAGGAAACTGACAGTGCGAGACCATGACGAGGGCCAAACTGTGTTTGAGTTTTACTCATTGGTGATTGGTAGCTTTCCATTGACCATCGACTAAAACTGCCCTTGGAATGAAGGCTTTCCAGGAGGTTGGTGAAATTCCTAGTGGTTGTTTATTTGCAAATCGGTGTGGTCCTATGGCTCCAGTTGTACTCCTGGCAAAACCAAGATTAAGTACAGTGGGACATTTGTAGAAAAACCAGGAGGCTATTGCAAAACCGGCCTCGCAATATTTGCATTCATATGTTTTAGGAAGAACATCAACTTTGTGTTTCTTTCCATTGCCATAAATAGCACTGGAGTTTTCTTAACACTTTTATTTATTTATATATTTACGTCCTTTTTTTAAGCTAGCAATTTCCTTTAGTTTACTATTGTTCGATAGGAATTTCACGTGTCCTTCTAGGAGCTGGAAAAGAGAGTGCAGACTAAAGGGTTGGGTTTTTAAATTACTTTGAAAGCGAAAGAAGCAGAAGGCGTGGAAGCTGTTACTTCTGTGTTATTTTTAGGAGTAACCACTTGATCGTTTTTAAGCAGCAAAATATTTTATACCAAAGCATTCATTTTCATGACTTGGCTATTAATCACGGATAAGTTTTTAGCACTATTATTCATTGTAGTTTATTGTCATTGTAGCCTTACCTGTTTTCAGATTTCTGTCTCCAAACCCACATGAAAAAGAACATTTCACACTTATCCCAGTCAAATGCAGTCCACTCTCAGAACAGTTCCTAAAGTTGAATAAAGGTAGGCATTTAAATCGTCTGATATTTACCGTCCAAATCTGCCCTTTTCAGCTATCACAGTACTTGGAATGTGCATTATATTTTCAGGTAAAGTTTTTTTGCTCATTCTATTGAATCTTGTTAACATTTATAGTAAAGGACAAACAATTCCTCTATCCCGATAAAATATATTGTAGCTTCCCGAATCCTTTGCAGTTAGAAGAAATGCCAACTTGTTTTGGTATCCATAACCACTTTCAAATTGCATTACACAATATGATGCAAATGTGAGTTCTTAATTAGCAGGATCTGTTGTAGAGGGAATTTTTCCAACATACTGCAGCTGTTTACGTGTGGAGGAAACAAATTTCACCTCACTAAGAGGAGCCTTACAAGTGCATGTGTTGTTATGGACAGATCCTTAGTGCCTCCTTAAGTAATGCTTTTTCCTAATGGATTTCACATGGAATCTAGCAAAATTTACCATTGCTGCCCACTCAGTTTCTGCCTCGAGGTTTTTAAAAGAGAAGAGGACGAAATTTTTAAGCGCACTGAGGAGTGGGGGCAGAGAAAGGATTCTTTATGGAAGATGTAATATTTACCAAGGTCGTAAGAAAATATGCCCATATACACAGATCTACTTAAATATCCGTTTAAATATTGTACATGCATCTGTATATACACGCCGCGCCCAGCAAACAGTCGCGCGAAGATAACCCGAATGCAGCTTCATGAAATGATAAAAATGATAAAATTCAAACTTCTATATGAATAGATACTGGAGATAATATCGAAACAGGACGGTATCCACAAATAATGTAATAAATCCTTTGCTCATCGGATTTTTTGCCTGGATTTGAGGCCTTTAAACATCAACCAATTATGGTAAATGTTTAACTGTAGGAGTTCAGGCAGACAGCCAAACTCGGGTTTCAAAGCTATTGCTAGCTTTAGTTTAAAGAGTTTTTCATTTCTAAGTACAAGCATTTCTGGGTACCGGCTATAACCTATTGTGGCTAGAGCAACTGGAATTTGAATAAGTGGATTAGGCAGGACCTAGGTCGCAAAGAAACGGGCCCTGCGGTATCACCCGAAAGGTGGCAAAGAATGCGCTGGGGAAATGCCTACCATTTCTAACTCAGCTCTGTTTACCTAAAGCCAGTTTACCCCCACAGACACAAAGTAAAGAGAGAGAGTTGTTTTTCTTAGCCAAGCACCTACAAAAACAGCAAGGTTGGGGGGGGAAGGGTGTAAAAATGACCGGTTTAGCCTTTCCTCCCTAGAAAAGCCAGGTATCTGAGATACACACAGGATAGCCAAAGTTCCCCCCCCGCCCCCCCCACCAGGTACATCTGCTTTCTTGCCCAGCTTATTAACTCAACTCCCAGTCTGCATGAAACTGGTTTGAACGGTAGCTTTTCTCTCGGGATATTCCTACTCTCTTGTGGAAGCACTAGCAAAAGGGTACGAGAAAGGGGCCTAGCCCATCCACGCGCTGGATTCGCAGCCTCTGGATATTTGAGATTCGATTGCTAAAGCCTCTTGGGTATAGACAAGACAGCGAGGGGGCTACCGAAGTGACTTTTCGTAATCCCTTCCGTTGTCTCCTTTCTGACTCCCCAAGGTATCCCGTGGGTCTCTTCCCGCACAGCCTCGGAGCTCCAAACCTTGTCCCCATCCCTAAAGCCTCTCATTCACCAACACCCTCCCCAACCAAAGTCCCCTCCCGGTCACCAGCAAAGCCCGGAGAAGTGGAACGCACACAATGCCTCCCTTATAGGGCTCGAGCTGGGAACTGGGCATGCTCAGTAGCCAAAGCAGATTTTTTTTTTCCTTCTTTTGGTCGCAAGTGCGGCATCTCTCCCGGTCCCACACCTCTCTTTCCTCTATCCCTATCCCCCTCTCCCCACCCCCAGCTCTTTTAATCGTCCCGCTTAACCCGTTCTACACCGCAGGCATGCAGAGGTCTAAGATGCGGGGAATTAACCCATCTCCTACTAAACCCACTCAATAAGTCTCACTCTGGGCTAAAGCTTTACACTTTTGCCTTAAAGCCCCCAGCCCCTTACGCGCAGACAGGTAGGGGGGAGCGAGGCTACTACTGGATCCCAGGAAACTGGTCCCGAGAAGGCTCCATCCAGGACCGCCCGCTACCGAAGAAGTATTCCCGGAGCCCTCCGTTCTGCGAGGTGACAATAGCCAAAGGTACCGTACCCATTATACAAAGCCCAAGTGCGATTGTTGCCTTTGAATGTCATTGTTGTTGACTCACCCCCCCTCGATCCTGGAATTATTCAATCCCGCGTAGACTCGACGCCCCTATCTACCTCCCGCGGCCTCCCCCACCCCTCCGACGTTTCTTTGGCTTTGGCTTTTCTTTGGTTCTCCGTTGCTCTCTCAAGGAATGCCCCGGGTGTGCGTGTGTGTGTGTGTGTGTGTGTGTGTGTGCGCCGCGCGCCTTCCTTCTTAGGGGACTGAAGGAGGAGAAAGGACTCGAGTGTGCGTGTATGTGGTGGGAGGATGGAGGCTGGCGCGGCTCGCGTTTTGGGACTGGGGTCTCTACGCGTGAGGAAAGGGGGTCGCTCCTCCCTAGGGGGTGTTTGAGGCATAAAGAGGGGGCGGCTGCCGGGAGGAAAGTGCGCTTTCTCGGCGTGTGGGCAGCAGAGGAATCAAGCGGAGGTGTCTGGATGGGGGACGGGGGCCCTCGGCGGCGTGCGGGGGTCGAGGCGCCTGAGTGCCGGGAGGGAGGCTGCGTGTGTGCGGGGTGCGGGGGGGGGGGCGGGGGCGGGGACTCGGCGCGTGTATGTAAAGGTGCAGCCCGTGTGCGAGGGGCCGGGTGCGCGCGCGGTGTCTGGCCGGGTGCGCGCGCGCGCGCGCCGCTGCCCCGCCTGCCTGCCTGCCTGCGAGGGCTGCTCGGCGGGTTTGACGGGCGAGCGGGCGCCGGGGAGCCGGAGCCGGGACCGCGGAGAGCCCAGCGCGGCAACTGCGGAGCGGATCGCGGCGCCGCGGGCCCTGCGGGAGCGGGCGGCGCTCCGGAGGTGGGTGAATTACCCGCGGGGCTGCGCGAGCCGCGCCGACGCTCGCTGCCTCTTCCCGCTTGGCTCGGCAGCACGAGCGTGTGTGTGTGTGTGTTTGTGTGTGTGTGTGTGTGTGTGTGTGTCTGCATGTGTGCGCGCGCGCGTGTGTGTGTGTGTGCGCGCGCGCGTGCGCGCGGAGGGGGGCAGGTAGCTTATTATTTTTAGTTTGGGTCGTGTTGGTTTGGGGCCGGCCGAGTGGCCAAAGCGACCGTAGCGGCGACTCCACCACCACCCTGCTCGCCTGCCCACGGCGCTGTCGCAGGTCCCGGAGGACCAAAAGAGTCCGGTGTCCTTAACATCGCCGCCTTCCTGGGCGGCGGGGAAAGTGTCCTGGTCTAGGGCGGCTCGGGCTGTCGGGGCCGCTGCGCCGGCTTTGTTTTCCGCGCCCCCCTCGCCAGCGCTCCGGGCGGACACGGGTCTGGGGCTCCCGGCAGTGGCCCGCGAGCTGGCCCGAGATTGCCGGCACCCAGCGACCCTGGGAATACGAGAGGAGCCGGTAGCGAACTCTAAAAGCCCTGCAAAGCCGGGCAAGTGCTGGCAGCGCGACTTTCCAAGATGCCCAAATGTTGAGCTGATTTCTGGCTTGGTGAGAGCAGCATTTTGTGCCTGGCCGGCGGGGAGGTCGGGGGGAGGGCGGTGGGACGAGGGATGGGGGAATGTGGGAGGGTGAGGGGTAGGGGGTGCCTGGACCGCCGCTCCCGGCCACCGAGCCACCGGGTCACTCTGCCTGGGTGACAAGCGGGCCAGCGACGCCCCGGTGGCCCTCGGCCTCGTGGCTCGAGCTGGCGGTCTCTTACCCCTCAACCGCCGCACGCCCGGGTCTGGAGAGGCCGACGGAAACTCCAATAGCTGCCCCTTGCGGGACGGGAGCGCGCGGAGCAATGTGTGCGCAGCGGAGCCGAAGGCCCCCGCGACATCCCGAGCGGTCCCCGCCTCCGCCGCCCGCCCCACGAGGCCGCCGCTCGGGCCCGGGACCCGGGAGGGGGCTGCGCGTCGGCTCCGGGCGCCGGGATGCGGCAAAACATTGCGGTACGCGCCACCGCCGGCGGCCCCTCCGGCCGCGTCCCCGCCGGCCCGAGGTAGCGCACGGGGGGCGGCGGCGACCGCGGCTCTCCGCGGAGCCCCTCGCCCGCGCCTGGGCGGCCGGGCGGAGGTTTCTCCTGCCGGCGCCCGGGGGAGCCACCGCGGCCCGCCCTCGGCAGGCGGCCGGCCCCCGCAGGCCCGGTCCTTCCGCACCGGCGCGGAGCGCCGCGGGCGGCCGGATCCGTGGGAAGGCTCGCCTGCTCGGTGCGGTCCCGGCCGGCCGTGGGAGCCGAGCGTCTTGCGGGGCGCGGAGATCCGGAGACGGAGAGGTAGATGGGGACACCGGCCGCTTTGGGCCAGACGCGCCGCTCTCGGCAGCCCGAGAGATGGCTTTTGGTACCCAACTCATACTTTCTGGGTTGTTGTCTTTTGTTTTTGTTTTTATTTCCCTTTTTTGATCCCTGATTTGTAAATGTGCATGTTTTAGTGGTGCCTTATGAACGTGAGGTTTCTTTCGCTTGCATTCAGCGCCCCTTTCCTCTCTTTCTAGCCGCCTTCTAGCTCTCCTCCTCTCTCCGCGGTCTCTTGCCCTTTCGGTCCGTCTTCCTGGGCGATCGGCTCCCCTCTCTCTGGCGTGACCCTCCAGCTGCCTGCGGCTTTCCGTTTCACAGGAGGTGCCTTGGGGAACTTCCTAGCTCGTCCTTGCGCCTTTTTTCTCCCATGCTACTTAAAGTAGAAATTACGAGGAGGAAGGCAGCTCCTTATGCAATTTCAGATCTGCTGATGCTCCCTGTTCCTGTTTTTGTACTGAATTCAGGTTATTCGGGGTTTTTTTGTTTTGTTTTGTTTTGTGTTCAGTTTGGTTGATTTTGGGGTGGGGGGTAGTAACAAGAAATGACTCAACTGAACCAGAATAGCTGTTGAAAACCACATCTAGAGGAAGGCAAAACGATCATGTGAAATTTTGATTTTACAATGAAAGTTGGCTTGGATGATGTCATACTTAAGAATTTATGACTTCTTTTTGCACTGCCAGTGTAACTATCACGGTGAATAGGGGAAACGCACGTCTAGGTGGTAAGGAAGGATCTCCCTCCGGCAGTGCTGGCCGTCCTGGCCGTATTCTGAACCAAACTACTTAAAATGCAAATCTTTCTGGGTCGTGGCTAATGGATTGCCTACCTTGAGACATGCTTGGTTTTACCACTCGCTGGGTCCTCGTGGGCAAAATAAACAAAGGAGTTTCTGTGTGACACTTCTTTGTATCAGTGCCTCATTGTGTGCTCCTGGGTAATTTATTTATTTAATTAATATTTGGTGGTAACCATATTGAAATTGCAGCCAGCTTTCCATGCAAGATGGAAAAGACTCACATGGCTAAAATTGATCAGTAAAACGCACAGGGCTGGTTTTTCCTTTCACTCCCATGAAACATTGCATATATTTGTATATGCATTCAGTATTTCAGGAGTCGGCTGCAACGGGTTACTCTGCTAAGCATGAAACTCCACTAAGTGATTCGTGATGTGTTTATAGACAGAGACATGGGGTGGCGAGATTGGGAGGGGGACGCGGGGGGCGTGATGATTTTAGGACGAAAGTTGACCGTACTAAATGTATCTGGTGCTGCAGAGAAAACCGACTCCAGGATTGTAGCGTTGTGAACGCCTCTCCCTAGGCAGTGCTAGCCTGGGGTCACAGTGAAGGAGATAAGCATCTGAGCCAAGTGTCAGTGGGACCTGGGTTCAAAAGGGCATGGAAAGGTGTAGAAGCGGGCCAGGTAGGCAGGAGAGGTTCCTGGGGCGGGAAAGCTGTCTGGACATCCCGCTCGGCAGTGCAGGAGCCAGCAGGCTTCTCTCCCGCTCGCAGGGACCCAGAGAGGAAAGCCCCCTGCCCCCCACCCCCAGTTCAGGAGATGACCGACAAAAGACTAGATAGAGACTGTGTGTCTACTTGAAATGAAAATCCGACCATTTCCTATTTGGTTGTTTTTCTAGAACCTCCCTGGGTCATGTGTGGTTTTTGAGGCAGCCGTGTACAGGAGTGAGCTGATTCATGGCAGGTGCTCACCTGTGGGCTGAAGGTCAGGCAGATCGCTTCCCAGGGCTCCTTCTACCTTGATCTTGGGACCGTCCCCTCTACAGCGACCCAGTCCTCCCACGGCCACCCTCCCCTGAACCCAGTGGAGGCTCTACTACCTCCTCTGTTCGGCCTCTTATCTAGCTGAAGCCCAGAGAGTAGACTTCTACAGATCGACATGCCTCTGTGGTGCGAACTCCAAAAGGCACGGTCGATGGTCTAGGATGAGTCCCTCGAGTTGCGAGAGGTCCGTGTTCAGGGGCGGAACGTGATGGTCCCCGGAGAGAAAAGATTTTCAGGTTGTTAAGGTTGAAGCATGATCGAGCCTTTTTTTTCCCCCTGTTGTTTGTGGTGTGTTCTGCACACGTAAACTGTGTTCAGACTGCACGTACGGAAATGAAATGTACGGCATTTCTGCTGATCATTGTTCAAGTGAGCGGGAGTACTTGCAGGAAGATACAAAGCTGATCCTCATAGCCATGTGTTCACTACGGTATGATGTAGACGCAAATAGTCTTTCAAGTAACGATCATTGAAAAAATGTTTTCTTTTTATCTTGTAGATTGTTTCTCTTTATTCAGAAGCATAACGTTGTTTGCTGATTGCCAGAAGATGTTTCTTTGGCTCTTTCTGATTTTGTCAGCCCTGATTTCCTCGACAAAGGCAGATTCTGACATATCGGTGGAGATTTGCAATGTGTGCTCCTGCGTGTCAGTGGAGAATGTGCTGTATGTCAGCTGCGAGAAGGTTTCAGTCTACAGGCCGAATCAGCTGAAGCCCCCCTGGTCTAATTTTTATCACCTCAACTTCCAAAACAATTTTTTAAATATCCTCTATCCGAACACCTTCTTGAATTTTTCACACGCAGTATCCCTGCAGCTGGGAAATAACAAACTGCAGAATATTGAGGGAGGAGCCTTTCTTGGGCTCAGTGCATTAAAGCAGTTGCACTTGAACAACAATGAATTAAAGATTCTCCGAGCTGACACTTTCCTTGGCATAGAGAACTTGGAGTATCTCCAGGCCGACTACAATTTAATCAAGTATATTGAACGAGGAGCCTTCAATAAACTCCACAAACTGAAAGTTCTCATTCTTAATGACAATCTGATTTCATTCCTTCCCGATAATATTTTCCGATTCGCCTCGCTGACCCACCTGGATATACGGGGGAACAGGATCCAGAAGCTCCCCTATATCGGGGTCCTGGAACACATCGGCCGCGTCGTCGAACTGCAGCTGGAGGACAACCCTTGGAACTGCAGCTGTGACTTGTTGCCTTTGAAAGCTTGGCTGGAGAATATGCCGTATAACATTTACATAGGAGAGGCTATCTGTGAAACGCCCAGTGACTTATACGGCCGGCTTTTAAAAGAAACCAACAAACAAGAATTATGCCCCATGGGCACGGGCAGCGATTTCGATGTGCGCATCCTGCCCCCGTCTCAGCTGGAGAACGGCTACACCACTCCCAACGGCCACACGACCCAAACGTCCCTGAACAGATTAGTGACCAGACCGCCGAAAACCACCAACCCGTCCAAGATCTCCGGAATCGTGGCCGGCAAGTCCCTGTCCAACCGCAATCTCAGTCAGATCGTGTCTTACCAAACCAGGGTGCCTCCTCTGACGCCCTGCCCGGCACCTTGCTTTTGCAAAACACATCCTTCGGACCTGGGCCTGAGCGTCAACTGCCAGGAGAAGAATATACAGTCCATGTCCGAACTGGCCCCGAAGCCTCTGAATGCCAAGAAGTTGCACGTCAACGGCAACAGCATCAAGGACGTGGCCGTCTCGGACTTCGCCGAGTTCGAAGGACTGGATTTGCTCCACTTAGGCAGCAACCAGCTTACGGCGCTCAAGGGCGGCGTGTTCCACAATCTCACGAATTTACGCAGGCTGTATCTCAACGGCAACCAGATCGAAAGACTCTACCCCGAAATCTTCTCGGGCCTTCACAACCTGCAGTATCTGTATTTGGAATACAATCTGCTGAAGGAGATCTCCGCGGGCACCTTCGACTCCATGCCCAATCTGCAGCTGCTGTATTTAAACAACAATCTCTTAAAGAGCCTGCCTGTCTACATTTTTGCGGGCGCGCCCCTGGCCAGACTGAACCTGCGCAACAACAAGTTCATGTACCTGCCCGTCAGCGGGGTCCTGGATCAGCTGCAGTCTCTGACGCAGATTGACTTGGAGGGCAACCCCTGGACTGTACTTGTGACTTGGTGGCGTTAAAGCTGTGGCTGGAGAAGCTGAGCGACGGCATCGTGGTGAAGGAACTCAGATGCGAGACGCCCGTCCAGTTCGCCAACATCGAACTCAAGTCCCTCAAGAATGAGATCTTATGTCCCAAACTCTTGAACAAGCCATCCGCGCCCTTCACGAGCCCTGCGCCCGCCGTGGCGTTCACCACCCCGCTGGGTCCCATCCGAAGCCCTCCCGGCGGCCCGGTGCCTCTGTCCATTTTAATCTTAAGCATCTTGGTGGTCCTCATTTTAACGGTGTTCGTTGCCTTTTGCCTCCTGGTTTTCGTGCTGCGACGAAACAAGAAGCCCACGGTGAAGCACGAAGGCCTGGGGAGCCCGGAGTGCGGCTCCGTGCAGCTGCAGCTCAGGAAGCACGACCACAAGGCCGGTAAAAAAGACGGCCTGAGCACGGAGGCTTTCATCCCCCAGACCATAGAACAGATGAGCAAGAGCCACACGTGTGGTCTGAAGGAGTCCGAAACGGGGTTCATGTTCTCAGACCCTCCGGGACAGAAAGTCGTGATGAGGAACGTGGCCGACAAGGACAAAGATCTGCTACACGTGGACAGTAGGAAGAGACTGAGCACCATCGACGAACTGGATGAATTATTCCCGAGCAGGGATTCCAACGTGTTTATTCAGAATTTTCTAGAAAGCAAAAAGGAGTACAACAGCATCGGCGTCAGTGGCTTCGAGATCCGCTACCCGGAAAAACAACAAGACAAAAAAAACAAGAAGTCGCTGATAGGCGGCAACCACAGTAAAATCGTCGTGGAGCAGAGGAAGAGCAGCGACTATTTCGAACTGAAGGCGAAACTCCAGAGTTCCCCCGACTACCTGCAGGTCCTTGAGGAGCAGACAGCTTTGAACAAGATCTAGGCCGTGCGATCTCACTTCCTACAGAGGACATTTATTTAATGATGAAAGTGCCTTTTGTTGACTCCTAACTTCCAAATACTCTATTATCAATAGGCATAGAGGCAGGTGTTTCCAAGGGGGTCTCATTAACTGTAGCTGCAAAAGATGTGTCCAGTAGAAGAGAATTTCCTTAGTAGATTTTACTACATGAAACCTATACTGTGGAGTCCTGTGGGGATACTGCAAACTCTATTGCCAAAGGGATGCTTTATATACATAAAACACTGAATTCAACCTCGAGAGGCAAAGCCGTTTTGTACCCCGATGCAAAACCTTCGTCTCTTTGTGCTTTGTAAAGCGGACTCAAGAAAACTGGTACCAGTGTCTGTACCTCATCTGGGTCCTTCATCTTGCACGTAGATTAAGTCAGTGGAACTGGAAGAATCCTTTTGATCCGTGGCATTGTAACAACTCTGTGTAAAGATTATCGGAAAAGTAAAAACAAACGAAAAAAAACAAAAACAAAAACAAAAACAAAAAAAAACAAAAAACGAAACAAAAGAAAACAAAAAAAAAAAGCATGCAAAGAGAGAACATTCGATAGTATTTGTAAAAATTGGTAAACTTTACGGCCTGCATCTTGAAACCGCTGGATTTATAATGTTAAATTGTGCAAATTATTTGTTTAAAATATACCATGCATTACATAACTATAAAATAAATTTGAACACTTTAAGCATTACCTGTCTATACATAAAACCTAAAAGAAAAAAATCAACGTGAGTTACATAGCGTTTGTGGTGATCTGAAGAAATACATGATGTTTATCAGAATTAAACAAGGCTCAAATTAAACTAACATTAGAGTTTGTTCTCAGTTATGTGAAATACCCACAATCCTTAAAGGTTGTCCAAAATTAGCAGAGTGCTTACCGTGTGAGCGCACCCAAAGCTATTTTTGTAACATAATTCATATTTATGAAGTACTTTGTATACTAAATAGGAAAATATGTACTCCTTAATATGTATTTAATATGCCTGACTTGTTTTCCTGATCACAGGGAATTTATCAATAAGTATAAATTTAGACAGGAAAAAAGTATACCAAACTGAAACCGAAGCTTACGTGTACAGAAATATTCTGGACATTGTGATCAGGTATCATTTAAAAACACGACAAAAACCACGAAAACACAAAAATACAAAAAAAAAAAACAACAAAACAAACAAACAAAAAAAAAACCAAACCAGTTCTGTGCTATTCTTGAGAATTTAACATATTATCTACAGATTTGTTACCAACTGTGCATTTTCAAATAGGTTCCTTAGTTTTATAGTATCGTGTCCGGGGCAGTCGTTAGTTGCCATCAGTTGTCTTGCTTTTCAGGATTCTACGAGCTTACTTCAAATAGCTTTCACTACAAATATTGACAAAATTAATGAGTAAGGTTAATAGTGATATCTCGTCTGCATCAGTATCCTGTCCTGTCACCGTTCGCCTGCTGTCAGATAATCCGTAGAGCAGTGAACATCACGGTAGTGTCAGCTCTCAGAGCCACCCTGGAAAATGCTGTCGTTGGTCTCCGATGGGTTCGCAGTCTGCAACTACAAATGGTATGTCACTGTGTTTGCTCGTGCAAACTTGTGTTCACTCGCTTGTTAACTTCGAGGTCAAAATGGGTCAAAGGAACGGAGGACTTGGTAATGGGAGACATCTGAAGATTTGTAGGAGCTCCCAATTAGCGAAGTGACATCCCGAAAGACATTACCTTCTTGGCCTGCCTGCATACGTGTATCTTTTGTGCTCCATCTCTTATAATTACTGTGTTAATCAGTAAGATGACCAAGAAGGTAAACACAGACATTCTTCGTGAACTTCAAGTGGCAGGTGTTTTGGTGCAGCTTCCAAAATGATACTATGGTTAAAGTTGTAACAGTAGTCCCTTTATTAAGTACTAATTTCAGGGCTTTATATGTTTGTTCCAAGATAAAACAAACAAACAAACAACTTGGCATTCTTAGAGGGTGTGTGTATGCGTGTGTGTGTGTGTGTATTTGAGTGTATATGCATACATAGAGATAATTTGGAGATTTTTTTTTAAATAGCAAAAGAAAAAAAAACTTGTCTCCATATGTATGTGCTGGTGCTCTTAAAACTTTAATGTGTAATTTTAATTTTCATGACGATGTCTGTGAACACTTTATATGAATATTAAAAAAATACAAACGAATACTTGCTTTCTGATCTTGAGAGAAAAGACGTGAAGATGTGTGCCCAACAGCGTGTTTTCATCTACAGCTTCACAAGGACTTTCTATATGCCATTACCATGCTCGTAGGCACCCATGGATTAAAGGGCTCCTAATGCATACTGACAGGATAAAGACGCAAAGGCTTCAAAGAAAGTGTTTTAGTTTATCCTGTCAATAAAGTATGGATTGAGGAATCTTAAGTAGACACTTACGGGAGGAACCGGAAGCTCTCTCCATGATCTGGGGATAATAGGTCATTGGGATGATGCCTTTGATTCCGTGTGGTGAGGCTTTGAAGATGTTTCAAGGTTTCTGCACTTGTCAATGGCAAGAGGACCTGCCGCCAACTTAAAGCTTGCTGTAGCATACTGGCTATCTCATACTCTTCTGCCGAAAGGTATAAACGTTCCACTTTTTTTAAAGAGTAATTTAAATGTGTGTGGTTACTTGGAGGTTTTAATTGTAAGTGAATGACAGTAACAAATCCTTGGTTAAGGCTGATCTATTTTCCTTAACTGAAGTCATTGTGCCTACATTATACAGTGTATACTATTTTGCACCTGCCTCTCATTAGTTCTACTTGTACATTTTATGATAATGTAGTTAGGCATAAGTTTTGAGTTGAGTACAAGAGCAGTTAAAATACTGTATCTACATTTCGTTGGCTATAACCTTGATGTTAGTTTAACCCCTTGAGGAGTGATACATACGTCAGTACGGCATCTTTAGTAGAAGTCGATTCGGATCTAGAAAACCCAAGAAGTGCTCACTTCGAATGTGGTCTGACACATCGTGGGCTTCTTGGCATCGTGTCCTGTGCTTGGACTCAGAACGGCTGCAAAGGAGATTAGATCATATGAAGTTAGTGGAGGGGTTGAGATCATATATTATGTCTGTGTAATATAAATCAAGTTTTAAATTATTTTTTTATGAAATCAATAAAGATGATTCAATTCTTGAAAAGTAAATCTTTGTGTAATTTTATGAGAAAGCAGCTATTAAAATACAGTGATTCAAGTCTGTAAGGCAATTTATATTCTATATTTAGTTTTCCATTCTGAATAATAAACCGAATAAATATATTAATTAGAAGATCGTTTAAGACCAGCTTTCTTTTGTTGCTTTTTAAAAACCTTTCGTTTCTTTAAGCCATAAGGATGCGTCAATTACATAGGGCATGGCCGCAAGAGTAACATCAGCGGGTGTTGCAGAAATAACAGAACACATCTAGGAATGTATGGCAGTAGTATTAATCTATGATATCTTTTGCATGATTTGTACTTTGACATTGTATGAAATGAGCACAGTGAGTTTTGTTTTGTTTTCGTTTTTGTTTTTGTTTTTTGTTATTGTTGTCGCATCCAAAGAGCTGGGGAGAAAATATATTAAGAATGTATTTATAATCACTATTTTGAAATAAAGTAAAGAAAACACATTGTATTGTTTTTACCCTGATTTGATTATTAGTATTTTAGGTTAGTTTATAAGATACAAATCAAGCAATGCTATAAAAGCTGATGTAGACCCCAGAAGGAAACTGTTTTGATGACTTCTGTTTGCTTTTAATAACATCGAGGTATTAGACAGAATTTATTAAATGCCATTTTTATGAAAGTATTAATAAAATTGTTTGCTATAATGGTATTTCTGAAGCCACAGTTTGTGAAATATATTTGTCTTTCCATTATCTTTCAGAAGAAATAAAGTAGGAACCAAATTGATCTTTTCACCTAGATTTGAGGGTAAGTTACTTAATTGCTAAATCTATGTTAAGAGATGCTTTCCTCCCCCGCCCCGAACATCTTTGCAAGATGGCAGCTCATTCCCATTAATCAGTTGGAATCTGACATAACTGCAGATAGGCAAATATTAATATTCAATCTTAACTATCTATTTAAATATGTTTAGAAAAACTTCAGAACCTCTGTAATCCATGGCCAGCCTTGGCAGGTTACAAGTTAGTTGCCCATTTATGGGATGGATTGGGATTTTTATTCGGTTCTTTCAAAGATGATCAAAATCACCAATCCATCACTTTACCAGAGTTTTATGGTTGAACTGAGTGCATTATGGTTAATTTGAGGCCAGTCATGTCCAGCAAAGATTATAAACAGACAAAGCGAATTGAAGGCACGTTTCTTTATGGGAAGAGACGCAAAGAGAGAGGGAAACAGAGAAAATACATTAAGAGTGTTGAGACCTTAAGTCTATACCTAGCAATGCTGAAAAAGTGAACCGCATGGATAGCACATACAAGTGCTTTGGGACTAAATGCCTTAGGTGTCGCAGGATATACATCCCGTGATTGTGTGACTTTTTCGTTCTTTGTGAGTTACTCAGCATAGGGCTTTGGGTCCCAGCCACTCAGTTATGTGGACAAGTGGTATCGGATGAAGGTTTGGCTTCATTTCCAGTGCTCATTCAATTAGTCACTATGGTCAGATGGGCTGAACTAAAATATCCTGTTTGTGGCTTCACTTACCGGGAATAACTGGCAACGAATATCAAGTTCACCCGATAATTGCTAACCCTCAATTCTGGATATGCCGAGGCTCTGTCCTTTGTTAAATTAAAAGCAACCGAGAGGTTAAATGAATCTTAATACCTTATTTTGGACAAAACTGCCCTTAATCTAATTTTGAATTTTGTTTTGTCTTAGTTACCACTGGTTGTTAAGATTGTACTTTAGAAGGAGAAATCAAGGAAGGCAAAGTGTGCTGTCTACTTTGTATGAAAGAGCCAAATACTGGCTATCGAAAATAAAGATTCAGGTTTTTCATTAAATCATAGTAATTATCAGATCCACTGACCGTAGAACCGAGATCCAGGAAAGAATTACTCAGCCTTACCTTAGTTTGCTTTTGTAGACACAGGCTAAATAGAAATTCTAGGGGTCTCCATAATATATCAGAAATGAGAAATCACTTGTTTAACTTTAAAAGCTCATGAACAAGGCCCTCAGAGGAATGATATGACTGTGTTGTGAAAAAAATACAAAATATCACTTTCAAATTAGCCGTAGGAAGGAAGTAGTCGTCGTCTGAAGTTTCTGAACAACGCGTTTCTCTTGGCTGGCAAACAGTAGATCGTGTCCTAGGCCGCTGGTTAACAACCCGAGGAAGCCATGTTGTACAGTGGAGGCTGCTCGCCGAAGCCTTTGAAAATCATAGTAAGCTCAGTTCTCCCGACTAAGATTTGCAATGTATATTTCCATTATTGTTTTATGTAAACTGAACCATTGTGGTAAAACTCTGGAGTTGCTATTCAGTTATTTTAATGCTGTTTTCACTAATAAAAGTCTTTTCTTAATAGGTCATATTTGTAGCCATTTAGTGTGTTTATTAGTGCGAAATTGGCAAAGCTCAACATCCAGAAGAAATGCAAATAATTTGGTGGTTAGCTGACGCAGTTGTTTTGTGCGTTTATGCAATAGGCCGGGTCTACAAGAAAAACAAAACAAAACAGCAGGCCAGGTCGACGTCCCTCCCAACACACACAGGAATCACGCACAGGAATCCACACAGAGAGTGAATTATACCCCAAGGGAATTACTTAGGCGATATAAACAAATAAAAGATCTCTGCCGTGACTACCTAGATTTACCAAATCCAAGTAGGTATTGCGGCCCAAATGATAAATGTCTTGCTTTTCTCTTCACTTTAAATGGAAACCCGTGTGTATAGTAGAAAGTTTGCCCAGTTATCTCCCAGGACTTCCTGGGATTTCAGTCATGTCCACCATCTTGGCTTTGATTTGCCTTGTTCACTTTATCCTCATTATCATCCTTTAATCTGTAAGCATGTAGTTCCCAGGTAGCCAACCAAGGTACAAATCAGTGCTGCCGCTAAGATTATTACCCACAAATATTGTTCAGAGAACCATGTAGAGACATATAGATCCAAAATAAAGAACCCCGGGGTAAGGATTTGATTAGAAACATAGGAGTTAAAAAAACAAAAACAAAAACAAAAAAACAAGAAGGATGCGTATTACTGACCAAAGAGCTCTGTTCCTGGGTTACTATCAGGGAAGGTAAGGGCGAAGGAGTATTCAGAGAAAAAACAAAACAAAATAAAACGAAAACAATGCTTATCAGAACTGAGAATCCGATTACTGAACAAGAATCACAACAATTATGTGAAATCTTAGCCTTCTTTCTCCTTATTCTCTGTCTCCACTTTATTTCTTGTAAATATATATGAAATCCAGGATGTATCAACCCAACATTAGGAATTCATATGTTTTCAAGGGATTGACTGAAGTCAGGGCCTCCTGGTAAAGCAGTATCTGTGTTTAGTAAGAATAAGAAGGGAAGCATGCATGGTGCATATAAGGAATTTTGATAGGGAGCAAAATAAATCGATACAAACATTTGGGTTCCTAAAGCTGCTAAGCCGTTTGGTTTGTTTTCAGCAATTGGATTTCAATACAAATTACCGAGTGCATATTTCAAAAACCATTTCCTGCAAGAACCACCCCCCCCCCCCCGCCCCGCCCGGGAAGCCATGTCTCTGCCATGGGTCTCCTTGTTACATAGCAGGATGTATCCCGTTTGCCAAGTCCTCCCTGCTGGAAATTCTTCTCTTCTGCTGCAATGAACAGCCAACATCATCTATGGCACAGGCTAGCTCAGGGAAATATTTTTCTCACTGCCGCTTGGTCGTTAGTGGCAGTGCACAGAATAATCTAGGATCCTATGTCCAAGCATACATTTGCCATTGTAAGATTACCACGTCCAGGGAGCGCTCCAATTGAATATATTTGCCACGTTGCTCTGTTTTTCCTTACTGGTCGTCTCTCAGCTCACAACAGTTACTAGTTGTCTTATGCCTAGCTTCCCCTTCAAAGTGGAATAGAACTCCATCCTAGAAACTCACGGGTATTTATAGAAAGAATCATCACACTTCTATCTGCTCATTTCCTTCTCTAACTTTCAGAAACAGAAAATTTAGTACAGTAAGTGATGGATTTAAAAGGAAGTCCTGCGGACACAAAAATAATTATAAGGAGATAGAGTGAGTTATCTGGGGTGGGGGAGGGAAGCCAACTTTAGGAAGATATTTCTTGCATTTCGGATCGCCTTGCATGGCAATCGGAGCGTCGTGTTTTAACTCCTGAGCTGGACTCCAGGAAAATCGGCTTGCACTCTGGAATCCCCGCAATAACTAAGAAGTTGATTATTGCTGACATCTGGGCAGGTTTGCCATGTGCTGCCGTAAACATGGCTGTTATTTTCTCGTGCACTCTCTATTTCAGAAAATCGTCCTTCGCTCAGATTCGGCCCAGCTGCTGAAATGCTGCTGCATCTATTCTCACCGTGGAAATTCACAAAGCATTGTTTTTCTCTATGTAACTAAGCAGTTCCACAGAGATGTGTATTGGAAACTGGATAAAACCATCGGGATGAAGAAGAGAAGTAGTCTGTCCTCGGAAAAAGAGGGCTTGTAAGAGAACCTAAATGCAGGCATTTTATTAAAATTACATCAGGGTAGATTACTTTCCTTGGAACCTGTCGGCCTTTTGTAGGTTTCTATATGTGCATTATGAGGGAAGTAGGAGTCAGTTCCTAAACGACATTTCCGATCTCTGCACAGTCATCTTGGTGGCTTAGATGGGGTTGCGGTGTAGAATGTGTGAGCACGCACTTGGTGATCTAATCTCAAATGCATATCTGATTTCGGCTCCTCCTTTGAATATAAACATCCCGGAGAAGGCCCGTTTCTAGCAGTGTTCTCGCTATAGAAGGAACCGGTCTTTATTCACCTTAAAGGTTCTCAGAATGGGGTTCAAGCGAAAGCCTGTGGGTGAATAGTCACCTCCAGTGTTGACGAACCATCACGGGAAGACTAGAGTATACCTACTCTTTGGATTTGCAAATCAGATCGTTTCATCCCAATTCCTTTTCTTTTGGAAGAGCAGCTAGGACTGGAGAGGGAAGGTGACTTGCCCAAGGTCAAATAACATACGAACACCAATCTGGTCTACAGCCTGATTCTCCTGGCTCCCAGGATAATGCTATTTCCATTATGCTGTTCTATTTGGAAGTTGCAAAGAGGAGGCCGAGGATCTGTGGGTGAGGTTCAGGGAGGCGTTCCAATGTAGCATAAGGATATTTTCCATAAGGTTTTACAGCAGCCCATAACCGGAATGAGCTCGATTTCAAAATACAGAGCTCTTTATCCGCACAAGCGTCCAAAGTGAGAATGGTTTTGACAAGGAGGATGGATGGTATTCCAGAAAATGTATTTGAATGCAAGCTTGGACTAGATGATCTCGGAGGGAGATACTTCTTCTCTGGTTTAGATACTAAAAGTCATTTGTCGAGCGAGTCAAAACCATCAAAGATGTATCTCGCCCCCAACATTCACATCCTCGATCTATCGTAGCTTGATTACTAATAGATGCTATCTACTAGATACAAGAATAACAAATCAATAACCTCAAATACTGGTTAGGGATGAGGCGTCGTTTTACAAAAGACAGAAGCATCCCTCTAATTTTTAGGGTTTTCGTTTTGTGTCAGCATTCCAAAAAGAATAGTCCCTGCTGTTTCCTTTCTTTCACAAAGGGAAAAACAACCTCCTTTGTACATTGCTCTGAAGATGGCACTGTAGTAACAACCTCGCGCTAGCAATGATAAGATGTGCTTGTATTTATTATTTCAGTCCTACGTTTCAATTTTGAGGCTATTTCTTGAGCCTGGCAAGTGCAACGCAGAGGTTAGTTTATTGTTACATCCTCTTCTCTGATTAGAGTTGGGTCTATTTTATTTTTTTAGTCTTTACCCTCAATTAGATAGAACTGAAAATTATTCGAAAGCATTTTAATTCAGGTTACAGCTCAACAGACTGTATTAAGAATAGCAACTACAACTTGAATTACAAAAGAAAATACTCTCGGAAATACTTACTTAAATTTCGTTCCATAGAGACAAAGTTTTCTTTAAGAAAAAAAAAGTAAGAGGGGCGCCTGGGTGGCTCAGATGGTGAAGCATCCGACTCTTGATTGTGGCTCAGGTCATGATCTCACGGCTCCTAAGTTCAAGCCCCGCATCGGGCTCTGGGCTGACAGTGGGGAGCCTGCTTGAGATTCTCCCTCTCTCTCTCTCTCTCTCTCTCCATCTGCCTCTCCCCTGCTTGCTCACTCTCCCTCAAAAATAAATAAGTAGACATGAAAGAAAGAAAGAAAGAAAGGAAGGAAGAAAGAAAGAAAGAAAGCAAGAAAGCAAGCAAGCTTCAGACCTCAAGGGTTTTGGTTGTTTATTGAGTGCTGTCAGTTTTTAAAGATTTCGAATACATCCAAGATCACTCTGAAAGACATTTCAGATTTGGTGCCATTAACCAGGGTCCCCTTGAAAGTGGCCGCTGCCCCTTCGCTGACCCCTTTCATCACAAAGAGTTTTCCTTCAGGTGCTGCTGAGCAACCCATTCAAAATTAGCAGTTTGACACTTTGGAATCCTACTTCCCTTCTAAATGGTCACAGTGTTAAATGTATAAGTAACCTCTGCCTAATTAATGTTTAAGTGGGAAAGAAGAGAAGAGAATAAAAATATTTAGTTTGATTTGTTGCCGACATGTTTCGGTGGCTATTAGAGCAAAGCACACTGACCCTCTGACTGCCCCTCTCTCTTTCCCTACGTGCCCACCGATGCCTGCCACCACTTCGTCCTGCCCGTGGCCCGTGCAGCCCCGTGGCCTCTTATCCAAACGTCCTCTTTTGTGACAGAGGCCAAGGGCTCCAAGAGGAACCTCCGCACCCCCAGGAAAATTCTGATTCTGTCTAATGCTTTTCTTTCCACCTGATTCACATTCAAATACCAAATCCACATCGCAGCTAATTCACATGTATATGAGTGTGTTAATGCTCTTGAGAGAGAAGATGCTGAGGAGACGAGGAGGAGACCGTGTTACTCTAACAAACCCTGGCTTCTGAGGCCTGTGACAAACAGTGGCTGAGGCCTCCCTTCCTATCAGTCAGATGTGTAGCTCAGCTCGATCGGAACTGGCAGACTGATTTAAACCTACTCTCCTAAAGACCCACGGATGTCCCGGAAGTGGCTTTCCTTCATTCAAGCTTATTCATGCCAAAGTGGGGAGGAAAGAGAATCAGTTAGGGCCGTCCTGTGGAAAGGACATGGAAATTAAAGACCTGAAGGGTGAGTTCAAATTGGTCCTTGAAGATTGGGGTTGGGGCAGAGCATTTAAAGTGGAGGGAGCGGGGCACCCGGGTGGCTCAATCAGGTCAGTGTCTGACTTGGGTTCAGGTCACGATTTCAGTTTGTGGGTTCGAGCCCCACATCGGGCTCACTGCTGTCAGCCTGTGAGTGCGGACCCCACTGTTGGATCCTCTGCCCCCTCTCTCTGCCCCTCCCCTGTTTACTTTCTCCCAAACATACATAAATATTTTAAACCGAGGGAGCAACGTGGGCTAAGACCCCACTGTGGGAATGAGCTCATCATATGGTACTGGTGAGGTAGGCAGAGACCAAACCAGGGTTTGGCCAACTCATCGTGCGGAGGGCCAGAGAGCCAATACATGAGGCTTTGCGGGCCGTAGGGTGGTCTTTGCTCTAATTAGTCAACCGTGCCGCTGCAGCATGGAGGCAGCCGTAGGCAATAAGGATTCTGACTACCGGGTGCTTTGGAAAGTCCATGGAGGCTCATAAAGCATGGTGGTGATATGATTAAGTTCACGTAGGACGGGCTGCTGCCTGTTTGATTGCGGCCGAGGTAGCGAGTAAAGACTGAATAGAAGTGGCTAAAGCACTCAGGAAGATCCGTCAGTAGTGCTGACAAGAAGATGCAGACGTTACGCTGTTACGGACAAAGGAGTTGTATGGTCGGGGCTGTGTTGTGAATGTAGACTCCACGGGCCTCGCCAACACGCCGGACATGTGAGTCTAGGGTGACAGGGGAGGCAGGGGGGAATCTCGGAGTCCGCTGCCATCAGCGGCTGGGGTGAGAGAGCTGCCATTCACTGAAACGCCAGCCTCCGAAATGGCTGGAAGCCTTCCAGTCGCCAGGTAGGTGGGTACCTCGGGCCAACGGGAGCTCCGAGGAGCGGCTTAAGCCAGAGATGGCATTGAGCATTGTTATCATTGACACTGAAGGTCACAGAAGGGGGTCGGAGCGTGAAAAAACGAGCCCTCCCCCAACCCAAAATCATAATACAGAAAAGAAAAAGCGAGGCCGGGCAACGGTGGCGGCCGTTTTAAGCTCCGGTTGTCGGTATTATCCGTGCGTCGACGGTCTCAAAATCACCTGAGGTTCTTGTTAAACTTCAGACTCTCAGACCCCTTCAGAACCAGCGTTATCTGTGGGCAGGGCCCAGGAATGTGCATTTTATGCTTTCCAGGTTATTCTTATCCATATTAAATCGCGAGTCTCTCCGCTGTTGTAGTAAGTTGGAAGGGAAAGCACCTGCAGAAAAAGAGGAATTGGAACCAGAGAGCTAGAGGGAGAACACCAGGAGGCTGTGGGGTCCCGGGAGCACAGAGAAGAGTGTTTCAAGAAGGACAGCCTCTCTGGTACCGGTCCCACTTGGCCTGCAGCCAAGGCAGATGTCGGAACAGCTGTGGGACTCCATGCCCTAACAGAACACAGAACCCACAGATGGAGACAGGCCGAGAAATGAGACAAGAATGAGGACCAGGATACTGGGCGAAGTGGGAGCAAAAGATCCGTGCGAGGAAGACTTCAGGATTCCAGGGGAGGGGAGGGAAAGAGCGAGGCCGGCGACAAGGTCCTATCCAGGGCAGGAGGTCAAAGTGAGTACCTAGAGTCAGCACCAGCGGGCATCAGGGGTGGGCTGTCATGGAAGGTCCCCAAATTCTAGCACTTCTGAGAGGCTTTTTATGCGCAGCACTGCTGCCCGGCAGGGGAGGAACAAATAGGGGGGTCTTGGCGCTTCGGCTGTTTGCCGTGGGCCTTGAATTGGAGCAAGTTCTGCCAGGGCACCGTTTCCTCAATAGAGTGTATTCTTTAAATTCAAGTAGGGGCGCCTGGGTGGCTCATTGGGCTAAGCGTCCGACCTCGGCTCAGGTCATGATCTCGTGGTCGGCGGGTTCGAGCCCCGCGTCGGGCTCTGTGCTGACCGCTCAGAGCCTAGTGCCTGCTTCGGATTCTGAGTCTCTCTCTTTCTCTCTTTCTCTCTGCCCCTCCGCTCTTGCACTCTGTCTCAAAAATAAATTTTAGAAAAAATGAACATTTAAAAAATTCGAGGTCAATAAATTCAAGTTAGTGCACTTGCACTGAGCACCTACCGCCCGTCTTGTCCGGGTTGCATGCAGGAAGGTGCAGAAGAGCGGGACCGGGTCCCAGCTCTCCTCGCGAGCACAGCCTAGTAGAGGGGGCCACATCCTCGAGGCTGTAAGATAAAGACGAAGTGCTACGCGAACAGGTGTTCAGCTACGGGGAGGAAAGAAGGCTTCCTGGTGGAGGCGTCATTTGACCTTGCTCTTGATAGGTGGAGAGGCTTAGGAGAGCCTGGTGTTTACAACACTGGATGGTTCGGTGTGGCGGAGGAAGTGCCTCGGGGGGGGGGGGGACTCTAACCCCTTACCCGCCACGCTTGCCGATAAATCCTCCAATAAGCGAACGCGAGAATGAAGAGACACAGCATGCCAGGTGCCGAGGCGTTCGCTTGGAAAGTCCACGGAGAACAAGACCTAGTCCTTCCTTCAAAGATCTCGCGGCCCAGAGAGTTCACGCCAGCAACGTTTCCCTTACCGCAGAACTTTGGCACTGGTTCGGTGAAAATTTCCCTTTGTGGTTCCTCAGCAGAATTAGACTAAATCACGCATTGGCCTGGGTTCCTGGCTGTTTATCTCCCATCTGAATTAGAAAGGACGGAAGTCAAGGTGTTTTCGCCATCAGGTGCAAGACTTCGCGTGTCCTTCTAGCTCAGCAAAAGCCCTTGAGGGAGTTTGGGGTTATTGTTTTTGAAACCCTGAAAGCTGGGCAGGCCCAAGTGGCTCCTGTTGGGGGGCGTACTCTCCTAAAGCTCAAATGAAGCTTTCGTTGCTGAGACTCGGGCGGTTTTCATTCCCTTTGGGCGTCTCAAGAATGAAAGAACTGGGTACTGCAGATTCGTGAACACAGCTCTCGACCACTCCGTTCCAGGCAAAGTCTCTGCACCCTTCCAGCAATTTCTACGTGAAGTCTTTATGGATTCCAGTTCGCCCTAGCCGCTGGTTTCAGGCAATGGGGAGGGTGTCGTTTCATTCCTTTCTTTGCCCCCCTTGCCCATTTTTCTTCTTTCTCTACAAGGAACAGTCCGTTTCCGTGTCACGTTGTGTGCATGTCCGCTCTGCCATCTGAGCAAAGAGGGTTTTGGTGAGCTGTCACCTTGCCGTGAACAGAGCTCACACTTGGAGCGTGGCTCTGCTGTCCATCTGGAAAATAAAGCAACAGGCTGTGTGATCTACTCGGTTGCACTTGGGTCTCAATAATTAGAACCCTGTGGATGAAATCGTAACAGAGTGAAGAGAAGGCCTACTCTCTCTAACTTGAAACTGAGCTTCTATTTCAGCCTCCGCCGATGCTTCTAGTCATAGAGGTGGAATTGATTGTGCCCCATGGGAAGTGAATTTGGGAAGGGGGAGTCTCTACAGATGAGTCTCCACTCAATGAGGGTGCAGCAGAGACTGGGGTTCCTGCCTTTTTTCTGGTTCTTTCCTTTCTTTCCTTCTTCCTTCCTTCCTTCCTTTCTTGCTTTCTTTCCTTCCTTCCTTCGTTCCTTCCTTCCTTCGTTCCTTCCTTCCTTCCTTCCTTCTTTCCTTCTATTTTGGAATGGAGGGAGAAGAAATAATCGCTACCCTCTGTGTCATGTGAATTCAAACAGAGCCGCTTCGATGTTAAAAGCATTCTAACATTTGTCATGTTGTGGTCAGCCATGGTTATCCTTCCGTCTTACTTTCTCGTGTGGCAGGACTCAAATTATTTTATAGTCATGATGACCTCCTATGTAGCAGCCCAGGATAGGGCTGCAAACTTTTCGGAGCAGGTAGAAAGATGAAGCCTAACGGCCTTGGCCAGCGTGAAACATCATTACCCACTCGCACAGCAAAAATTGAGACATTTCACAGAGCGCTGAATTTAGTTTTTCCTCACAGGGGAAAGGTCAGAAAAGAGGAGCAAAGTTAATTTGGAAAGAGACGGACTATAAATGACTTGAATTAAACAGAGTCAAAGGACTCCTCATCCTAGAAAAGTTGAATAAAAATTTTAAGAGAGGGCCTTTCCTGCGTTACGTTTTCATTGAAAAACTAGAGCTGGATTTTTTTTTTCCCCGACTCTCACCTTCCCCATGTCTGCCCTCAACTTCCATATAAAGACGCTAAAAAACCGCTTCGGACTTGGCTTTGCGACCCGATCTGTTCAGACACCGTCGCTTGTTTGTGTCAGTTTCCTGTTCCGTTTTGTTACAGAGCACACGCGTTGTGTCTCCACCCGGAGCTGCAGTCATCTGCCCAACAAGAGAGCCCCTGGTGCGGGCCTGGGGGACAGTAATGTAACACTTGAAAGGCCAAGTGTGGCTACTGCTTTTCTCCATCTGGTGATGGGTCTGTTCGTTGTTCTTGCTTCTTCTTGCTGTCTCTCCACAGCAGGGCTGCTAAAACCAGAGTGATTAAGTACGCCGCACTGTCCCACTCAAGGGCACCCCAGCGTATCAAAGAGGCTAATACCTTCTTGGCAAATCCCCCTGCCTGAGCGAAATAAACCACTTTATCAGCACCGGCAGGTCAAGGTGCGAAAAAGTGTCAGCAACTCTAGAAAAGTCTAGTCTATCGGGATGCGCTGCAAAGACCCCAAAGCTCTGGCACCAAGGATTCTAAACGTGCAGTGACACCGCTCTGTCAGACGGTAGGAGGTCTGTCTCTGCGCCGGTGTCATGCTGTTTCCATGGTTGTAGCTTTGTAATATATTTTGAAGTATATTTGTAATATATTTTGAAGTTGTAGCTTTGTAATATATTTTGAAGTGTATTTTGTAATATATTTTGAAGTGTCATACATCCAGCTTTGTTCTTCTTTTTCAAGGTTGTTTTGGCATTTGGGATCCTTTGTGGCGCTGTATATATTTTAAAATTGTTTTTTCTATTTCTGTAAAAAATGCCATTGGTATTTTGATAGAGATCTCATTAAATTCATAGATCGGTTTGGGTAGTGGGGACATTTTAACAGTATCCATTGTTTCAATCCATGAACACAAGGTATCCTTCCATTGGTGTCTTTTTTCAAATTTCTTTCATCAGCGTTTTGTAGTGTTCAGCATATAAGTCTCTTTATCTCCTTGGCTAACTTTACTCCTCGGTATTTTATTCTTTTCTTTTTCTTTTAATACTTTTTAATGATTATATATTTTTGAGAGAGATAGAGACAGAACACAAACTGGGGAGGGGCAGAGGGAGGGGGAGACACAGAATCTGAAGCAGGCTCCAGGCTCCACAGAACCCGATGTGGGGCTCGAACCCACGAACTGTGAGATCATGACCTGAGCCGAAGTCGGATGCTCAACCGAGTGAGCCACCCAGGCGCCCCTGGCATTTTATTCTTTTTAATGCTATTGGAAATAGGATTGTTTTCCTAACTTCCTCTTCAAATAGTTCATCGTCACTGTATAGAAATGCGGATTTTTGTAGGTCGATTTTGTATCCTGCAACTTTCCTGGATTCGTTAATTAGTTCTAACGGTGTTTGGGAAGTCTTTAGGGCTTCCTATATATACACTCGAATCATCTGCAACAGAGACACTTCTCCTTCCTTTCCTATTTGGGTGCCTTTTGTTTCTTGTTATTGCCTGAATGTTCTGGCTAGGACTTCCAGTACTATATTGGCTGTGTCACATCCGAATGTGATATTTGCGATGGACCTGTCATATATGGTTTTATCATGTTGAAGTGATTTCCTTCTCTCTTTTTTTTAAATGTTTATTTTTGAGAGAGAGAGAGAGGGAGGGAGAAACAGAGAGAGAGAATGAGTGGGGGAGGGGCAGAGAGAGAGGGAGACAGAGGATTTGAAGCAGGCTCTGCACTAACAGCGCCTCACCAACCGTGAGGTCATGACGTGATCCGAAAGCCGACGCTCAGCCGACTGAGCCACCCAGGAGCCCCGAAGTGACTTCCTTCTATTCCTAGTTTACCGAGAGTTTTTATCAAGGAAGTTTGCTAAATTTAATCAAATGCTTTTTCTACATTTATCGAGATGATCGTGTGATTTTTACCCTTCATTCTGTGAATGTGGTTTATCCCATTAATTGATTTTCATATGTTGAACCATGTTTGTATCTCTGGAATAAATCCCAGATGTACAGGACGGGTGTATAGGAACCTTCCTTCTGATGCGCTGTTGAATTCAGTTTGCTAGCATTACAAAGGAATTCTAAACAAAGGATTTAATTCAAAAAACATACAGTGTTTAAAAAGGTAAAAAGATTAACAATGAAACTGAAGTCTCTTTCTTATCTGTGACCCACAGAGTCTCTGAGGGTCAGGGATAAGAGGGATAAGAAAGCTGAAAGAAACCGATTACTCATCTGTTAATTACCTCCTTGAACTCGGTGGGTCCCTTCCCTTCTTCCCTTCTCAGCCTTCCAATGTATCCAATGAGGATATTAGTTTCTTGTATTTTTACCCTTCCAGGCTAGTTGCTTTTGTAGTTAGCAATCAATGAAAAGTAATCCAGGCAAAAGATACAGACAAAACAAAAAGATATAACAAAACAGACAAACACAAACAAACAAAGGCAAAGAGATGCAATTTTGACCCAGGGCGAGTCGAGCCTCAGCCCCCCACGCCGCCCCCTGCCCCGCAGTCAACTGCTGCCAACAGTGTCTCAGATATCTGTCCGGGACCTTTTTCAGTCATATCCAGGCACGTGTACGTATTTTCTGTTATGTTTTCTTCCAGTGGACGAACACAGAGGCCCCTATACAGGAAGAGGCAGAAAAGCATAGCACTTACTATGGCGCAGTCTCGGGAAGCCAGACCGCCTGGGCTTTCATCAGGGTGCCGCCACACGCCAGCTGTTTGAACACAGCCCTGCCACTTCACCGCGTGTCTCCACTTCCTTATCTGTCATATCGGGATGATAACAGAGCCTACCTCTTAGGGTTTGATGTAAAGACTAAATGAATTAATAAATAAAAAGCCAGTTCCAGTCGCTCAGTTAGTAATCATTAAATGCGAGTTAGTCTACCCCTTTATTGCTTTGCATCTATCATATATAAAGCATCTTGCCCCCGTGAGCAGCTTCCGTATGTATCGCCATTCTAATGCCTATAAGTATATATATAATATAAAAATATAAGGGTATATATATTTACCCTATATATATATATATATATATTTACCCTATATATATATATATATATTTACCCTATATATATATGTGTGTGTGTGTATATATATATATATATTTACCCTTATATTTTTAGAACCAAAATTTATATGACCAGTCACCTACTGATGAACCTCGAGGTAGTTTCCAGGGTTTTGCTCTTAAAAACATTACTGCAAGGTCATTCCTTGCACATACTACATTTGCACGCACAGGCGAATGTATCGTTAGGATAATTTTGGGGAAGAGGAATGGCTAGGTTTAAGTGGATATGTGCTTAAAATGTTGATCTGTAATGCCTAATTGACTTCCAAGAAGTTATACCAGTTTATTCTCCCATGAACATTGAATGAGGGTGTTAGTTTCCCAACTGCCACAAAACCTTTGTGAACTATTAATTCTGTTTTACATATGTGCCATGCCAACATGTGAAAACTAGGATCTCATTACTGTTTTAATTTGCATATCTTTAATTATGATTAAAGTTAAGCATCTTTTCTGATGCGTATAAGCCATTTATACTTTCTTTTACCATTAACTGCCTGTTTATGTTCTTGACAATTGGGCGGTTTTCAAAGCTATCATTTTAAAACGATCTTAAATCAATCCCATTGTATGCAAGTTTCTGGAACTTGGATGCCAAATTAAAGGGGGGAAAAAGCCTTCTGCATTACCCATTTTACCCTGTTTGAGGAAACAGGTCTCAAAGAATTTAAATTACTAACATAATATTAGAGCTAGGTAATGACAGAGCTGGAATTTTAACACCTCCTTGTTTTTCTTTTTTTCTAACAGCAGCAGCTGCACTGCTTTTTAAACAATAGCACTTTTCATCTTTGCTTTGCTAATATATAGGTACAGCCATAATTGTCTCCCTACCACACTCTGCTTCACTGTAAGGCAGCTATATGCTTCAGTACGCGGAATGCCCTATGGACTTGGCCTTCCTATAAACATGCACTGTCGATGAGTAAGCAATCCCACCACAGTCACCACTAAATATTTCCAAGGAAAGTCTTCTCACCGAACACACTGGTTCTTATAATGGCATCTTCAACACCTCCCCACTTGTCCCACAAAGTTTATTTTGTTTCGGTGTTTCTTTATCAAGTCTTCTAGGCAGACTAACATGCTTACGTTGTGTTTCAGTTCTTGGTATTCTGAAAAGAACATACTAGGGACTAATAGGGTCAATGGAATTGTGTTTATTAAAATGAAATTTATCAGGATGTTAATTTCAGACTGATATGAACCCCTTACAGGCCAGACAAGTCCGGAGGGAAAGCATGGAGGAAAGGAGTTGTATACGGGCAGGGTGCGTAGGGGTGAGAACAAGACTCGTTTCCTTCCCTCAGTATTGAAATAAGCACTTTCCATTCTCATCTGTAAATAAAATGAATACCGCTATTTTTGGAGTACTTACTGTGTTCCAGGCACTGTGCTTGGCTTTTCACGTGCATTATCTCATTTAATTCTCACAACACTTTGTGAGATGAGTATCATTGTGTATGTGAGAAAAATTATGTTCAGGAAGACTAAATAGTACCCAAGGTCAAATAATTAGCAGTCGGTAGAGTGAAGATTCAAGCCCAGGACTTCTGACAGCAAATTTCACATGCGTTTTACTGGGTTACGTTGTCTCTAGATACAAAGCATATAGCCTGAAGTTAGGTTATCAGAGAGATAGAAGACAAGATGCTGATCCATGTGTGAACAATTAGAGATGTCAGAAATAGAATTATTAGCCTCCAGTTTTAGTGAGTTCCTGCCAGCACGTTGGATAGGACATTCATGCAGCAGATAAAACAATGCCCTAGATCACTAATTTCAAAATTGTTCCACGGAACGCTGGTTCTTTAGGCTAAGGGGTGATTTTTTCCAATAGGTCCTATGCTCAAATAGTTACGGGGAAATATTGATTTTATTAAAGTTAAACAGGTTTATTTGCTGCAGTACTTCTCAGAGTATTTATTGCACTAATGTGCGCTTTAATACTCCAAGACACACGCTGGAGTATTCTGTGTTTCCCAGTCTACTTGCGATTCTCTTTTTAATAGTCTCATGTGCCATGGAATGCACTCCGGGAAATCTTGACTAATTGAATCTCAAGTCCCGTCTTAAGTCTGAGTGTATATGATCCCATGATTCTGTTACTGGCCGTGAAGATCCAAGCGAAGGTTGCTAGGTATATGCATCCTTGTCCTATGTTCTTGGCTTAATAATGTTTCAGGGTCCTACTGTGTAAGTTCTTTGCTGAACTTGAGGTAATGTTTTCTTTTTTTTTTTTAATTTTTTTTAATGTTTATTTATTCTTGAGAGACATAGAGACAGAGCGTGAGCAGGGGAGGGGCAGAGAGAGAGGGAGACACAGAATCTGAAGCAGGCTCCAGGCTCTGAGCCATCAGCACAGAGCCCGACGCGGGGCTCGAACTCACAGACCGCAAGATCATGACCTGAGCTGAAGCCGGCCGCTTAACCAACTGAGCCACCCAGGCGCCCCGAGGTAATGTTTTCTGTAAAACTTTTTGCCAAGATTATTGGTAGTTCAAATATTAGCTAGAAGGTTGAACTGGATCACAGGGTCCCAAACCTAACTGCCTATCAGACTGAACTAAGCTCTTCATTAGAAATGTAAATTCATGGACCTGATTCCCAGAAATTCTAATTCTATATTTTGGAGGAAGGCTCTAGAAACCATTTTTCCCAAAGGTTCCATTTGTTCTGAAGTATATGTTTGGTCTATGGTGAACATTTGGAAGGAGCCTAAAATATAGAGTAAAGAAAGGCTGCAGAGATGGTATAGAGAAGTTGTCAAACTTATGCATGCACCACTTTGAAGAATTCTACCCAAGGGGTGCCTGGGGGGCTCAGTCAGTTGGGCGGCCGACTTCAGCTCTGGTCATGATCTCACGGCTGTGAGTTCGAGCCCCGCATCGCACTCTGTGCTGACGGCTCAGAGCCTGGAGCCTGCTTCAGATTCTGCGTCTGCCTTTCTCTCTCTCTGCCCTTCCCCTGCTCACGCTCTGTCTCTCAAAATAAATAAACATTAAAAAAAATTAAATAAATAATAAATAAATTTTAAAAAATGAAGAATTCTACCCAAGACCTTGGAAACCAGAGGAGTGGGGCTTGTGAATGTCTCCTTATGAAAAACTCTACAAATGAATCTAATGTTGCCGGGTCCCAGATACACACTTGGGGACCACTGGTTTAGATGGCTTCTCACTAGCATTGATATCCTGTGATTTTATGAGTGCGCCATGACTTTGGAATATGTCCTTACTATATGAAGAGAAGCATGGTGTCCAGGACGAGGGCTGTTATCATCTCAACTTGGTGCTATGCCGATGAGACTAGAACTGGGTAGGACACTGCGCTCGGATATGACCATCACTCTAAAAGGAAACAGAGACAAACTGGAAGAAGGTCAGAGGGGAGAGACTGCCGATTTGGATGGGATATATAACATAAGTAAGAAATAAACCTTTCTCAATGGCCATGAAGGCCCAAGAGAGGGCTGCTATGTATATATATCTTTATTATATGTTCGTGGTCTAAGCTGTAGATGTTCTGTTGTATAACTTCCTATCTGTCACTGGGACTTGGGAGTTATTTACTACTGTAGCATAACTTAGCCCATCCTGGCTGACACACCTATAAGCCAAAGAGTCAGAGTTGAACCTACTCTATTCTCCTTCCAAAATCTGTGTTCTTTTTTCTAATACAAGGCCTCCTAGATGGCCACTACAAGTTCTAGAACAATGAACAAGAATATCTCATTGGTTCATTCATGCAAATATTTGATCAGCTTGTCGGACCTATTTTACATGGGATTGATAAGTCAGATAGATGAATGGTCTTTTCCAACCCTAGTATTCCATGACTCCCTGACTCTGTGACAGGGTGACAGGCTATAAGAACCCAAGTGCAAAACTCGCGTGTGTGTATGTGTGTGCGCACGCGCACGCGTGTATTCTTCCTTTTCTTCCTTTCTAGGCCTTAAACATATCTGTTTTATATGGATATTGGCTTGGTCTTTTTAAGAAGACAGAGGTTCTGCTTCGTTTCCAAACAGCTATGAAATTTGGCAACATGTCACAACGACCTATTGGCTTTTATTCCTAATGACTTCCCTGAGGAAAGGAAAGCATTTGCATTTTAGCTTATTCTTTTCTGGCACATAATACATTTTTACATTTATTTATAATTTGGGGGGTTGCACCTTCCTGTAGATTCTCCAAGGTCAGCACTATCCCAAAATGCCATTTCTCCATTTGATGTCATAGCGGGGATGTGGAATAATTTCTGGCTTGAGACCTCCTTATCACTATAATCACTTCCGTGTCATCACTGAAGGAGGTATCATTTTAGGTATCATCATTTTAGGCATCACCTTGTGATGAAAATCAATAAATATATTTCTCAGATTCTTATCATCTCATGTTTTAAATATTCTTATTTCTTATCTTGGTTACTACTCATGTAACTCATTCAACGGCAGAGATACCTCTGAAAGAAGTGAACAGCCTGTATGCACTTAGCTTTACATAAATAGAAACCACAAAATTATATCATAAATTATCGTCAGCACACTTGAAGATGCTTGTCAGTACGTGGGACATGGAATGCCTGCAAATAAAGACTTCCCCCTAGAACTCTGGGACCCTATCTGAAAATACCACTCTCTAAAACTGAACAAAGATCCATCGGACATGATTCATGGACATCTTCAAAATAACTTGCCATACTGAATGGCGTGTAAATGTGGTATTGTTGAGAAAAGGCTACATCCTGCATCCCAGCCATGAAGATCAGTGTCTCTTAATTGAATACAGAAACCAGATTGCCTTTCAATCTAATTAAGGTCATCAGAGTATACATGTGCTCAGGAATGTAGTTATGCAGTTAGACTAAGTATGTTCTATGCACTTGCCGGCAAGATGCTCTGAGAAAAACAAATTATATGGTTAAGTTGCTAAATACCCACCCCCCCAGGAGCTTCAAAAGGTACATTATCATATCAAAGGTATTGAAGAGACCTGTCGAAAAAAATACCTCTTTAGTTTTGCTTAACCCAGCACTCCCCAAAGTATTCACTAATGGAATTTTTTTTTTAACAACGCCTATTGAAACAGACCATGGAACTCATTTTGGCAATTACTGAGTTAAGGAAAAAGTAAGCTCTAAATATATCAAGTGTTTTATAAGTGTGAAAAGAGTGACAGGCTTTACATGGAAATTCTTTCTGTTTTCTACTTGGGCTACCTTCAACACCTTACTGATCCTTTGCTCTGAGCCTCAATTTCCTCTTCTGTAAAATGGAGATTAAAATGTTGAGTGAAGTAAGGTATGCTAGCACGAGGAAGGCAGGAGAGCTTGGTGGTTAAGGGCATAGATGGGGAGCCACACCACCTGGGTTCGAATCCTGGCTCCATGGCTACCTACGGGTGTGATGTTGGCCAAGTTATTTCAACATACTTTTCCTCTGTTTTCTCATTTTTTAAATGGAAGAATAGCAGTACCTACCAAAGAGGTTTAGTTGTGAGCATTAAATGACATTTAAGTACTTCCAGTGAGCATTTCACAAAACATAAGCTATTATTTTAGTTTAACCAATACCTGAGTCAGAGTAATTGCTCAATAAGCTGTAGTTAAATTTTAATCAGAAGTAAACACGTTAACAACAGTAGGGCTAGTGCCTGTATGAAATTTAGTGGGGGGGGGTGGGGAAGAATTGAAACCAGTAATATTCTATATCCAGTAACCTTGCAGATGGTTGCTTTGATCGATATCCTCAAAGGTTCTCTTCTCCTTAACGGGTCAGCCCCTCACACATTAATCTGTCCCATTTACCAAACACTTCTCAGTAAGACTTTCCCAGAACTATTCTTATGTAGGACACAGGTTCGGAGTACTTCCTCTTCAAGAGCCCTACCTCAGTACTAGTTCATAAGGTATGTATTATTTGTAGTTTCATGTTTCCAAAAGAGATTTACTGTGATGCAACTCATCGTAAAAGTACATTCAGAAAGGGGGACTTAAATATCAGGAAGAGTTCAAAACCAAAGAGGGATGAGAGATCATTGTACCAGGAAAAAGGGAAGATATAATTACTGTAATTATGCACGAATTTTAGCTTTGAAGTCCTTAAGATCCGAATTCTACTCACTTTTCAAATTCAGTCACTTCGTTCCTGGTTTTAATCACCAATCTGCCACCTTTATAAAAGTCAGAATTATACTGGCCGTTCGTCTAAAATCTTCTTTGATGGTTAGCATCCTTAGTTCCCTAAAGCCCGTGTTTAAGTCTTCAAATCCTTAGTCCTGGTGGCTGTTTTTTTTTTTTTAAAAACTATTATGCATTTTATGGTACACGCACGCGCGTGCACACATACGCACACACACATTTTCCCCCTTCCGTATATGTCATTGAAGCCAATCTCGTCTTTCCCAGATCAATATACCTTAATACCGTTATCCTTGGATCTTCTCAACTTTCCTCAACCCACTATAAACTCATATTGTCCCCTTCTGTTCCATTGAAGCAATGGAAACCCCTCTGGCAAGGAAAACAACGGTCTCCGTCTTTTCAAGCCCAATGGACAGACTTCGTCCCGCTTGACTTCAAAGCAGCATTCGATATAGTTGACCACTCCGTCCTCTCCTGTCTTGGCTTCTGCAGAAGTACTTTCTTGGTTTTCCTTCCTACGTTATTAGCAGCTTCTCAACCTCCTATGCTATTTCCTTCTTTTCTCCCATGTCTCTAAATATTTGGATTCCTCAGCATTTTGTTCTAGGATGATGGTTCCCCAATCTCTCTGAGAGTAAAAACCCAAAGGACTAATACTGGCCTACAAGACCCTACATGATTTGCACACCTCACTCTATTTCTGACCAGGTAGCCCATTTCTGTCCTCCCCTTTACATCAATACTCTTTGAAATATTAATTACCACTTACTGTGTCCACTTTTTCTCTTCTCGTTTTCTCTGGAACTCACTCTAATCGTGTTTACATCCAAACCACAGTACTCCACTCCAATGAACAGCTGTTGTCAAGGTCATGAGTGACTTCCTATTTGCCTCCCCTTACCTGTCCTGCCCACAACATTTGGGAAGTTAATTGCCCTCTCCTTTGTAAAATCCTGATTCACTCGATTCTAGGACACCACTGTTTCTCATTTTTTTCTCCTATCTTGCGGATCTCTTTTGCCCCTTCCTTAGATCTTTCCCATCCTGCTGCCAACTAAAGATTGGAATGTCCCAGGGATTAGTCTTGGATCTATGCTTTTCTCTATTTATACCCATTTCCTAGGTGATCCAATCCAAGCCAGTCCCATGGCTATAGATACCACATACAGAGTGAGTGATGACTCCCAGGTTTTTATCTCCTGCCCAGAATTCTTACCTGAACTACAGATTTGTATGCATAACTGCCAACTCTACATCTGCACTGAAAGGCATTTCAGACTTAACACATGCAAGGCCATGTGTTAGCCTAAAACTCGCTCCGCCGCTGGTCTTAACCATTTCAGTAAATGGCAATGTTATTGTTGTTCAGTGCCCTGGGATCAGTTTGCCTCCTTTTTGACTCTAGTAAATCCTGCCAGTTTTACCTTCAAAAAATAGACTAAAACCAAATAATATCTAAACCAAACCAGAATCCAGCCACTTCTTACCAGGCCATCTCCGTTGCTTTCACATTTGTGCAAACCATTATGATCTCTTGCTTCGATGGTTTCAAGAGTCTCAAGTCTCCTAGCCAATCTGCTGGCTTCCATTCTTGCCTCTCTATAGACTATGCTTTACAGAGCAGAGCGACCCTGATAAAACATGTCAGACCACATCCCTTCGCTGCTAAAATTCATCCACTGGAGCTCATACCATTCAGAGAAAAAGCCAAAGTACTTACTCTAGCTTTTAAACTTCTCCATAACCCTGTCCTTCGTTTCTCTGACATCATCTACCCCTCTGCCTCTCGCCCACTTTGCCCAAGTCACCTTTGCCTTCTTGCTACTCTTTGAATATGAACATTGTTAGTCGTGCTCCTGTCTTAGGATTTTTTTCACTTGCTATTCCTTCTTCCTGGAATACTCTTTTCCCAGAAAGTCACATTTCCTACCCCGTTTTGATCCATTCTGTGTTCAAGTGTCACCTTCTAAGAGAGACTATGCCAGATAATTTTATTGTAAAAGCATCCAATCACTCTCTAACCCCCGTTACGCTGATTTATTTTTCTTCATGGTGTTTATCACCAACTGAAAAATTATATAGTTGTTTGTTTTTATTATACCTAACTAAAATATAAGTTTATGGGGGTGCCTGGCTGGCCCAGTTGGTAGTGTGCCTGACTCTTGATCTCAGGGTCATGAATTCAAGCCCCACGTTGGATGTGGAGGCTACTTAAAATTATATATATATAATTATACATAAGTTATGTATAAATTATACATAAGTTTATGAATACAGGTCCACTACTGTTTTCCTCACTGACATATGCCCAGTGCCTAAAACTCTACCTGGCAGGGGTGCCTGAGTGGCTCGGTCAATGAAGCGTCCAACTTAAGCTCAGGTCATGATCTCACGGTTCATGAGTTCAAGCCTTGCATCAGGCTCTGGGCTGATAGCTCAGAGCCTGGAGCCTGCTTCAGATTCTGTGTCTCCCTCTCTCTCTGCCCCTCCTCCACTCTTTTTTTTTTTTTCTCTCTCTCTTTCTCTCTCAAAAATAAACATTAAGAAAACTTTTTTAATAAAATAAAACTAAAATTCTACCTGGCATATAAGAAGTACTCAATGACTAGTAGGTCAATGAATGAAATAAGTTTTCTTTTTACCCTAGAGTAGAGTTCACAGATTCAAATACCTTCAGTGGCACTTCAAATACAATAATTCATTTCACTTATTCATTCATTCTAGTGTTTGATGAGCCAGACACTGGGGCTGTAATGATGAAAAATAAAGTGACTCATGCTTTCATGGAGTTTGATCAGTTTCCATCTTTCTTTTTCCCAGTTTTCCACCCCTGCCACCACTCCCCTTGAAATGTGTTCCTTCTGTGTTTTATATCTTAATAAAATGTTATTGCCCACTGTATAGTCAGCCAAGCTAAAAACTGAGGGGGAGTTTTGGCTCCTTTTTTCCTATACCCCCAAACCCAATCATTACCATGTTTAGTCAATTCTACGTAGTAGTATCAATACTTTATCATTTCTGTTCCATTTCTACAGTCAAATAAATTTCACTTTCCCCACACTTTCCCCACTACCTTCTTAGGCCCTCATCATCTTTAACTTAAAAACAATTTGGTGTGCCTGAGTGGATCAGTCAGTTGAGCATCTGACTCTTGATTTTGGCTCAGGCCATGATCCCGGGTTGTGGGATCGAGCCCCATGTTGGGCTCCATGCTAAGCATGGAGCCTGCTTAAAATTCTCTCTCTCTCTTTTCCTCTGCTCCTCTGGACCCCCTTCTCTATAAAATAAAATAAAAAAAATTTTAACCAATTGAATGAATTTTCTTGCCTTCTCACCTGCCCCCTTCCCCTCTAATCTATTTTCTACGTTGTAGCCAGAGTGCTGTTCTCCTCTGCTTAAAATCCTTTCATGGCTCTCCATTGGCCACAGGACAAAATTGAAATACCTTAATATGGTCTTTAAGACCTTAAATGATCAAGTTCCAACTGACCTCTCCATCTTTATGTTCTGTTGTTCCGTAAGCCCAGAGCACATTATGACTTTCTTCGAGATCTTTCCCAGACCTCCCTCTGCTCCTGTAAATACTCCATTTAGACCACTGGGATAACATGGTCATACTGCATTAGGGAGAATAGAATGTCTAGGAGATAAGCTGTCTCTTCACTGGAGAGTTAGCTCTAGATACTTACCAGGTGATTTCACATGTATCTCCCCCACCGAAATTGCTCTCGTCCTTCCCTGAACTCCCACTAATGTTTCATCGATCTGTCGCCTTAGGCACCTTTTATTACGGTTAGTTCTGCACTGCTATCACCACTGCTAGGTGATAGACTCCTGGAGGGTGGGACTCTTGCCTTGGTCAACTCTCCAATCTATGTCACACTGGGCCTGTTGGCTTGCACTCAGTTGCGAGGCACTCAATAAGTGTGTGTTGAATGAATGAATATTATATATAGACATTTTTACTTATATTGCATTTTGATCACACCCTTTCCCTTTGAGGATATGGCTTCATCATTGAAAAGATGGTATTATCATATTTAAGTCTACTAGCCTTTCAGCTAAAGAATTGCTTATTACTCCTTGCTTTTCTAAATTTGGTAACAAAATTATCAAAAAAGCATTTAGTAAATTTCTCGCAGGAAGTCATATTCTTTTATTACGTGAGGGACTTGTTTTGTTGTGTTTAAACTAAGGGAATATGTGTTTGATCCCTAATTCACTGTTTTTTTCTGTTTCTCTTTATCCAAACTCATCTTTTATGACTGATTTCACTATTGGTTGAACTAGCTCAGCAGTTGGTTGACCTTAGTGAGTTAAGGGAGACAAAAATGGGACTATTATCAAGCATTTATGTCAAGAATAAATGGAAAACAAGCCAATGCTTTGAGTTGGTATTTTGAGATTTGAAAATATTTATTTGCTTTTCAATGGAATTGTTTTTGGTAAACTCACTACCAAAATAGTTTGATCTTCTAAAATTGCCTAATATGAAGAGATGTGTGGAAGTCGCACAGAAACAATTAAATGCAGTTTCTCCTGGTGAAAGTCCTTAGTCCAATGACGTGCACCAACTCTGAATATCCGTCCGACAATTCTTAGACACAAATTATGATTCTATTTTGCTCCTCCTATCTGGCTCTGTTTGTAACTCCACAAGTGTCTTGGGTAAGTCCCATGAGTCACAGATGTTGAGTGAGCTGAATCAGAAACACTGGGTATGGACGATCATCACGGAATGCACACTTTGACCTCTTAAATTATGCCAAGCGACAAGGCTCTTTTTGACACATGGAATGATCTGGTCTTTTCGATATTTAATTTATTACTAATGAGGGACTGCAATTGCTATGAATTAAGTAGATCGCATTTATCATAAGATCTGGCACGTTTTGACTTCCATTTAAAAAAGAATATCTGAAAGAAAAAAAATGGAGAAAATCAGATGCAGGAAAATGCATTGTCTAATCAAGAACCGAGATCATTACCAGCTGTCAAAGGATATCTTAAAATAGCTAATGAGCTAAATTAAGCTACAACGACAAGTCATATTTTTTATAGAGATTTACCTGGATTTGACCCTTTGATCTCACTCCAGTGCAGCATGAACCAAGGAAACAAGCGAGGAGCAGAACATAATGGAAGAATGAGCACCGATCTGGCAGGCAAGACACTCAGCTCGGCCACTATTGCTGCCTGCCTTTGGGCAAGTTCCTCTCTCACTCGAAATGTCCATTTTCTCACCTGTAAAACGAGATGATTGGACTGGATTGAGAGTTTCCGACTGCCTCACAGTCCATGCCTAGTTCATACCCGTAAAATTTATATCAGCCCAAGTCCGTTCAGTCCAATCATCCTGAGGAACAGCTACAGCAGCAAATTATAATATTGTAAAGTATAATATAATATGGGCATAGGACAAGGCTTTAGAATCAGACAGACAAGGGGCGCCTGGGTGGCTCAGTTGGTTAAGCGTCCGACTTCGGCTCAGGTCATGGTCTCACAGTTCCTGAGTTCGAGCCCCATGTTGGGCTCTGTGCTGACAGCTCAGAACCTGGAGCCTGCTTTGGATTCTGGGTCTCCTTCTCTCTCTGCCACTCCCTCACTCATGCTCTCTCTCTCTCTCTCTCTCTCAACAATAAAGAAACATTAAAAAAATTAGAATCGGACAGACAAGAGTTTGACTCTGGGCTCTCAACTTCCTATCTATATGTCCTTCAATAGACCTATTTGCCTTTCTGAGCTTTAGTTTTCTACCTGGAAAACGGGGGCAATAACACTATATATGATTTCATGATTGTTGTAAAAATCAAATGAGGTAACGGGTACCTTCAATTATCATATTTGTTGTCTTAGACAATGTTGGAGAATATGAAGATGAATCTTACTTGGCTTCCCTTTAAAGTGATTATAGGTTGGGAAAAACAGCAAGTAAACAACGAACTTCGTTGAAATGCAGTCTGTGAAAAATGCCACAAAGGACTTACAAACCTAGTGGTTTGGGGAACACAGAAACCAAGGGGGCAAGTTTAACTTGGAGAATCAGAGAAAAGACACTTGTATGCCTTCAATGATCATTTACTGAGCGCCTACCTTGGGCTCCGCATGAGGGTATAAAGAGATGGATAAGAACCAACACCTCATTTCACGGATTCACAAAATGAGTGAAGCGATTCTTAAACATATTTTGCTTCATAGACTCCCTTTAAGAAGTTTATCAAAGTAAGGATTCTATCCCCCAAAATACGGGCACATAATTTTGCCGATAAGTTCAGAGGATTCAAGAATCCTTGGAAGTTCATTCTTATACTCCTTGGGTCTATGGACTCCAGATTGAGAATTCCTCATTTAGTTGGAGGGTCTATAAAAGAGGTGGCAAAAAAATATGTGTATATAAAAGAGGTGACGTTTGAGGTGAGTTCTGAAGCAGGGCTAGAATTTCAATGATGTGGAAGAATAGTCTTCTCCTTGGTCTTTGACCCTGTCCTCTCCAATCCCATACTCTATTGATTACTCACTTCTGCATGTACGTTGGCTCAGGACAAAGTACCTAGTTTCTGCTTTGCTGCCTTTCTTGACACTCGTCACCTGCGTGTTCCCTGACACCTGGATGTTTAGCCAACTCCTGAATCCAAGGTGCATTTCGATGACCTCAGACTTCTGGGCTAGCCTAGTCCGCTAGGCACCTAGGTTCCCATACCAGGTCCCCACTTTTCTCTGCTGCTAATAAAGTCTTTGTTCTCCTATCCTGCTTCTTGTTCTGTCTCTCTGATCCACTGTTGGCAAAAGGCCCAATGGAATGAGTGAACATGGAGTCAATGCCTACTCTAGAAACGCCAGCCTGGCCTATCAGCTCTACTGTTTCACGGCCCCACACACATGTTGTCGTTTGACTTCACGTCTCATATCCATACATGACAATGTTTCACAGAGTAGACTAACCGCAGCAAAGAATGACCCCGTAACGGCCAGTGGGTTAACCCGATAAAGTTTGGGTCTTGTGCACCTTTCAGTCCAGTGCAGGGAGACAAAGAGGAGGCTCAGCTCCAAGCGCTCTTTCAAGGCCGAGGCTGAGCATGTTCCACATGCGGCTCTCAAGATCGCTCTGAGAATTGACATCTAGATGGCGAAAGGAAAAAGGTAGTGGCCGTGGCGAGGAGTCTGGAGCAAAGTAACATACATCGCCTTCCACTGGCCGAAACACAGCTTCAGGGCCCCACTGACCGCAGCCTAGGAGAGGCAGTCTAGCTGGGCGCCTGCAAGGGAAATGCAAAGAATGTTGTGAACCCATAATATCATCTCTGCCGCGCACGGCCGTTATGTAATTCGATCTCCCTAAGAACTCTGAGAGGCACATGACAAGGATTAATCCTCTCTGTTTACGGAGGATGGAATGAGATCTGAGAGACAAAGCGATTTGCCCAAAGCCCCAGAGCTGGTAAATGGCAGAATCTATAGTCAAACCCAGGCCACCTGCCCCAATACCCAAACTCCTTCTTTTCCTACGTGACCTGTAGGTCATCTAAATATATAACCCCTGAGTGTCAGGGGAAGATTCCTTAGGGCAAAATATACAAAGTGAAACCCGGGGACAATTTACACCGGAAACATTTGAAGGAATTCCTGAACGTGCAGATTCCCGGGCCCCAGCCTGCACCGACTCCCTGATTCAGCATCCGGAGGTCGAGTCAAAGAATCTGCAGATAATTCCGTGCGGACCTAGTTTGAGAACTCTCTGCCTTAGGACTTCACTTGATTTTCACCTATCTGCTTAGAAAGAAAACAAAGGCCCTTAGAGAAAGCCGCCTCTTCACGTGTTTATAATCTGGTCTCTGTTGGAAGACGTCCAAACCTGGCACTGGTGATGAAAGAGTCAGTTGTATTTTAATGTTTAAGGACAAATGGATTTCTTTCTAAAAATAGGCAAGGGGGGTAGGGATGGGATAGGGTATACAGCCCCATTATCATTCAGATGGAGAAGTGCTTAATGCAAGTCTGGCTATCTCTATTGGCAAAGTGGCTAAAGACCTGAAGCAAATTCTATGTTAATTCAAGTAAAAATAATCTTACTTTCTCTTGAATTTAGAGCTTTATGTGCAATTCTGAGATAATGCCTTAAGTTAAAGATAATTTTAGAATCAATTTAGGGGATAGGTTCTTTCCCCTGTCAAGTTGCCCAGATATTGAATATAGATTTCAGTGCACACCTGGCATAAATACTGTATGGTCTATGACATCAGGGGTATAAATATTTCATAATTAAGAAACAGATACAGGAGTCGGTCATCCAGTTTAATAAGCTTCTGAATTCATGCCTTTGCCTTCCCCCCCCAAAAGTGTGAGGACGCTGATAAGCCTCTTAATTATGTTTTATAATATTTCGCTTTAATGTAAAAATTATACATATTTCACTTTCATGTAGAAATCACTATTAATTTAAGGAATGTTAAGTAAGCTACCTAAAAGCCTTATAAAGTGTTATTTAGATAGTCAAAATGTTTGCTTTGCTCCCTTCAAGGTGGTTTTAGACACTAATTGTATAAATTTCAACTTTAGGCTTAAAATATTCTCGTAGTAACTATAATTTAGTGCGAATTATTTATACTGTGTAGAAGAATCATGCAGAGAGAAATGCTGAATCATAAAATGGGAGATATTACTGACGGCAGTGGCAATCATTGCCAAGTTCCCTCGAATGGTCCTATCTTCTGCCTTGGTAGATATAGGTGGGTTGTAGGTACAGTTATGGCCCCACTGGGGGTGAGGAGAACCCATGCTTCACTCGTTCTGAAGGCAGCAGATGGTTGAGTATCCTGATGTTCAGAGTTTATTTTATTTGCGGGATGAGTGCAAAACCCCCAGTTTTCTGCCTGCCCCTACCTCTCACAGATAAAGCCTCGGTATTTCCAGCTGGGCTTTAAGAAGCTTATGGTTATGAAGGATGTCGGGGGATGGCCTTCATTATTTCTCAGCCAGTATTTGAGGCTAGCAGTTCTGCACGCCCAGCTCGACTCTTGCCAAGTTACACCCACGTACACTGGTGTTTCAGTCAACTATACATCTGAGTTCCATTCAGGTCTAGGTTATGTTCACCTCACGTGAAGTTGGAGGGGGCGCTGTTTGGGAACTCTATTGTAGTATAAGGTAATGACCAAGAGTTGTTTTAGAAGTGATTTTGAGTAACTAAAAATCTGCCTGAGCCTCAGTTTCCCCATGTAAATATAGATAATGATAGAATCATAGTGTCTGTCTCATAAGGCTATTGATGAGATTTAAAAAATCCATCTATCCATCCATCCATCCACATATACACGTAACATAGTACTTGGCACATCATAAACACTAAAACACGGCCTTGGAAGCCAGGAGAATGGATAAGATGACACAGGTCGAGTGTCATTGAGGAGCGCTGAGTCTGAATCAGAATCTCGGGGCCATCACTCACTAGCTCTGTGACCTCTGGCAAGGGAACCTACCTATTGGAGATACCAACTGCAAGGTATTTCTTAGCTTTAGCATAAGGGATGATGTTGATGACTCGGGTGGGAGCTTTTTCAGTGGAGGGGCAGGTATAGGAGAGAAAAAAAGTGAATGGGTGGTGAGGAAGTGCCGACAAGTGTAACCACGACTACCGTTACTACTCATCCCACTACCGCCCCCACCATGAACGAGGCATTACTAGGAGCCAGGCTCGATCAAGCACTCCTCAGCGGTCATCTCCTTTACACGATTTCTGTCTCCATCTTACAGATGAGAAAGGTGAGGCTCAAGAGGCTTAAGGAATACGGGCAGGGTTAGAGTTGGTAGGTGGCATACTGGGATAGAAGCACAATTTCTTTTCATACCCCCATGCTGGCATAATGAAATGCTAGAAAGCTCTAAGGCATTTATTTAACAGCTTCTCAGATGAGGAGATATTGTGCACTGAGTTTTCTTAGCACCAGGGCTCTGAAGTGAAAACAGATAATAAAGCAACCTTCTCTAGCCGGATTTCAAGTCTGGGGCTTTGAACCCAGGGCAAGCACACATCTGCTGGGGTGACTAAGACTTTTTAGGTTTCCCCTAATGATGCAACTCTAATGCAGGGCTGCTTTAGTTGGGTGCCCCTAACTGACATTCTTGGAGCAATGCCAAACATTTAGCTGAAATCACAGAGCACACCCAGCACAAGAAAACGCACAGGGAAGATTTTTGCAAATGCGGCATAGGTCACAGCTACTATTTACCTGTGTATTTTGGTATGCTCTTTTATATCTCGAATCTGGATGGATCTTTCCATTTGAGCTTCCTCGTGCAGCTCCTGTTGGGTTGGCTTTATGGTCGGTCACCTTCTCTGTTGGGTGCCCAGTCACAGCCCAGCTGGTCAGAGAGGCCAGTGAGGCTGTAATTACAAGGACCAGCAGAAGGTCCTTGGGAAGCCGCGGTCCTGCCTGCAGAGCAGAGGGTAGAGGAGCTGTTGCGAACTAGGTCCAGCATCCATTCTGCTTCGGTAGGGCGTTACTTGGCCGCACCTCAGACCATATCCTAGACCTCAGCATCACCGGAAAGGCGACTGACTTGAAATCACAAATTCACACTCTCTTCTCCGCTTGGGAAGCAGAGAAAGCAGAGACCAAAACCAGACCAACCACAGCTGTACCACCACTGAGTTGTGGGACCTTGCACGCTTGATTTCACCACTTAGCGCCTCGGTCTCCTCTTATATAAAAGATGGAAAGTAATAGAATACGCCTCTCAGGGTTATTTTGAATTGATCACTTAGAAGGATGGCTGGCCGATAGTAAGTGCTCGCTCTTGCTACTATTTTTCTTCTTTTTCCTTCAACACTTGCTTTTTAAAACCTGTTTGATATCTCCCAATTTTAGACTCTCCCATTTTCTCCCAAACCTTCAGTTTTCTTTGGTTCCATTCCCCCCCCCCCACTTCTATAACTCTGCATCAGTCCAACTGTCTTTAACTTGCTGGTCTCCTGCTCTAACCTCTCTACCCCAATCACAGTCGAAGAAGTACTCTTCCTTCAGGATGAGGCAAATCCCATTTCTTACGCCTCTTCAGGTACACGAGGCAATATCCTCTACGATAGATTCCTTGTTCGAGATTCCTTGTTCCTTCTTATCAGCACTTAAATATGCTCGGTTTGTCCCACTCTAGAACAAAATGCAAAACAAAAACAAACCAACAAAACACCTGCTCCCACCACCCTGTGTCTCCACTGAGCTACCAACACAGAACGGCAATGCTTCTAGATTCCAGATTTCTAGAATTCAGAAAGAACAGTTGGCACAATGTTGTCTTCACATGCTCATTAGCATTAGCTCCTCAGCGAACTGTGGTCTGTATTTTGTCTCTCCCTTACCATTGATATCACCCTACCAAAGTCATTTGCATCTATGGTGGCAGTAATTGAGGGTAGAAAGATACAGAAAAAAGTTTTGTCTCCTCCACAGGGTATGGAATAATACCTTACACAGAACAGATCTCAGTAAATTTTTCCTGGAAGAAGGAAGGAAGATGTACAAAGAATCGGGCTCACTACGTCAAAAGAGTTACTTGTAATATTTCCGTCCTGAGCCCATGCTGGTACAAATTCACATGAAATTCAGTAAGGAAAACCTCTCCTTGGAAAGAATGGAGAAACTTGGGCTGACCTTGATTAAGTAGCAACAAATTGGTGTCAGTTGATTTTTCAATTTTATTTTCAGTAAATATTCATGAGTATGTTGCTAATTCATTTCAGTAACAAAACTATAGAATGACTTGCTGAGTGTTAAAAAGAGTAAAAGGCCCCAAAATGGAGCTGCTTTTGCTAAGCCCCACCAAGACTTAATACGTAACTTAATTGCAATATTAGCCTCTCCCAGGAGTGGAATTTCAAACCAATCAGTCTGAAATTTCCTGATCAGCACCAACGAGGTAATCTGCAGGTAACACCCCCATGTCCTTCCCCCCAAGGGAAGGTGACCTTGCCTGAAACAATCCTTTTTTTTTTTTTTTTTTTTTGCCAACCATCGCCTCATCCCACCCTGTATCTGGCTCCAAGATCCTTCCATTTCGTACAGCTCCTTGGAATTCCTTTCCACTTGCTAATGGGATACTGCCCGATTCATGAGTCGTTGAGTAAAAGCCATTGATCTTCAAATGTACTCAGTTGAATTTTGTTTTTTAACACAAGTTCAATGCATTAAGGTACCAGCCAGGAAAGTCTTGAGCCACAGCCTGAAAAACACTCCTAGAGAACTCTAAAACATACATAGAGGGCATGCCCATCCGTTTCCACCCCAGATTTGTCTGCATCCTTTTGATTCACGGATATTCGTGACAGCTTTTGATTTTTGAGTTGAGGAGGGAGGCATTTTCCTTCAGGTCCGGGATGGAAGGAGTGCCGAGACGTGGAGGCTCAAACGCTAGTTTCCCATCAGTGTAATGGATACCTTGGCTCAGATTCCCCCGTGCTGCGGGCACCACGTGAGCTACTTGGAGTTTCGCGGCTGGGAGCTCACAGTTGTTTCTTCTCACTGGGAATTGCCTTGGTTACACCTGCTCCTGGGGGCCTGGCTAACTAGCTAAATCAGGGAAACAAAGGCTACCACAGCCTTGCTTGAATTCGGGACGACTCTGGAGTCCTCCTAGAATCACCTGAGGCCTCATTTGCAACTATGTTGCAAGTTGGTATCTTCCACTGCTGAACGCTACGTGACCTCTTCACAGGCCTATCGCTGGTCAGAGACAGAACGTAAGGCGCCTGCGCAGGCGTTGAGGCGCGCGGAGGTTGGGGGGGAGGGGGCAGCGAGGCGGTGCGGTGCGCAGGCGCAGCCGCCGGGCCGGTTTCCACGGGCCCGGGAGATCTCGAAAACTAGGCCTAGTCTCTTCCAGTCTCGAACTGGATAATGGGAAGCGCTTGACCTCCACCTGCTCCATCAGCTCCGGCCCTCGGGGGGACTCCCGCCCGATGCTCAGGAGACTTCGGAGGTTGCAGTCCAGTGCCCGGAGACTGCTTCTGGGCTGCTGGTGGAAGGCAGGGGCCTCGCACGCTCTGACTCTTCTGGAAATATTTGAAGGAGATGCCCCAGGACGCGGAGAGCCCCGGAGCAAACTCTACCCTCGGAGGAGTACTCGGCCGAGGCACAGCGCCCCGAACCCGAAGGAAATGTCGAAAAGTTCGAGACTGGCGCGCTCTTCCTGGCCAATGCCGTCCCTTTGTGTCACAGAGCCGGCGGGGCCCGACTGTGAGCCAGCCGGCTGCATAGACCCGTCCTGCAGCAGAGCCCGCAGCGGCGTGGGTCTCGCGCGCTCCGGTTCGAACGAGGGCCAGGGAGACGCGGCCTACGGCAGGTGGGCTTTGGAGCCATAGCCGCACAACGGGACCTACAAGTTGAACTTGAAGAGACGGAGCTCAGGCTTCGAGCGAGTCCCACCGAAGGCGTCGAAGGCTTTGACACCAGCAGCCTGCCGAACAGCCCAGGCTTCTCGAGCGTGGCAGCAAACCTCACGAACAGCCCCCAGGTTCAACAGCCGTAAGTGACAACCATTCTCCTTTGTGTCCTCTCGTGGTTAAATTTCTTTTTTATTGTGGTGAAATGCACGTAACCTAAAAGCAGCCATTTTAACTATTTTAAGGTTTACAACTCCGCGACGTTCAGTACATTCACAACCTTGTGCAGCCATCGCCAGCATCTAATTCCAGAATGTTCCATCACACCAACAAGAAGCCCTATCCCCATTATAGTCACTTTTCAGCACCCTCCCCAGCTCCTGACAATCTCTAAACTCCCCTTCCTGTCTGTCAATTCGCTTGTTCTGGACATGTTACATAAATGAAATCGCGCTAAAAAAAAAAAAAAAAAAAAAAACGCATGTGGCAGTTAGGAGCTGCTTTTATTCTGGCTATTGCAATAGGTAGAATATTCGTTAATGAGAAACAAGGGGAAGGAAAGGGCTAGAGTTTTCTAAAGGCAGCAGACAAGGGAGCCGTTTGCCTTACATAAGAGCGTTCTAAGGGCCAAGCGGAAGGCTAGAGATGGTTTTATCCGGGTGTGTGCACGTAGGCCGTGGTGAGGTGATCCTTCGTGGGTAGCCATCTCCACAGCAAAAAGGAGTGGCGCTTGGGTTCCTAACTGCCGTGGCCTTTCAGGAACCCAGGGCTCAGGCAGAGTTCCTTCCACACTGTCCGTTTCCAGAGCTTTCCCCAGTCAGCCTCCGGCAAGCAGCTCTCCAGCTCAGAGTCTGTTTCCGGAGAGCCACTCGAAGTCGCTCTGCCGTCTGGCCCTTTGGCTGGGTGTGCGCCCCTCCGGGTAACAGCCCGGGCACCAGCGGGCCACAGACTTGTGTTTCTTTCTTTCTTTCTTTTTTTTTTTTTTTAACGTTTATTTATTTAAGAGACAGACAGAGCATGAGCAGGGGAGGGGCAGAGAGAGAGGGAGACACAGAATCGGAAGCAGGCTCCAGGCTCTGAGCCGTCAGCACAGAGCCCGACGCGGGGCTCGAACTCACAGACCGTGAGATGTGCGATCATGACCTGAGCCGAAGTCGGCCGCCCAACCGACTGAGCCACCCAGGCGTCCCTTATGTTTCTGTGACAGAACGAGATTCCGGGCAAAGCCTTCCACACTCTGGGCTGAGCTGCCCCGGGGCCGCGCTGCGCCCTTGCGCCGAAGTTCTCGGAGGCTCTTCTTGCCGCGGCCCGTGGGAACCTGGGAAGGGCGTCCGCGAAGAGCAGCCTCGGGGCGCACCCCGGGCCTCACGAGGCGGTGGCGGTGAAGGCGAAGCCTTTTTCCTCGGGAGAAGACGAGGACGCGCGGAGCGGACCCTACGGGGTGCCCGCGACCGAAAGTCTCGCGAGGGGCCTTGGAAAGGGACCCCAGACACACGGACAGAACGTTCGCGAACTAGAGGTTGGGTTTTCGGCAGCCGGGCCGGTGGCGGCCGGAGCTCCGGGCCTGGGTGGTGAAAAAGGAAAGGAACGTTCCAGGCCGGCGCGGTCTGGGATGTCTGGGTCACGTTCAGGGAGCTCTGAGTCCATCTTGTGAAAATAAGCGTGGGGTTTCCCGGCAGGTTGGGTCTCAGCTAAGATCGCAGATCAGAAATGTTTTGGTGGACTGCACAATACTTGAGTAATGTAAGATTTAAAAACAGATGCTATTGCCCCTCCAAAAGGCTCCCGGTAGGTGGCCCCTGGGGTCCCGTCTTCTGGATCTGGGGTTCGGCAGGTGCGTGTGGCTCTGGAGGGTGTCGGCAGGGGAGCCGGGAGGAGAGCGGGGTTTGCGAGGACCTCAGCCTTTCGGGTGTGAGGGTTCGACGGGCGCGGCCGCACAGCCCGCCCCAAAGGAAGCCCGCCGGAAGCGTCAGTAATGCCAGATTGCCTGCGATACACAGGAAGCTTCTAGACCAGCACTCTCACCTTGAGTAACTCCTACAAACCGTGCCAGAGAATTTAGAAACCGAAACACCTCCTGGGTACAAACAGCACCTTTCTGGGCAAACTTCACTTCCAAACGAGTCAGTCCTTGAGCCGACTCCCACCCTCAGCTTGTTCACTTTCGTGTTCATTCTCTCTCCCCCCTCTCCCCCTCCCCTCTCCCCCTCTCCCCCTCCCTTCTCCCCCCTCTCCCCCCCCTCCCCCTCCCCTCTCCCCCTCTCTCCCCCCTCCCCCCTCCCCCTCTCTCCCCGCCCCTCTCCCCCCCTCTCCCCCCTCCCTCTCCCCCTCTCTCCCCCCCTCCCCCTCTCTCCCCCCCCTCCCCCTCTCTCCCCCCTCTCTCCCCCCCCTCTCTCCCCCCCTCTCTCCCCTCCCTCTCTCCCCTCCCTCTCTCCCCTCCCTCTCTCCCCCCTCTCTCCCCCCTCTCTCCCCCCTCTCTCCCCCTCCCCTCTCCTCTCTCCCCCCTCCCCCCTCTCCCCCCCTCCCCCCTTCTCTCTCCCCTCTCCCCCCCTCCCCCCTTCTCTCTCCCCCCTTCTCTCTCCCCCCTTCTCTCTCCCCCCTTCTCTCTCTCTCTCTCTCTCTCTCTCCCCTTCTCTCTCTCTCTCTCCCCTTCTCTCTCTCTCTCCCCCGCTTCTCTCTCTCTCCCCCGCTTCTCTCTCCACCCTTCTCTCTCTCTCTCTCTCTCTCTCTCTCTCTCTCTCTCTCTCACTCACACACACACACACACACACACACACACACACACACACACACACACTCCTGCAGGAGATTGCAGCCCTATATGAAGTCTTCTCTCTCCTGTTTTCAACAACAATACAGAACGTTTCTGAGCCTCAGTTTCCTCATCTTTACACTGGGAGAGCCCGTATTTAAGGAGATCTGGCCCCGGTAGTGCTTGACCGCGGGCGGGCCACCGTCCACGCCTCTCCATGTGGGGACGCAGCGGAGGGAGATCCGTCTTGCTGCTCTGCCCGGTGACTGTCCCCCTGCAGTAACGTTCGTGTAGTCCCCCATCCGCTGGCCGGGAAGGGAGGGCGCTGTGTCTCGCTCCTTCGGGCCCCCCGGGGCCACCCGATGGCAAGGAACGCGAAACAGCCTTTGGCAAAGAGCTCCGGCGAGAGGGGGACTCGTTACCGAGGGGACCTCTCGGAACCCATTTGGGGAGGCCCAGTCTCACTTCTAGTAATGAACCGAGTGCCCTGACACCATGAAGCGAATATTGTTTCCAGTTTACAGATGGGGAACCCGCGACCTGGAGGGGTAACATAGCTTAGCCTCCAAACAGCCCCGCTCCCCGTTGATAGACCCTTGAATCGTTCCTCTCTGTTTACTTTTGAAAAAGCTTCAGTGACTGTTTCTGTGCGAATTGGCTTTTTCTTGGTTCAGAAATGATTTTGCGAGGACAAATCCTGAGAATTTATATTAGTCAGACAGAAGGTACGAGCTTCTCAGCGGCTCGTCCTGTGCCGCCGTGGTTGTCACCTCATGAGGGGTTTGCAGGAGCCCAGGAGGACGCGGTTATTCTGCAAAGGCGGGGCTGCCTTCGGCTGCTAATCGCCTGACACACGCGTTGGACGGCGAACACCGGTGAACCAGCTGCGGGCTCTCGTCTTGCGTGTGTATTCGCTCGCTCTCACGGTACTGAGCGTCTCCAGGGCGGGGGCCTCATCCTCGAGCGGCCGCGGCCGTCGGCCCCGCGGCCAGGCGGCTCTGATCCCGAACTCAGGGAGCGGCGTCGCCAGCGGGCCGGGTCCTCTTCTGAAGCCATTCCACGGAGAGTTTCAGGAAGGGAATAAAGGATTGGAATTTTCCACTTGCTTCCTCAGCTGGTTTGGATGAATTATAAGATGGAACGGTTATGCGGGTAACTAGGTGCTGGTGTCTCCTTGGAATCCAGGCCGCGCGGGAAGGGCAGTGCGGGGAGGGTGATGGCGGCGACGACCGGGACGGACCCGGCGAATGCTGGACTAGAAGCGAGAGGCGACGACATTTCTGTCCCTTGGGTACCTTCACTGCGCCCCGTGATCGGAGTACGAATGTTCACCGGGATTAATGAATTCAAGTGAGGAGACTTCATTAAGAATATCCTAATTTTTTATTCGCCCAACACATACTTACTGAGTACTGTGTTGCACCTGTCTCTATCTCTTTTATGCATAATAATATGCATACATTTTCTGTGTATGTACACGCGCGTGTGTGTGGAGAGCGTGTACACTGACACGTGGAACACGCCAGGAGCGAGCGAGGGGGGCGCGTGCACGTGTTCTCGAGTCGGTGTTGTCCTTCCCTTTGGCCGAGCGCCCAGCGGTGGAGTCGCTGGGCCGTGCGGGTCTGTGCTCAGCCTTCCGCGGAAGCTCCGCGCTGCTTTCCGCGGCGGCGGCGGCGGCACTTTGCCTTCCCACCAGCAGCGCACGAGGGTCCCTTTCCTCCACGGCCTTGACGGCACCGGTCACTTCTTGTCGGTCCTGGCCGTCCCGACAGGTGCGAGGTGATGCGTCCCTGTCGTTTGGATTTGCATCGCTGTCCACCCTCCGAGTGTCTTTCCTCATCCGTCACCTGGGGATGATGACGGTGCCCAGTTCGAGGGACTGTCGGGAGGGCCCCGTGAGACATGGGCCTGGGGAGCTGCGGGCACAGCGCCTGGCTCAGAGGAAGGCCCCGTGAGGACACGAGAGTCGTGGTCCTGGTTAGAAGAGCGCAGGTATGCCGGCCACACTCCTCTGGGGAAAGGTCCAGAGCAAGCGTCTGCCGGTGCTAAGGAGCAGGGAGTCCGTGTGCCTTCGCAGACTCGGAAGGGTCTTGTGGCCCTGGCCGCGGTCCTCTCCCTGAAGCGGTCCCCGAGGCGGTGCTCTGGGACACTCGGTGCCCACTCGTGGTGCTCCAGGCCCCTTGCCGGTGGGCGCACAGGGGCCGGTGCCGAACGCTCGAGCGATCGGACCGATCAGGGACCCCTGGGACTGCACGGGCCTCGCCGGGTCCGAGTGGCCCTGGCTGCAGCTCTGAGTCGGGCCGGGAGGGTCTACACCCGCTGAGCGGCAGCCCCGCCCGAGCGCACCTGCTGGAGTCCTCGAGTCCCATGTGTGTCACCTCGGCCTGGATCGGTGTGCGGCCCCGCCCGCCCCGTGGCCCGTCTTCTACCAGAACCTGCCCCCCGGGGAGCTCTGCCCACTGCAGCGGCTCGCGCCCGGGGACTCCCTCCTGGCCGTCGTTCCCGAATCGCGGCCAAGGAAGGGCAGGTGTCTGAGCGACGACCGCGGACCTTGGCGGCCGAGCGGGTCACGGCTGCCATCTGTGCGCCTCTTCACGGCTGGCCTCTGGCGCAGGAGACGGTCCTGCCTGAGGAAGCAGAGGCGGGGAGGCCGGTGAGTGCTGCCGGTCACAGGGAGCAGCAGGTGGGTCCCCTGGGGTTCGAAGCTGGGTCTGGGGACTCACTCTGAAGCCCAGCCCAGGCTTCCCCCTTGTCCTCGGGTTTCAGCCAGCTTTTCCCGGGGTGCCATTTTCACGTCAGACGCACAGCTCAGAAATGGACGGACGCCAACACTCGGCCGTGTCAGGACACTCCCCTGCCGCCCCACGGTTATGACAGCCCCATCTCCTACCCCATAATAAGGACACGGCGGAAGATGATGTGGTGTGACGTCGACATTTCTGGGGTCCGTGATGGGAAAAGGCAATCCCTTGTCCCTTCTCTCCCTTCCCATGTCTCTGATCTCCACGGTCTAGCGTGACGTCATGGTTTCGACCTCAGGGTCTGGAGTTGGGGGAACTTGTGTTTGGCGCCCAGCTCTGCCCCTCGAGTGCGGGTGGTCTGTGTCTCTCACGTCACTGTGTCCCGCAGCGTCATCTCCTTAGTGTGACTCTGTGGGCCAAGCAGACACGGATGACCGTCTTGCGTCCGGTTGCTTTATGGTGAGACGGGCATGGGGAAAGGCACCTGACGGCTCCGCCCTCGCGGGTTCCCGGCGCCGTGAGGGAGACTGACGGGCAGGCGGACACGACACGGGTGCTGGGAGCGCAGGACGCGCGGTGCCGTGAGGGCGCAGGGGAGGGTCGGCCTGGCCAGTGTCCTTGCCCTGAGCTGCTGCTCGGGTGGCTTCTTCCTTCCCCACGAGAGAGGATCTCCTGCGTCAGGGAAGTCTTTTCCCGGCTCCACCTCCTTCGTAGACGCTTTCTGTCTCCTGTGATCTGTTCTCCTCGAGCCTCGATGACACCTCACACCCCTTTCTAACGGCTCTCCCCTGCTCGTGCCGAGGCGCACCGGACGTTCCGTGGAGGCTCCGCAGCCGGGTCGCCGTCCGTCCCTCGCGGCTCGGCGCCTGGCCCGGGACGCGGGCTCAGCGGACGATCGGGAATTTCAACCCGGAAAGTGTTCCAAGACAGGCTCTGCCGTTTCTGTAAGCTTCTCCGGTGAGGGCGTTGGATGCAGGGCTGGCTAGGGGTGGATTGAATTCTGGTCGCAAGTGCGACCGGAGGTCCGGTAGTGGGGTCCGGCTGTCTTCGCGACTCGCATCAGTCGTGTCTAGCGTTGACCCCGTGGGATTCTCTTGCCATTTGTAATCCTAGTTCCTGTTCGGAAACACGCCCACGAGCGCGAGGGTCGTACTGATCCTGGCCAAATGCAAGCATCATCTCACGTAAGGACACCTGCATGCTTTTGTTCAGACATGTCATTATTAGTGAAAATCATATTTTCCTCTCTCATCGCCAGTGGTTAGTTGTCCTTCATCCCAGAGCCAGGCTCAGCCAGGTGAGAGCTTCGCTGATTCTAAGCCCAGGTTTTGGAAATCCGGACCTCTCTCTGCCTTGACTTGCTCCCTCCTCCTGGAGTCCCCCCAGCGGAGCTGTGGTCTCCGTGGTCCACCACGTGACATCCCGGCAGCCTTCGCAAAGGGTAGCTCTTGGTTTCGATGGAACCGAAGGGGCTTCAGAGGGAGTGTGTGAGTCGCACGTGAAAGGCGGACTGTGTCCTCCGCGGAAGGGACGGAGGGGCCCTGTTAGGATGGAGGCCTGCGCGTTCTCCCGATTGCACATCGTAGCTCCGTCGCGGTGAGCGTGGATGGGACAGAAAACGCCGCCCTCGTCCTTGCCTACTTCTGTATTCCTGTGTGAGAAACAGATACTTCGTAAAGGACACATGTTCCAGAAAACACACAGCTTATACGAGACAAAGTGTTCTATGTATGTGTAAGTAAACAGCAGGAAAAAGTTGCGTATCGGGAAGGCAATGGTAGAAATCGTCGGTGCGTCTTAAAACGTTTAGTTACTGAGGCGGCGAACTCGTCTTTAACCAGGAACGTGTGTCCGTAAGTCCGTGGAGGCCCGCGAAGTGCACGCAGTCGGAGCAGCCGAGAGTCGGGCAGGGGCGAGGGCGGGGCGAGCACGGGGAGCTGCTCTCCGGGCGGCGCGCGGACAGCCCGGAGCGACACAGCAGAGCGACGCGGGGTCTGCGGGGGGCAGGGGCTCGGCTTTCACACCCACCTGGCCCTTAAGGCCTGATGACGTTTCCGCTCGGTGTTCTAACTTCCGGAAAGTTACAGTTTAATGAAGGCTGTAGAAATCGATGTTTAAATGTCAAATGATGTTTTAAATGTCAAACTTTAATTGTGTAGAAAAGAAAAGAAAAGGAAAAGCCGTTTGGCGGATACACATCATTTCCAGGAACAGACGCCTCGGGAGTTCGCCCCGGACGCAGAGCGGAGACAGCGTGTCTCCGCGTCTCCGTGTCTGAACCGACCCTCACCCAGGGCCTTTCCGTTTAGAGTTCAGAAGGCCGAGGAGAAACAGTGGAATCCGAAACCCGGGTGCGACAGGGAGCTGCTCTCACCGGGAGAGGCGCAGAGGCGAAGAGAAATGCAGAGGCAGAGGACAGTCCTCGGGATTTAGAATTGTAGACGCTAGCTTCTACGCTGTCCCTGAGAACGGGACGACAGTAAGTTAGAAATAAAATACGCTGCCTACATACAGACAAAACACTTGGACTTAGAATACTTTTTATTGAAATATAATGGACTTACGGCAAACTTGTAATAGCACAATTTTCTCCCTCAAAATACCTCAGTACCCAGCTTTGATTCCCAGAAAAGTTTCCGCAAAAAGCCTTCGTGGAGTAAAAGGATATTCTTTCAAGTTGTCGGCCAATGGGGTAAAAAAAATCAGAAGGCGTTTTTTCTTTCTCCTTGAGATGGGCAGTCGGGGGTATTTCTTACTGCAAGCCGCTACTTCCGTCTACCACGTGGCATTGGCGCCTTTTCTGCACGAGGCACTGTGACGAAGGATCAGGCTCCTTAGCCTCAGGCATCTCCGGGGAAAGGACCCTAAGGTGTTGAGCGTGTAGAAAATGTCTGAAAATTCCGGATGCCTGATTTTCAGGGTGGAGGTTTATTTTCTAACAGGACGGAAATGACTCTCCACAGTGCCGGATACGGAAGCGCCCATGGGAAGGCACCGGGCGGAGAAGCTTCCCGAACGTGCGCGGCGGGGACCGAGGCCCGCCCGCGTGCGCATCCCCGGGCCTGGCGTGGTGCTCGCCCCCGAGCGTGCGCTTCTTCACGGGGCCGTCGCCGGAGCTAACGGCGTTCGTTCCACGCCTCACTCCCGGCCTCGGCGCCCTGCTGCTGAGCCGATCCTCCAGGTTCAGCCGAAGGTTTTCTTCTTCCGTGCCAGCTGGGTGTGGTGCCCTTCCAGTGCGGATGGACACAGAAAGAGGTGGGGGGGGGGTCCTTCCAGTCGGGATGGCCCCACACAGGGTTCTACTCTGGGGATGTAAGCTGGTTGGCTAGAATCTTAATATGATTAAAAAATTTTTTTTTAGTTTTTTTTTATAATAGTTTATTTTCAGATTGGTTTACATATAACACCCAGTGTTCATCCCAACACGTGTCCTCTTTAATGTCTGTCACCCCCCTCCCCCCTCCCTCACCGCCTTCACCCTCAGTTTGTTCTTAGTCTTTGAGGGTCTCTTATGTTTTGTCTCCCTCCCTCTCTGTGTCTTTTTTTCCTTTCCCCTCTTCCCCTCCCCCTGGTTTTTGCTTAGTCTCACCAAGTCCACCTATTTGTGGAAACATATGGTATCTGTCTTTTTCTGACTGACTTTTTTCACTCAGCATAATACCCTCCAGTTGCTACACATGGCCAGATTTCATTTTTTCTCATTGCCACATAGTAGTCCATTGTATATATGTGCCACATCTTCTTTATCCATTCGCCAGTTGATGGGCACTTGGTCTCTTTCCATGATTTGGCTATTGTCGAAAGTGCTGCTATGAACATTGGGGTACACGTGCCCCTATGCATCAGCATTCCTGCGTCTCTTGGGTAGATTCCTAGCAGTGCTATTGCTGGGTCATAGGGTAGCTCTATTTTCATTTTTTTGAGGAACCTCCACACCATTTTCCAGAGTGGCTGCACCAGTTTGCATTCCCACCAACAGTGTAGGAGGGTGCCTGCTTCTCCACATCCCCGCCAGCATCTGTAGCTTCCTGATTTATTCATTTTAGCCACTCTAACCAGTGTGAGGTGGTATCTCAGTGTGGTTTTGATTTGTATTTCCCTGATGATGAGTGACTTTGAGCATCGTTTCACGTGTCTGTTGACCATCTGGATGTCCTCTTTGCAGAAGTGTCTATTCATCTCTTCCGCCCATTTCTTCACTGGATTATTTGTTTTTCGGGTGTGGAGTTTGGTAATTTCTTTATAGATTTTAGATACTAGTCCTTTATCTGATATGTCATTTGCAATTATCCTTTCCCATTCCATCGGTTGTCTATTAGTTTTGTTGGTTGTTTCCTTTGCCGTGCAGAAGCTTTTTATCTTGATGAGGTCCCTATAGTTCATTTTTGCTTTAAATTCCCTCACCTTTGGAGATGTGTTGCATAGGAAATTGCTGTGGCTCAGGTCAAAGAGGTTTTTTCCTGCTTTCCCCTCTAGGATTTTAATGCTTTCCTGTCTCATATTCAGGTCCTTCATCCATGTAGAGTTTATTTTTGTGACTGGTGTAAGTAAGTGGTCTAGTTTCATTCTTCATGTTGCTGTCCAGTTCTCCCGGCCCCATTTGTTAAAAAGGCTTTCTTTTTTCCATTGGATACTCTTTCCTGCTTTGTCAACGATTAGTTGGCCATATGCTTGTGGGTCCATTTCTGGGTTCTCTATTCTATTCCATTGGTCTATGTGTCTGTTCTTGTGCTAATACCATGCCGTCTTGATGACTACCGTTTTGTAGTAGAGGTTAAAATCTGTGATTGTGATGCCTCCCGCTTTGGTTTTCTTCTTCAATATTACTTTGGCTATTCGGGGTCTTTTGTGGTTCCATACAAATTTTAGGATTGTTTGCTCTAGCTTTGAGAAGAATGCTGGTGCAATTTTGATTGGGATTACATTGAATGTGTAGATTGCTTTAGGTAGTATTGCCATTTTAATGATATTTATTCTTCCAATTCATGAGCATGGGATGTTTTTCCATTTCCTTGTGTCTTCCTCAATTTCCTTCATAAGTTTTTTATAGTTTTCCATGTAAAGGTCTTTTACATCTTTGGTTAGGTTTATTCCTAGGTATTTGATGGTTTTTGATGCAATTGTGAATGGGATTTGCTTCTTTATTTCTCTTTCTGTTGCTTCATTGTTGGTGTAAAGGAATGCAACCGATTTCTGTACGTTGATTTTGTATCCTGCAACCTAGCCGAATTCATGGATCAGTTCTAGTAGGCTTTTGGTGGATTCAGTTGGGTTTTCCATGTAAAGTATCATGTCGTCTGCAAAAAGTGAAAGTTTGACTTCATCCTTGCCTATCCTGATGCCTTTTATTTTGCTTTCTTGTCTGATTGTTGATGCTAGGACCTCCAACACTATGTTAAATAGCAGTGGTGAGAGTGGACATCCCTGTCGTGTTCCTGATCTCAGGGGGAAGGCTCTCAGTTTTTCCGCATTAAGGATGATGTTAGCTGTGGGCTTTTCATAGATGGCTTTTATGATGCCTAAGTATGTTCCTTCTATCCCAACTTTCTCGAGAGTTTTAATTGGGAAGGGATGCTGTATTTTGTCAAATGCTTTTTCTGCATCAATCGACAGGATCATATGATTCTTATCTTTTCTTTTGTTCATGTGATGTATCATGTTGATTGATTTACGAATGTTGAACCATCCCTGCAACCCAGGGATGAATCCTACTTGATCGTGGTGGATAATTCTTTTTATATGCTGTTGGATTCTATTTGCTAATATCATGTTAAGAATTTTTGCATCCATGTTCATCAAGGATATCGGCCTGTAGTTCTCTTTTTTGCTGGGTCCCTATCTGGTTTGGGAATCAAAGTGATGCTGGCTTCATAGAATGAGTCCGGGAGTTTTCCTTCCGTCTCAATTTTTTGGAACAGCTTGAGGAGGATAGGAATTAACTCTGTTTTAAATGTCTGGTAAAATTCCGCAGGGAAGCCATCTGGCCATGGACGTTTATTTGCTGGGAGACTTTTGATAACTGATTCAATTTCTTCACTAGTTATGGGTCTATTCAAGTTTTCTCTTTCTTCCCGTTTGAGTTTTGGTAGCGTGTGGCTATTTAGGAATTTGTCTATTTCTTCCAGGTTGTTCAATTTGATGGCATAAAGTTTTTCATAATATTCTCTGATGATTGCTTGTATTTCTGAGGGATTGGTTGTGATCACTCCATTTTCGTTCGTGATTTTATTGATTTGGGTTCTCTCTCTTTTCTTTTTGAGGAGCCTGGCTAGAGGTTTATCAATTTTGTTTATTTTTTCAAAGAACCAGCTCTTGGTTTCATTGATCTGTTCCACTACTTTTTCTGTTTCCATATGATTAGTTTGTGCCCTAATCTGTGTTATTTCTCTCTTTCTGCTAGTTTGGGCTCTCTTAGCTCTTCTGCTTCTAGTTCCTTTAGGCGTGCTGTTAAAATTTGTGTTAGGAATTTTTCTTGTTTCTTGAGATGGGCCTGGATTGCAATATATTTCCCACTCAGGACTGCCTTTGCCGCATCTCAAAGCGTTTGGATTGTCGTATTTTCATTTTCATGTGTTTCCATGTATTTTTTAATTTCTTCTCTGATTGCTTGGTTGACCCATTCATCTTTTAGTAGGTTGTTCTTTAGCCTCCATGTTTGTGGGGGCTTCCCAGACTTTTTCCTGTGGTTGATATCAAGTTTCAAAGCATTGTGGTCTGAAATTGTGCATGGTATGATCTCAATTTTTTTATACTTATTCAGCACTTCCTTGTGCCCCAAAATGTGGTCTATCTTGGAAAATGTACCATGTGCATTTGAGAAGAATGTAAATTCCTTTGCTTCTGGATGAAGGGCCCTGAAGATATCTGTCAGGCCCATCTGTTCCAATGTGTCATTCAGGTCCATTGTTTCCATGCTGATTCTCTGTTTAGTGGATCTATCCAGCGCTGTGAGTGGGGTATTAAGGTCCCCTGCAACTAGCACATTTTTATTCAATAATATAGCTTACGTTTGTAATTAGTTGCTTGACAAATTTGGGTGCCCAGGAATTTGGCGCGTAGATATTTATAATTGTTAGCTCTTCCTGCTGTATAGTCCCTGTGATTATTATATAATGCCCTTTTTCATCTCTTATTACATCTTTTACTTTAAAGTCCAGTTTGTCCGATATAAGTGTGGCTACTCCAGTTTTCTTCTGAGTTCCTGTAGCATGGTAGATAGTTCTCCATCCCCTCACTTTCAGTCTGAAAGTGTCCTCAGGTTTAAAATGGGTCTCTTGAAGACAGCAGATAGGTGGGTCTTGTTTTCTAATCCATTCTGTTACCCTGTGTCTTGTAATTGTAGACTTTAGTCCGTTTACATTCAGTGTTAATATTGAAAAATGTGGGTTTAGAGTCAAGGTGTTATCTGTAGGTTTCATGCTTATAAGGATGTCTCTGGAGCTCTGTGTTCCTTGCAACCTTTCCTTCATAGAGTCCCCCTCAGGATCTCTTGTAAGATTGGTTTATTTGTGATGTATTCCTTCAGTTTTTGTTTGTTTGGGAAGACCTTTATTTCTCCATCCATTCTGAATGACAGGCTGGCTGGATAAAGGATTCTTGGCTGCATGTCCTTCCTGTTCATCACATTGAAGATTTCCTGCCATTCCTTTCTGGCTTGCCATGTTTCTGTGGATAAGTCCACTACTACCCTAATGTGTCTGCCTTTGTAAGTCAAGGCCCGTTTATCCCTAGCTGCTTTCAGGATTCTCTCTTTATCTTTGTATTTTCCCAGCTTCACTATGATGTGTCTTGCTGAGGGCCTATTCCGGTTACGTCTGAGGGGAGTTGTCTGTGCCTCTTGGACTTCAATGCCCATTTCCTTCTTCATGTTGGGGAAGTTCTCATCGATGATTTGTTAAAGTACCCCTTGGATTCCTTTCTCTCTCTCTTCTTCCTCTGGAATTCCTATAATACAGATGTTATTCCATTTGATTGCGTCGCTCAGCTCTTGAATTCTCCTTTCCTGTTCCTGAATCAGTTTCTCTCTTTTCTTTCCTCTGCTTCCTCCTTTTCTGTAATTTTATCTTCTAATTCCCCTATTCTTTCTTCTGCCTCTGCACTCCGCGCTGTGGCCGCCTCCAATTTGTTTTGCCCCTCATTTAAAGCATTTTTTAATTCCTGTAGATCGTTTTTTAGGACCTTGATCTCTGCCTCTAGGGTCCCCCTGCTTGCTTCTATGTTTTTTTCAAGCCCTGTGAGTATTTTTATGTTTATCATTCTATATTCTTGTTCTGTGAAGTTGCTTATGTCTGCTTTCATCATTTCTTGTGCTGTCACTATTTCCTTTACAGTCTTTTGAGGGGAGTTTTTCTGTTTGGTCATTTTGGCAACGTGTGTATTGGTTTATTTCCTAGTTCTCCCTGGAAAGGAAAAGAGTCAGACCGACAAACAGGAAACACGAACTCACAACCTTACTGACCAGTAATACAGACAAACAAATCACAACATAAAAAAGACTAACACTCTGGAGGCATGTGACCTGACGTACCAGCTACACGATAATGATGGGATGTGCACTCTGCTGATGGCAGAGCATACACAGAGTAGTGACAGGTGTGGGGAGAAGAAGAAATTGAACTTTGACCAGGTAGAGAGATTAGAAGACTTGATCCAGCAGGAGGGGAATCAGAATAAGGAAGGATGCTTGGAAAGAGAAATGAAGTTAGATGTTGCCCAGGTGCACTATGTGGTCTGACTGTTCCATAGAGAGAGATAGGAAATTTAAGAGGGAGGTGTAGAACATGCATTGAGGGAGTGGGTTAAATGTCTGTTTAAGCAAGCCAAAACCCCCAGGTGACAGGTTTAGAGGCGGGGAGAGATAAGATGGAGAAGAGGAAGAATTGACCTAGAATTAATCCAGGCAATGCTGCAGTATTGTGTCCGCAGCTACCACTCCTTCAGAAAGGAGTCTCCCAAATGAGAAGGGGCGTGGCCTGGTGTAGGTGGGTCCCATCTCCTCCGCTGGGGGGTAGAGTCCTAGGGTTTGGCTTTGTGGGAATGCGCAACCACAGTGGCGCCTTCCCAGCCCCGACTGTCTCAGATCACTCCTCATGGACCCACAGTCTCAAATCACTCCTCAGTTTCCGTCCTCAACTCTATCCAGGTTACCATCACGGTTCAATTTTCTGGGGATCGTGCCCCCAAGCTCATCTGAGTTCCTTTTACTCGCTCTGACCGCCATGCCTTATGTAAATTGAGTCTTTGACTCAGCACCGGTGGGACCACAATGGCGTCCCCCTAGCCTCTCTTCATGGACCTGGAGTCTCCGAACCCTCCTCTGTGTCCGTCCTCGACTTGGTCAGGGTGCAAGGGCAGCACGACCTGCTGGGTGGTCCGAGACCCTGCACACTCAGCCTTCCCCACCCAAATTGTGCCTCTGACTCAGCACCGATCCAGCGATGGCGCGCGCCTCTCCGTGTCAGGGGCTGGGACAGCGTCACTGGCTCCGGAGTGAGGAAAGCTCTGCAAGCTCCACCGTGAGCAACAACCCTCTCTCCAAAAAGCCTCACGGATAGGGACTGGATGATAAGCTCCCTCTCCGCCCGGGTTCGAGGTACTTTCCCCGCTGCTCTTTCTCTTCCCCTTGTCTTTCCGAGGAAGGGGCCCAGGGCCCCGGGCCCAGTCCCCGCAGTCCACACATCCGTGGCTCTCTTTCTTTCTCCCAGATTGCACTCACTCAGTGTCCCCAGATGCTCTGGATTTCACGTTCTCTTTCCTGTAGCCTCCATCTCCTCTTCCTGCAGATCCCTGCGATTGAGAGTTTCTCGGTCTCAGTCCCTCTCAGAGTAAGAGTCGCCAGAGAGCAGCGGGTATTCCTAGTTCTCCGCCATGTTGGCCCCTCCTGCCTGATTAAAATTTTTTTAGCATTCATTTACTTTTGAGAGACAGAGCATGAGTGGGAGAGGGGCAGAGAGAGCGGAAGACACAGAATCGGAAGCAGGCTCCAGGCTCCGAGCTGTTCGCACAGAGCCCGACGCGGGGCTCCAACTGGAGAAGCACCAGATCATGACCTGAGCCAAAGTTGGATGCTTAACCGACTGTGCCACCCAGGCGCCCCTAGAATCTTAATATGATAAAAAGCTTAAAGGCATTAAAATGTTAGTAAAGGTGAGAAATATGGAGTGATAGCATATTTTTAAAAGTTCGCATCATTTATTCCAATTTTGTCATTTCATAGATGGGGAATTGAAGACGAGGAAGGACACACCATTTCTCCAGAGTCCTGGAGAGAACGCGAGATTTGAGGCCTGAGGAACGGCAGTTAGAGATCCCCTTTCACAAGGTTGTGCGCGTTCTCCTCGGGGCCTCCGCTCCCTCCCTGCGCTCCTGAACGATAATCGGCACCCACTCCTGCCATTGCCGTGGGCCTCGCATCTCTGCCGGATGTTGTCCCCTGCCCGTCCCCATCCACTCTCCACCCTTCCTGACTCTGCCCTCTGTCCAGGGAGGCGGTTTCCCATGGATGACATCGGTGGGCTTCGGGACCCTCGGGTCCACTGGGTTTGGCTGATGGGGGGCCCCAAGGAGGTTGAGGAAGGACAGTGAGGGTGAGGTACTTAACCTACTGTCTTCATCTCTGCTAGGTACCGTGGACTGGCTGAGTGTCTTGATAGAGGTCACTGTTCCCTTGATGGCTTTTGCTCATGATTATTGACCTTTCCAGGTTCCAGGAACTACTGCCTCTTCTCATCTCTTTAGGTCTGAGGTAACAGCAGTGCAGCTGCTACTAACACTGTGTGATTGCAGTCTTCCCGGTGGTCTCCCTGTACCCACCTCCTTGTCAAATTATTCCAAGTTTTGTGCACTGTTTCCTGTTTGGGTCTGACCGATACTATATGCCGAGCACAGAGTTTGGCATATAGTAGGTTCTCGGAGCTTGGAATCTGTTGCCACCAGCAGTAGTAGTGTTATAAGTAACAGGAGTGGTTGCAGTGCAGGTGACGGTGTTGGTATTTTCCACAGCAGATCACGTGCAAAGCTTGTAGAAAATACCCCCCTTTCATCTTCCTCAAGTTGTCCTGGTCTTTTGCGCTTCAACTGCGTGTGCTGGAGAGGAAAATGTGTCATCCTGTGTCAAGTGCTCTGTGTAGTTTTTAAACCTGCCTCCTATATGTTTTCTAGTTTAAAAAAATGCAACACTGTAACGGAAGTCATTGCAAATGTAGTTGAGGGTTATTATAGTGCAGTAAGTGTCACTTTACAATAACACTTGTACGAAGGCCCGGAAAACAAGAAGTGCAAAGGGAAATAGGAGTCCCTGAGCCTGGGCTGGGTTTCTCTCTGTCTTACAGTGTGACATGGGGTAGTCGTTTTGTTTTGTTTTGTTTTGTTTTCTCTCCAAATTCTTTTTTTATTTTTTTCAGGAATAGAATATAGTGATTCATCACTTATGTGTAACATCCAGTGCTCGTCCCAACAAGTGTCCTCCATAACACCCCTTTAGCCCTTCCCCCCGCCCAATACTCTGCCAGAAACCTTCAGTTTCTTCTCTGTATTTAAGAGTCTCTTATGGTTTGAATGTGTTTCTCAACCTGGTATGATGAAGAAGAACGTTCTTGAAAACTGAACACATCAGAAATGGAAAATTTCAATAAAAATGAACTCAGTGTACACTGATGGCCTTTAATTTTTTTTCTCATTCTTTTTGGGGGTAAATTTAAAAGAGAACCACTAAAGAGCCCAACAGGGATTATTGTATAAAGTTAATTACAATATTTCAATACAAAGTATGGACTGAATATGTTCCCATTGCTTTGATGGATTTTTATTGTGTAGCAGTACACCCTTCAAGATATTTTTGGTAAGAAAATTTAGAAAACAGTCATTTAAGAAAATGAAAAGATGTTTTCAACAATTGTAATCATTTCGACCTCTATTTGAGGTAGTCTGTTGATTTCTTTTAATGTATGTATATCATCGCATGACAGAATGGTATTCTCAGTATTAATTGCAGACAAGAGTTAAAGAAAACCTTCAAAATTGGCTTGTGAGCATTTAATAAATGGAAGTGGTCATCACTAGGCATCATAGGGAGCTCAACTAAGAAAAAGGCATACCTTAGTACAGCATTCTCTTTGTTTAGTAGTGTTTAGTCTTTGCTCATGGGAATGCTGTGAGGTCGTTGTGTCGGGAGTCTGCAGGGCATTTTGCTAGGTCTCTCTGGCATTCTGGTGTACGGGATGAAGATGCGTGTGCGCTGGATGGAAACCGGATCAAGAACTAAGGCTCTAGTCCAGTTTGTTTCTCATTATGAAGTTGTGTGAATTCCTGTTGGAGGACTCCAGGGGCATGCCGCTTCTACCCTTGCCTTGCTCTTGCTCTCTTTTACCTTTTTAATTTTTAATTTTGAAATAATTATAGGTTCAAAAGAAATTTCAAAGTTATATACAAGGGAGCCCCGTGTATAACCTAGCCTCCTCCAGTGATAAAGCTCACATAACCACAGTATGTTATCAAAACTAGGACATGGACACTGGTTCAGTCCACAGAGTTTATTCAGAATTCATCACATTTTAAAAGGTGTTTTGGTGGGGCGCCTGGGGGGCTCAGTCAGTTAAGCGGCTGACTTCAGCCCAGGTCATGATCTTGCGGTTTGTGGGTTCAACTCCTGTGGTGGGCTCTGTGCTGACAGCTCAGAGCCCGGAGCCTGCTTTGGATTCTGTGTCTCCATCTCTTTCTGTACCTTCCCCCCCCCTCAAAAACAGATAAACATAAAAATTTTTTTAAAAAGTTGTTTTTGCTATTCTAGGTCTTTTGGATTTTTATATGAATATTAGAATAACTGTGTCAATTCTAGTAAAAAGCCTTTCTGGAATTTTGATTGGTATCGAGTCAATGAATTGGGGAAGAATCGACTTCTTATAATATTGTGTTTTTCTATCCATAAACAAAGTATATATCTCCATTTATTTCATTATGTCAATCAGTTTATCTCCACAGTGTTTTCTAGGTTATAGTGTGTAGGTCTTTTACACCTTTTGTCAAATTTATCCCAAGTATTTCATATTTTCTAGTGATTTTTTTTTAATGTTTACTTATTTTTGAGAGAGAGGGAGAGATAGAGCATGAGCAGGGGAGGGATGGAGAGAGAGGGAGACACAGAATCCAAAGCAGGTTCCAGGCTCTGAGTGATTAATACAAAGCCTTATGTGGGGCTCAAACCCATGAACTGTGAGATTGTGACCTCAGCTGAAGTCAATGCTTAACCGACTGAGCCACCCAGGTGCCCCTTTTTAGTGATATTTTAAATTACAGTTTTAAATTTTAATTGTTTATTAATAATCAATTCTAATTGTTTATTATTAATATGTAAACATACAATTGATTTTTGTGCATTGATTTCGTATCCTGCGACCTTGATAAATTCAGTTCTTAGTTTAGAAACTTTTTTCTTTCACACCAATAGAACTTAGTACATAAACTGTCATAGTCTTTGAAGGACACTTCTAGTACTCCTTTCCCAATCTGAGTATCTTTCTCTCTTGTCGCAGTGCACAGAACCTCCACCATAAAGCTGAGCAGCTCCTACCCTGGGTGCACAAATCAGTTTTAGCTTGCAGTGTTTCGCATTTAAACGCCCACAACAACTTTTGCCACCTGCATACCTGCCCCTTTCCCTCCACACAGGTAAAAAGCCATGTCAGGATACGACATCTACTAACGTGAACATGGCTTCCAGGTCGAAAACAAGATGAGGGTACCCATTGGAGAAAGTTAGTCACTGGTCTTGACAGCTTGAAGGCAGTGATTTCAGACTAGAAACCCAAAACTAAAGAGATGTACACGGACACTGGGGAAAAGGAGGTGGATGGAAAAGTTGCCCAGTAGTAGCCAGGAAGTAACTGGTCTTCAAGGTGCATAAGGGGGATTCGTAGGAGGGAAAAGGGATGATTCAGATCTCCTCATAGACTGCAAAGAGAGGGAGAGACAGAGAGGAAGAGAGACAAACCAAGAAACAGACTTTATAAAAAATTTTTATTTAAATTGAACTTAGTTATCATATAGTATTGGTTTCAGGAGTAAATTTAGTGATTCATCACTTTTATCTAACACCCAGTGCTTATCACAAGTGTCCTCCTTAATGCCCATCCCCCCACCCACCTCCCCTCCAGCAGCCCTCAATTTGTTCTCTGTATTTAAGAGTCTCTTATGGTTTGCCTGCCTCTCAGTTTCTGTCTTATTTTTTCTTCCCTTCCCCTATGTTCATCTGTTGAGTTTCTTAAATTCCACATATAAGTGAAATCATATGATATTTGTCTGGCTTTGACTGATTTCACTTAGCATAACACATTCTAGTTGTATCCACGTTGTCTTAAATGGCAAGATTTCATTCTTTTTGTTTGCCAAGTAATATTCTAGTGTGTATATATATGTATACATATATATATACTACACCTTCTTTATTCATCTGTTGATGGACATTTGGGCTCTTTCCATACTTTTGCTATTGTCAGTGCTGCTGCTATAAACTTTGGGGTGCATGTGCCCCTTCAAATCAGCATTTTTGTATCCTTTGGATAAGAACCTAGTAGTGCGATTGCTGGGTCGTAGGGTAGTTCTTTTTAATTTATTGAGGAACCTCCATACTGTTTTCCAGAGTGGCCGTACCAGTGTGCATTCCCACCAACAGTGCAAAAATGCTCCCCTTTCCCCTCATCCTCCCCAACATGTGTTGTTTCCTGAGTTAATTTTAGCCATTCCGATGGGTATGACGTGGTTTCGATTTATATTTCCGTGATGATGTGACTCGTAACTATAGAGAACAAACCGATGGTTACCAGAAGGAAGGCGGGTGGGGGGATGTGTGAAATGGGCGATGTGGATTAGGGAGGGCATTTGTCGTGATGAGCAATGGGTGATTAAAATAAACAACAAAAAATAAATGTCCTCATAAACTTAAGATGGCCCTATTAGTTTGGAGAGATTTTAGGTAAGAAATTAAAAATACAGGGCATCTGGGTGGCTCAGTCGGTTGGGCGTCTGACGTCGGCTCAGGTTATGATCTCATGGTTTGTGATTCGAGCCCTACATCGGGCTCTCTGCTGTCAGCATCGAGCCTGCTTGGGATCCTCTGTCCCCCACTCTCTGCTCTTCCTCTGCTCGTTCTCTCCCTCTCTCTCTCAAAATAAATAAACTAAAAAAAAGAAATTTCAAAATACTAGGTAATGGTGAAGAGTGGGGAAGAACAGAATGAACCACAGAGTTAGGGTGTCCCTGGAGCACGGATGGCAGAAACCCCCTCTCTGTGTCGCGTTTGCCGTCAGAATTGTACATGGGTGGGGCGCCTGGGTGGCTCAGTCGGTTAAGCAGCCGACTTTGGCTCAGGTCATGATCTCGTGGTCTGTGAGTTCAAGCCCCGCATCTGGAGCCTGCTTCACATTCTGTGTCTCCCTCTCTCTCTGCCCTTCTCCTGCTCACACTCTGTCTCTACATCTCAAAAATAAATGTTAAAAAAATTATAAAAAAAAAAGAATTGTATGTGGGAGATAAAGAAGCATGACATATCATTTTGGCACCTATCTTTAGGAGTGTTAAACAACCACAGCAGGAACCCTATATTACCCACCTACAGAGATGTCAGAAGTAGTGCTTTGCGAAGTTGAAGCCACCCCAGGGCTACTGTTGGCTGAAACAGTGCCACGATGACCAAAGCCAAAGGGCGCATGGCTCCTCGTTGCCTAAGGGAGGGTGTGTGTCTATACACACATGGAGGCGCCCTGGGATAGGTCACTGCAAGGCCTAACTATGGGGATGAGATGTGGGCACCAGAAGAACCTAGCATAAATGCAGAACAGCCAAGCATAACAATGAAATGGCCTACCCCACGCATCAAAGGAAGGAAGGAGCAGAACATTTCCTGTTGATCCAACAACAAAAGTGACAATGTAAGATGACTCTATCCATGTTTCTCCTCTTCTTTAGATTCCCATCCCATAAGTACTACCCTGTCCTTGTCTAGCAAAACCCCCTTCGCCATCTTGCACCCCTTCTCATAAAGCCCCCCTCCTGCCATCCACCCTCCATCCTCTTCCTGCAAACTAATGTCCTCCTGACTTCATCCTGTTTTTCTACCAGATGCAGAAGGAAAGCATGAGGGTAATGTTAGACCTTCAACAGAATTTGAAAAAAACGAAGAAAGCAAAAAAGCCAACAATGTCTGTTTCTACAGGATGAATAAGAAAATAAGTCAAAATCAGCTGGAGTAGAAAACACAGATCCCAGAGAGCTCCGATGATCGAGTAATGCCTTGTGAGTGGCAGGGGCCAGAGATTTGGACCTGTCTCCTGTGTCTCGTGAGGATGCAGTGGAGAACTGTCCACTCCAGAGAGACCAAATCTGAAAGACAGAGGGTATACCAGTGGTGATGATGACAATACGCTCCAGTTATCAACAAGAGATGTGTTTCTGCGAGTTTCTTGATGATGGGGAGGGAAGGAAGGGAAGAGGCAGGTATTTGGGAAGGGAGGAGATGAGGCCCTGGAGGATTGGGGCCATGCCAGAATGTCAGTTAGCCAGACATTGGGAATAAAGACTGAGTCAGGATTGAGAACCGGAGACAAATCTACTTCTTAACATTTTTTCTCATAGATGAGGAGGAAAAGGAGTTGGTATTTCTTGAAGTGTGTGTGTGTTGTGGGGAGGGAAGTAGATGGGGAGAGTCATAATGGGTGCGGAGTGCCTGACTCTCTCCACAAAATGGCAGACAACAAAATTGCCCTCAGACCACCTACCTCATAATGGTGTATGTTGTAACCCATCCTAGGCTATAAGGAACTGAAGCCCTTGGGTCCAAAAACTTCCCCTCCAGAAAGTCACTGACAACATGCACACATGCTAAAATAATGGTATTTGGAAGTCAATAAATCAACACTAATTAGCATACTTTCTTGTTAAGAAGCTTTCGGGGGAGTAGTGACCTACCCCGGGTGGTTCAGCAGGAGTGGTTTATCCCCACCTCCACAGGCAATAAAGGGTGGGGGGAGCATTGTGTACAGACAATTTAATACAAGAATGAAACCAAGTTAAAGCTGGCCTTTATGTTATCACCAACATACTTTAGTATGTTTAGTCTAACGTTTAGTGTGTTTAGTATGTTTAATGTCAGTGAGTAACTATTCTTCCCTTGAATAAAAATCAGTTTGTGTGTGTGTGTGTGTGTGTGTGTGTGTGTGTGTGAGAGAGAGATGATAGCGTGGTTTTGGTATCAAATGTAAGGGTTGAGTTAATTACATTCTTTGAATGACTTGTTCAGGACCTTCTGTTTGTTGACTCATTCATCCCTCTTGTTGCTACCTTCCAACCCTATTGTATTTCTCATAGGCAATTGTTCTAAAGCATTTGATGCCTATACTTTTCTTGAGTGTTCATTAAATGTGTAATATTGTTTCCTGGGTATTTGCTGTTAATTTATCTGTTGTGAATATTATACTCAGTGTTTCTTGATGTTTCACTGAGCCTTGTTTTTAAGATCCAACCATTTTCCTATGAGTATGTCTAGTCTGTTGTTCCTTTGTAAATGAATATGTCAGGTATATTCTTTTTATTTTATACACTTTAATGTTTATTTATTTTTGAGAGACATAGAGGCACACTGTGAACAGGGGAAGGGCAGAGAGAGAGGGAGACACAGAATCGGAAGCAGGCTCCAGGCTCTGAGCCGTCAGCACAGAGCCCGACGCGCGGCTCGAACTCACAGACCGCGAGATCATGACCCGAGCTGAAGTCGGCCGCCCAACCGACCGAGCCACCCAGGCGCCCCTATTTTATACACTTTAGAAAGATACTTGGATTTTTAATATTTGCACCTACCCCTTGGTACACGCTTTGTTTGATTTATACCTCAGTGTTTCATTTTCTTTGGAGCGACTTGTAAATAATATGTATTTAAGTTTTGTTTCCACATTAGTATATAGAAATGTGATTGATTTTTTAAATTAAACTTTTCATTTTGATATAATTGTACAATATTACAATCAGGAAATCGACATCGATGTAGTCATCTACCTTATTCAGATTTCAGCAGCTTTATACCTGCTCTTCGGTGTGTGTATGTGTGTACTGATGCAATTTCATCACATATGGAAACCACTGTGGCGATCACCATGGGGAAGGTATGGAAGAGTTTCATCGACACAGCTCCTCCCCGCCACTCCTGACTTCATCATTCCTAGCAGCCACTCTTCTCTACTTCCATAATTTTGTCATTTCAAGAGTATCATATAAATATAATCATTTACTCACAGTTTGTGGGATCAAGCCCCATGTCGGGCTCTACACTAACAGCGCAGAGCCTGCCTGGGATTCTCTCTCTCCTTCTCTCTGCCCCTCCCCAGGTCGCGCGTGTACTCTTTCTCCCTCAAAATAAATCGATCAACATTTAAAAAAAATAAGTAGAATCATTTACTGTGTAACCTTTTGGGATTAGCTTCTTTTCACTCAGCAGAAGTCTCCAGGGATTCACTTAGATTGCCACGTGGATTAATAATTCATTCCTTTTTATCCCTAGCGTAGTATTCCATGGCATGGATAAGATGTAACACAGTTTGTCTAAACGTTCTAGCTGTCAAAGGACAGCCGGGCTGTTTCCAGGGTTTGGCTATTAAGCCATAGGCTGCAGGGCGCCTGGGTGGCTCAGTCAGTTGAGCATCTGACTTTTCATTTTGGCTCAGATTTGATCCCAGGGTCATGGGATCGAGCCCTGCGACAGCCTCTGTGCTGAGTATGGAACCTGCCTAAGATTCTCCCTCTCTCTCCACCTCTGCCTCTCTCCCTTGATCGTACTCTCTCTCTAGAATAATAATAACAAAAAATTAAGCTGCTATGACCATTCACGTACAAAATTTTGTGTGAACATAAGATTTAATTTCTCTGGAATAAATACCCAGGAGCATAATTGCTGAGCAGTATGGTAGTTCCATGTTTAGTTTTATAAGAAAACGCCAAACAGTTTTCTAGCGTGGTTGCGTTATTTCACATTCCCGGTAGCAGTGCGTAAGTAAACCAGTTTTTCCGCATCTTCACTAGCATTTGGTTTCATCACTGTTTTTTTATTTTAACTTTTCTGATAAGTATGTAGTGACATTTTAATGTGGTCTTAATTTCTTCTCCCTGACAGCTAAAGATGGTAACGATCTCTTCACGTGCTAAATTGCCATCCTTATGTTCTCAGCCCTCTTCTTTGGTCAGGTGCATGATGACGGCTTACAGCAAGGATATAGACAATGTATGTATCAAGTCTGAAAATAACACAGGATTGGAAGGTTTGTTTCATAACAGAATCTAAATCCAGTAAGGGTTTCAGTAGGCTAGACTTCGGCCCACTAGAACGATGGCTTTACTCAATCAGGGAAAAGTTTAACTAGGGAAAAATGGCATGTTCACATCTTGGTGTCCTGAAGACAATATCTTGTGAATAGGATAGAAAACATTTGGTTTAACAGTAGTATTAAAAAGGCAACCTAGAGATTTTAATTGACAGGAAGTATAATCTGAGCCAAGGGTGTGAAAAGGCCGCCAAAATGCGACTGGTAATTTTGATTAAGTTCATGGAAATGTAATACCTAAAACAAGAGGTGACATTCTCCTTCTGCTCTGTGTTGATAAGGTCACACTTTGAGAACTATTTCCAGTTATGGGTCTTATACTTTTAAGAAGAATAGAGAAAAATAGTAATGAGAGGAAAGCAAGGCAGATGTCGATGGGACTTGAAATTGTTTGAAGGACAAATAACGAAAGGAACTGTAGCAGACAGGGTCCTCGTGGGAAACAGATTATATTCAAAGAGGATAATGAGAGAAGGGTTTAATAAAGCATTGATTACACAGGAATGGAAGAATGGAGGGAAACCACAAGAAGCAGTGATCTAACCTGGGACTGGAAACGGGGTGACTGCTACCAACCCGAGGTTAGGCAGGGAGGAGGAGGAGATGGTTATTGGAACCTGGAGAATGAGCGAGCTCTGTAGAAAGAACTGTCAGGGAGAAAATCTGATGCTCTGAGTAAAGAGATGAAATAAGACTGGAAAAGCCCTGCATAAAAGGATCCAAGGCAATAAGTACTCTGACTTCATTCTCCTCCTTCCCTCCAGGCATCTTTGGGGGTTTCCCATCGATAAAAAAAAAAAGAAGCAGAAGTCAGGAGACAAGAGAGCCAATTAATGTAGTCGGTGGTTCACACAGGGCAGAGCGCTGGGCAGCGTGGAGAAGAGTGGAAAATGGATCTGGTTGGGCACCTGGGTGGCTCTGTTGATAAGCATCTGATTCTTGATTTTGGCTCAGGTCATGATCTCACAGTTTTGTGAGTTCAAGCCCCACGTCGGGCTCTGTGCTGACAGGTCGGAGCCTGCTTAGAATTCTCTCTCTCTGCCTCTTCCCTGCTCATGCTCTGTCTCTCTCAAAATAAACAAACTTAAAAAAAGATAAAATGAGAGAAGCTAATAGTATCTTTCTTCAGCTCTCTGACATGGGGTCATGATTGGACTTGGCCTTGTTAAGTGTCACCACTCTGATTAGTAGCATCACAACAAGGAGCTTTGAGGGAAGTGGCATAAATTCCATCAGGCAGTTGAACTGGATGATTTTGCCCTGGAAAGCTATTTACAAAATGTTCAGTTGTAACTTAAGGAAAGTTTGCTCTTTCCTGTTGGCTTGAATGTCTTACCATGCCAGTCATTCCCTACACTGAAATGTCCAACTCTATTTCCCCTGGCAGAAATCACAAAGTTGTGTTTTTAAACTTGATAGCGCTTGGAAAAGAAGAGTTACTAAATGTAGAAACCTAAACAGTAGCAAGGATGTGGGGTGCCCTGCCCACCAATTTCCTCAGTGGTATTTGCTGTGCCGTCATCAGGACTTTGCATGGCGCCTGAGTCGGTAGACAACCAGTAAATATTTGCTGAATGATGGTCAAAGCATAGGACGTGAGTGTAGCAGAGTAGTGGAGAGGAAGACTTCAGATAGTGACTCATGGTACAGTGGTTCTAGTCCCAGCTCTAGCTAGAACTCAAGATGTAATCTTGGGCCAGTTATATATATGCCTTTCAAGAGGGTTTCCAGTACCTATTTCTTTGAATCTAGATTTAGTCAGTAAAAGCTGGGGTCTTCAGCTCCTATGTGGCATATAAATCTGGGTTCGGAAATATCCAAAATACTCAAGATAATAGCTCGAAGTCTCTTTAGCTGAGCTTTCAATAGAACACAGAGGCTGATAATGTACCCAAATAAAAGTTCTAGGTAGAGAGAGTAGATACACTTATTTTATTTTAGATTATTGTTTTTTATATTAAGCTAGCTTATATTTTTTATTTTTTAAAAATGTTTTATTTATTTTTGAGAGAGAGAGAGACAGAGCATGAGCAGGGGAGGGGCAGAGAGAGAAGGAGACACAGAATCGGAAGCAGGCTCCAGGCCATGAGCTGTCAGCACAGAACCCAATGCAGGGCTCGAACCCACTTATCGTGAGATCATGACCTGAGTCAAAGTTAGCTGCTTAACGGACTGAACCACCCAGGGGCCCCAAGCCAGCTAAATACCTAAAACACCCCAAATGATTATTTTATTTTAGTAAACTTCAAACCATTGTGCATTTAAACTGAGAATAATCCCTTTGGATTGAAATGCTTCACTAACACTGAGGAACACAAATACTAATTATATGTAACATTTTCCAATAATTATGTCTATGTGTCTAGCATCGATAGCACTTATTAACTGTCAAGCACTTCACATGTGTAACGTGATTTAACCCTCATAACCACCTTATGAGCCTAGTACTGTTGGTATCGCCATCCTTAGAAAATGAGGAGAGGCCACACAGTAAGTAAGTGAAATGGAGATTCCAACCCAGGCAGTCGTAAGAGTCTGAACTCTTGGGGCGCCTGGGTGGCTCAGTCGGTTGAGCTTTGGACTTCACTTCAGGTCATGGTCTCATGGCTCATGAGTTCGAGCCCCGCGTCGGGCTCTGTGCTGATGGTGTGGAGCCTGGTTGCAATCCTCTCCCCCTCTCTCTGCCTTCCCCATTCTCATGCTCTCGGTCTCAAAATAAATAAATATACTTTAAAAAAAAGCCTGAACTCTTTACTCATTATAAATTTTATTATCACTTTTCATCAGACACGTAAGGGCAAAATATGTATATTTTCTATAATACTAATTCAAAAGAATTAGGATTGTGTGCTCACCTAGTTTTAGAGGCTGCATTATGGAATTTTCCCTTTTACAGCATTGACCTCTAAACAGGAGTTCATGCGTTTTAGATACTGCTTAGAAAAAATACATGTGCATTTGGAAGGTTCTTTTACAGGACACGGCAGCTGGGTTGAATTAGAACAATTAGCATGAATCAGCGGAGATGACTCTAAACTGGCTTAGCACCAGCTCCGTCAATGGCCAGTGTGCACCTGGGTGAGTGTGTGGCATGCCCTCTGGTTTGTGATCTCCGACAAGGTGCTGACTTCATCACGGGGCCTGCCTTCCAGTCTGGTGCTCACACGTGGGACTCCTCTCTTCCTGACTGTCGCTCTGAAAAAGGGATTCTTCTTTTAAGGAATTTCGTATTTTCCCTGTGCACTCCGAATCGTGGACTTTTGTCGGAGCCACTTGCAGTGAGGTCTGTATGTCATATTATTTTTCTTTTGCTTTTCACAACCCTAATAACCAGCTAGCACAAGGAAAGCAAAATAGTCAACTCAGTCAGTGCTCTTAACGTTTGAAGGAGTAGCATTAAATCAGATATTTCTTAATTTATAATAATAATTTTAGTAAATTTTCATTGTTTATTTTTAATGACCTGTGATAACATTTTAGGGCCTCTATATAAAATTAATAGAAAACACAAGGCAGATCAAATTAGACACAGTTGAGGTTATCTGGCCTTTGGATTTCAGACACATACAGAGGAAAGGGTGCTGAAAAAATCATAGAATGTTTCCTTCTTTAAGTTTCTTTTATCACACAATAGTCCCTTTAGTATGTAAAAATATATTTTTTGCATTGTATATTACATATACTGCAGTATTTGCCAACTAAAGTTTTGGAGTGTGGCACACCTGGGGTCATGACTTTGGGCAAATCATTTCACCTCTCTGGGACTTGGTGTTCCTATCTGTACAGTGGGGCCACTACTTACTTTCTCTACTTCCCCGAGGATTAGGTGAGAATATATGTCTCCTAAATTAATGTGTGACCATTGGTATTGCCAGGGATGGCTGGGAGGTTATTTTTTTAAATTTTTTTCAGTAAACTATGCCCAATGTGGGGCTCAAATCCACAACCCCAAGATCAAGAGTCCCACGCTCCACCTACTGAGCCAACCAGATGCCCCTAGGAGGTTCTTTTTTACATGTCAATTTTGCAAAGAAGGATGGAAGTCGTTCAGGGTCCTGTTAACAATTATTGTGGGCAAAGGACACTTTAGGGAATTGTAACCGAGAGAGTCAGAGGCCCTTGCTACAGATTTAAAGATCCCCTTCCCCCAAAGGCACTCATGGCTGAAGAGGGGAGCTACCTCTCCCGAGTTGACTTTCCTAACATAATAAAGAATTTCATACCAGCCAGAGTTACCCACTCACAAAACCAAAGGGCAAGATAAAATGGTCATAAAAATATGCATTCCTTCCCCAAGGTAGGAAAACCTGAACTGTTGTTAAGGAATTGCTGGAGGCTCTGGGCGGACAAGTAGGAGAGTAAAAAGGACTCCAGCCATGCACAATCTTGAAAGGGACTCCTTTTTGGAAGTTTTACCTCCGGGAGCCCTGCCAGCTTCGCACAGTGAAGATTCGAGGAAAATCTCCGGCTTTGGGCTGTGGGGTGGGGGTGGGGAGGAAGAGTATCCATTTTGAAATATGCCCCGAGCAGTCCGTTCTTGTTAACAAGGCTTGCCCTCAGAAGATTCTTTCCCTGAGTCTAATATGGGGGGAGGGGTGGGGTGGTATGAAAGCCTAACTGGCCTAGGGGATGGGGACTGTCCATCTCCATTCCTCTTCAGCCTTTTTACTCTCCTAAAGGGTGTGAGACTGAGAAGCACTTGTAGAGGTCACAGCCTAAGGAAATTGGCTTATTCAAGGACTGAGACCTAATCATAGCTCTGTAGAATGCTAACGCTCCCCCATTCCAGCCCACCACCAAGGCCTCTTTACCACAGCTCCTTTCATCCCCAAACCTCATGTCTAGCTTTTAACAGAAACTTACAAGGCATACTAAAGGGAAATTCAAAAACACAATTTGGAGAGGCAGAGCAAACATCAGAACCAGACGCATATATGGCAGCAATGCTGGAATTACCAGACTAGGAATTTAAAATAACTAAATATGCTAAAAGCTCTAGTGGAAAAACAGCACGTAAGAACAGATGGGTAATGCAATCAGGGAGATAGAAATCCTAAGAAAGAATAAAGAAGAAATGCTAGAAATCAAGCACCCTAACAGAAATGAAGAATGCCTCTGATGGGCTCATTAGCAGACTGGACATAGCTGAGGAAAGAATCAGCGACTTTGAGGATATGTCAAAAGAACTTCCGCAAGCGAAAAAGAGAAGAAAGATTGCAAAAACAATGAACAGAATATCTGAGAAGTGTGGGGGCAACGACAGAAGTGTTCCATACGGATAGTGGGAATACCAAAAGTTGAAGAAAGGAGTAGAAGAAATATTTGAAGTAATAATGATTGGTAATTTCCTTCAATTTACGTCAGACACACCAAACCACAGATCCAGGGCGCTCAGGGAACACCAATGAAGATAAAAGCTAAAACAAAGAAACCAAAGCAAACCAAACAAAAAAGACTACACCTAGGCATATCATATTAAAACTGCCAAAAATCAAAGATAAAAAAAAAAAAATCTTGGAAGAAGCCAGAGGAAAAGGCCAGCTTACCTATAGAAGAGCAAAGATAAGAATTACATTTTGAGCTTTCCTGAGAAACCATGCAAACAAGAAGAGAGTGAAGTGAAATATTTAGTGTTGATAGGAAAAAAAAACCCACCAGTCTAGACTTCTGTGTCCAGTGAAATTATCCTTCAAACATGGAGGATAAGTACTTTCCTAGATAAACAAAAATTGAGAGAATTTGCTCCTAATATATATACCATGTGAGAAATGTTGAAAGAAGTACTTCAAAGGAAAATTTTGTAGCTCAGGAACTCAGACCTACGCAAAACAGGAAGAGCATTCTAAAGAAGAGTTAGTGGAGGCAAAAAAAACTTTTCTTTGTATTCTTAATTGATCTAATAGATAACAGTTTGTGCCGGAGGGGTTGGGTGGGGGGATGAGCACTGGGTATTCTATGTAAGTGATGAGTCACTAAATTTTATTCCTGGAATCATTATTACACTATATGTTAACTAACTTGGATTTAAATTTAAAAAAAAATAGCAACAATGAATTCAATAGCTCTAGTTTATGGATAAGTGAGCTGAATGACAGCAGTGATACAAGGAGTAGGTAGGATTAGTTAGGAATACTTTAAAGAAATTGCTGTACTCATGAAGCAGTACAGAGTTACTTGAAACTGGGCTTGGATTAGCTATGAATAGATACTGCAAAATTTAAGGCAACCGCTAAAAAGTTTTTAAAAAGTGTAACTGATAAGCTGAATGGCATCACATAAAATGGTCAGTTAAGACCACAGAAGGCTTAAACATAGTGGGAGACCAAACATAGAAACAAAGAATGAGTGCAATGAATAAAAAACAGGAACAAACATGGCAGGTATTAATCCAGCTTGGTCGATGACCACTTAAACCATAGTTGTCTAAATACACCAAGAGACAGAGACTGCCAGAGTGGATCAAAAATAAGACCCAGTTATATGTTGTTGACCAGAAGCCCACTTTCAGTTTTTTCTTTTCTATTTTTTTAAATGCATGTTTATTTATTTTGAGGGAGAGAGAGAGACAGAGAATCCCAGGCAGGCTCCACGCTCAGCGGAGACACGGGGCTTGGTCTCACAACTGCGAGAGCACGACCTGAGCCGATCTCAAGTCAGTCACTTAACCGAGCCACCCAGGTGCCCCAAACCCACTTTAAATATAAAAACATATGGATTAAAACTAAAGGGGTGAAGAAACAGATACCATGCTAACACTAGTTAAAAGAAAGCCGGAAAAGCTATGTTAATTTCAGACCAAGCAGACTTCAGAACCAAAGTAATTATCAGTGGTAAAGAGAAGTATTACATAATGCTAACAGGGTCAGTTATCCAAGAAGGCATAGTAAATCCACAGAACCCGAAAGCAGATTAGTGGTTACAGGAGCTGGCGGGGGAACGGGTGGGGAGGTACTGTTCAGGCCTCCGAGGTTTCCTTTTGAGGCGGTGAAATGTTTTAGAACTAGATAGAAGTTATAGTTGAACATTTTGAATGTACTTCACTATACCGAACTGTATACTTTTAAAGGGTTAGTAATATACTTTATGTTGCGTTTTACCTTAAGAATAAAAAAAGGCGACAAAATTATGTCCTTTCAAAATATTATTTATTGAATAATTACCACTAAATTGGCAATTGTCTGGCATGTGTGATGTCTCTCCTCATCGCTTGTCTGAGATACACCGTAATCGGCTGATCGTAGGCTATCTCCTTCCCCGAGCACTGACTGCCTCAAATCCTTCTCGGTATATATAGTACTCCAGAAAGTCACTCTCAAGAAGGAAGGGAAGAAGGGAGGGAGGGAGGAATCCTTGAACCCTTGAACCCTTGAACCCTCATTCTGCTGGGACGGCCTCTTGCAATATTCACCCTCAATCCCACTTCACTGCTAGCTAATACCTGACGTTCCATGATTAAGGCTTCACTCTTTGCTTTGGTCTTTGACCTTTGTTAACTATTCCATTGGGGATGTGTTACAGGTTGGCTTTCCAGAACGTGGACTCTAAGATCTGTGTGCAAGACGTCTTATGGGGAGTGTTCTCAGGAACAACATCTACAAGGGGGGGGGAGGGAAGAAGGATTGGACGGAGGGAAAAGTTGAACTGTGACACAGTTGCCTCTGAGGTTGCGGTTGAACCCAGAGAGAGTTCTAGAGCTGGGCCAATACCTTGGAGGTACCCTGAAATGAGGGAGAGACTTTGTATCCTCACATGAAACAATCACTGTATTTGGGCTGCCCGCAGGCAAGAGTTGTGACCTTGGGCTGGGAAAAGTAGTTTACACGGATAGAGTCAGTTCTGAACTGTCAGCAGCCAGCACCGTGGCAAGGGGGGAAACAAGTGTATTGGTTCTGAAAGGGGGATCTGGCTGGCAAGCCGCAGCAAAGATGCACTGGTTTTAGTTACTGGCCAAATTTTACACATCAGTATGAATGAATTTACCCTCATGGAAGTAGGGAAATAAAGCAAACAATCCAGAGCCCAGGAGTGGGATGGAGGGCTACGAAGAGAAAGGAAGTATGTTGAGGAGAAGGTGAACAGTGCTCTAGAACACGAGGTAGCAGCGTTCTCCAAATCCGTTTTCAACTATTTTATCCCGAACAAAACAATCTGTATAGTACTGCTTTGGGAACTATCATGGCACTAGACTTTGAGATTGTTGTTTGTAGGAGAATCTGAACCTATTTTTACATTCATTGGACCTCCCTTACTTGTTAGTTTCAAGTTTGCCCTTCTGGAAAACTGCCTTCGAGTCAAGGCCACTTGTCGACTTTCTCAGCCAACCTTCAGCCAGCTTATATGCTGTTAAAAAGAGCACCTTTCAACAGGCGGTGTATACTTAAAGGAGGCTAATCAAATTTTGGAGGGTTTTTCACGACAACCTACTTTAACTTCCTGCCGCAGTTTCTAGGACTGTACGGCAAACTATCCCCAAACTCAGTGGTGAAAAAACCACCTCTTGTTCTATCCGCGGTATGTGCGGTTCACGTATTCAGACAGGGCAGCGTGGCTACAGCTCATCTCTGCCGCGTGTCTGGAGCCTCACTGAGCCGGAAGGCTCAAACAGATAGAGACCGGAGTCATCCGAGAGCTCGCTCGCTCACTCGCTCGCTTGCTCAGGCATCTGGCAGTCAGTGCTGCGTGTAGGCTCAGACCTCTGCAGGAGTTGTTGGCAGAACACTTAAATGTGGTTCCTTCACATAGCCCAGGATTACTCGTAATGCCGTGGCTGGGCTCTAAGGGTGCGTGTCCCCCCAGAGAGAGCCAGGTGGAGCCTCATGCGTATTAACCCTCGTGTCAGAAGTGACGGCATCGCTTCTGGCGTCCTCCTGTTTGGGCAGTCACAAGCTACCACTCAGGGCCAAGGGCACGGAGTATAGACCCTGCCTCGGTGGGAGGGGTGTCATTCACACCGCTAAGTAGGGCATGTGAGATGAAATGAATATATTGGTTTGGCCATCTTTAAAAAATACCGCCTGTCATGCTTTTTTTCCTATAAACTCATTCTGTCAGTTTCTAGAGGAATAGATTTGGTCAAATGTTCACTTCGAGAAAAATGGAATTTGAGATCGGAGTCCCTGCCGTTGGGGGATACCATACTCTCTCTCTAGAGTCTTGTTCTGGTGACTGTTGTGTATCCTTTCTTTCTCTCTCTTTTTTTTTTTTTAATAGCTGCCAGGGAAATGAAAATCCTACATTCCGAAAAAAATTATTTCCCTTTATATTTATTATGACTTTCAAAATTGCCGATCTGAATTGTAACGATACAGAAAGTTGAGGCATTTTCCTTAAGGATTTCGTGAGTGTAAGATCACCAGGAAGATCAGTGCGTAAAAGGCCCTTACTGTACTTAGCGGTTCTGAACTCAGGATGGCCTGGCCGCGAAACTGGTCCGCTTGGGCGCCGTGTGCATTTCTGTTGCAGATGCCACATCGAAGGCATTCTTTGAATATTTATAACGTACATTCTTAATCGAGGTGAGTTTTGTGAAATTTAGCTTCTAAAGGTACGAGCGTATGTGTCGTTTAATCAGACCGCAGAGATGATGAAAACCAAGGCGACGATATTTATACTTTCCTCACCGAAAAGAAAGCTAACGTCAATACCCATTTGGTGTAGCTATCTTATTTCGGGCGTGTTATATCATCAGTTCTTTATTCGCTCATAAGATTGTAGTCTCCCTTAAAAAAAAGTTTTAATCTTTAATTGTCCTATTTTCGGTATGTTGGATCTTGGAAGCTACATTCTGTCCATTTACAAGTAAGTAGTGGTATCAGTCATGATGATCGCATAGGTTCTTCACTGTATTTCAGCAAGGGTGTGGAAGAAGATTACTAATACCAGCCCTTATTGGACATCTACAGTCTAGGTGTTATGCTAAGCCCTTCGCATCATCTCATTGAATCTTCACAAACCCCCCGAGGCTTGCGTTATCACTCTTCCAGTTTTACAGGTGAGAAAATGGAAGTTGACAAAAGGGAAGTACCGCGTCCTGGCAAAACTGTTACGACGATAGGAGGAACAAAGAAAATAATTCAGTTTTGAACTTCAGTAATGGCCAAAGATTTCCTTTTTGTTGGGGCACCTGGGTAGCTCAGTTAAGCTTCCGACTCTTGATTTTGGCCGAGGTCACGATCTCATGAGCCCCGTGTCGGGCTCTGTGCTGATAGTGCAGAGCCTGCTTGGGATTCTCTCTCTCCCTCTCTCTTCGCCCCTCTCCTGTTCTTGCTCTCTCTTTCTCTCCAAATAAATAAATAAACTGGAAAAAAAAACTTTCTGGGGCACCTGGGTGGCTCAGTCAGTGAAGTGTCTGACTTCTGCTGACTTCTGCTCAGGTCATGATCTCACAGTTCGTGATTTGAGCCCCTCATCAGGTCCTCTGCTGTTAGCACAGAGCCTGCTTCGGATCCTCTGTCCCCCTCTCTCTCTGCCCCTCCCTGGCTCGTGCACGCACGCACGCTCATTCTCTCTTTCTCTCTCTCAAAAATAAACATTAAAAAAAAGTTAAAAAAAATAAAAACGACTTTGTGCATTACAGGGGGAAAGTAGCATTGCCATGTCATCTTGATACATATCTCCACTCTGACACATAACTATCACAGCTTTTCTCTTGTTTGGGCACTTTTGTTACTTTTCTGAAATAGTTTCAAGGAAATTGCATTAATTGGGAAAACATCTAATGGCATTTATGTAAAGTGTCTTTTTTTTCAGTAGCGAGGTGAGCAGTAACACTGCCCTTCTCAGAACAGTAGTGGCGTGAAAACGTGTAACTGTGCACTTACCAGACTTGCAGAGCGCCCGGCACAGGACTGGCAATGTCTCGAGCTCTTCAGGACGAACGAGACACGTAACCTGCCGGCGCTGCCGCAGTGGCAGGGTGGCTGTGCGCGTTGTACCCCATCGCCGAGAAACACTCTCCTTAGAGTTCATTCCAGAGGTGCGGCGGCTCGCGAGGACGGATAGAGAGAGGCAGGAGAGAGCGATCTGGGAATTTGGAAGAGCAAAGGAGGTATGAATGGAAGACAGAGCAGAGCGAAGGCTTCTGAAGAACAGCCTTGGGAGAAAGAAAAGCTGAGAGAAACGGATGCCTAGCATGGTGAATGCATCCCTCCATCTTTCACAGGGTGATGGTAGAGTTGAGGTATGTGTGGAAAAGCTCATAGGCCAGGAGAGAATGTTCTGGAATGTTCTGATATTCTTTGGGATGGATGAAGTCCTCCTATGCTAAGTTATAGAAGGTATGTAGTCATAACCCAGTGGGCCAGAGAGGGAATTGAAGCTGGGCATCTGTGTGCAGCCTTAGCATGGGGGGCCTCGGCCAGTGGAGGCACAAAGGAGCCAAATCTTTGGAGTTCACAGTTTGAATTTTACTCAGTGTCTCTGAAACCCAATGGTGGGATTGTGGGTTAGGAGTAGGAGACACAGGGGCACCTGGGTGGCTCAGTCGAATACGTTTGTGACTTGATTTAGGCTCAGGTCATGATCCCAGGGTCGTGAGATCAAGCCCCACATCAGGCTCCACGCTGAGAATGGAGCCTGGTTACGATTCTCTCTCTCTCTCTCTCTCTCTCTCTCTCTCTCCCTCCCTCCCTCTCTCCCTCTCTCCCTCTCTCCCTCTCTCTCTCTCCCTCTCTCCCTCTCTCCCCCTCCCCCTCCCTCCCTCCCCCTCCCTCTCCCCCTCCCTCCCTCCCCCTCCCTCTCCCCCCTCCCTCCCTCCCCCTCCCTGTCTTCCTCTCTCCCTCCCCCCTTCTCTCTGCCTTCCCCCTTCTCTCTGCCTTCCCCCTTCTCTCTGCCTTCCCCCTTCTCTCTGCCTCCCCCCTTCTCTCTCCCTCCCCCCTTCTCTCTCCCTCTCCCTCTGTCCCTTTCCCCCACTCACGAATTTCCCTCCCCTCAAAAAAAAGTAGGAGACACAAATAGAATTCTCTTGTGTGCTATGCTTGTGTGCTAAATATACTTACATGATACATTCTACTTACTTGTCCCAGCAATTATTAATGAGAAGCAACGGGAATAAATATATCTACATTCCTATCACCCAGATCAGTTTTTCCATCTTCTGTGCCCACCACCAGTTGTTGAAAATATGTGTGCTTTCTTACATGGTAAAAACACTGCTTAGAGGGGCGCCTGGGGGGCTCAGTCAGCTGAACATCCAACTTCAGCTCAGGTCATGATCTCACGGTGTGTGAGTTCAAGCCCCATATCGGGCTCTGAGCTGACAGTGCAGAGCCCGCTCCAGATCTCTGTCCCCCTCTCTGTGCCTCTCGCCTGCTTGCACTCTCAAAAATAAAAAAAAAACCTTAAAAAAAAAAAAAACACTGTTTAGATAGTTTGTATAGTGCTTTTACCACCTAACATTGTACGGCGGCCATTTTCCTGTGCTGCTAAAGTCACCGTAGATACCATTTTCATTGTTTTCTACTCTTTTCCCTTAAGTATTTAGCTCTTTTTCTAACAGTGAGTGAGATGCTCATATCCTGTTCTGTATAAGTCAATCCTGAGTAGCAGAGGGTGTGTGTGCCCACTGTGAGGCAGAATAAAAAGGGAGCGGCCAGTAAAACCTTATTAAATACAGCCTTCCCTGAAGCTTACGAAGACGGTAGATTAGTGTCTTTAAAGATCGTGCCACAACTTTACGTTGCCATCACCAGAGTATGAATACATTCGAGTTGCCACTTTCGCATATGGTTATTGTAGTTTAAATATGGCTGGTGGTGTATTGCTTTCCCAAGAAGACGTTGCCAGGAGTAATTCTAAAGCTTCATTTTGGATATTTTCTGAACAGTTTGGGACGTTACTATTATTTTGTGAAACGACGTGAAAATTCTCCGTCTTTCTCAAGGCAGGGTGCTTGGGGGTTGACAGAAAGACCCTGCAACTGGAGATTCTGAACTCTGCAAGCTTATATATATATTAGGTAATTTCAAATAAGGGCCTTCAAGTCTGAGGCGCCTAAGAATGAGTAGGGGACTTAGGAAAAGCAGACTGGCTGATTGTCTGAAGTGCTTTCCATTTTAAAGCAGATGTCTTAAATCTCCCAGAGTAATTTAGGACATTTAAAGCATTTACAGAGCCGACAAAGTGAGAGCATGGCTGACTGTCTGCTGTGAAAACATCCAGTCAGTTCCGTCAGAAATCATGTTCCTTTCGGCGTTGACTGAACCGACTTGATATTCCAACATCAAGTGCTCAGAGACAGGAATACCTTTGTGGGTGTAAACAATAATCGCGAAGTTTATGGAGTACTCAGTACAAGCCGGGCAGGAGTCTCAGCACTTGGCGCGCACTTGGCCTGTCTAGTGCTCCCTGATGGAGTAGACCGCGAGCCGTCAGTATGCGAACATACTCAGCTGAGAGTGAGTGGAGCGTAAAGACCTTTGTTTTCTACACTATACTTTTGTACTTCCTGAATCTTGTAAATGAACATGTATTAATTTTGTCATCACAAAAAGTTAACGAAAGAGCAGTGTAGGCACTCTGATTCTTAAACCTAGCGTCTAAGAAAAGTTGAAGTGTGTGCTGTACAAGGAAGAAAAGGATTAGAAAAAATTTTTTTGACATTTGTTTATTTTTCAGAGACAGAGCATGAGCATGAGCAGGGGAGGGGCAGAGAGAGGGAAACACAGAATCGGAAGCAGGCTCCAGGCTCTGAGCCGTCAGCACAGCGCTCGATGCCCGGCTCAGACTCACCAACCGTGAGATCATGACCCAAGCCAAAGTCAGACGCTTAACCGACTGAACCACCCAGGCGCCCCGAGAAAAGGGACTTAAAGCATATTTTTTATTCTGGAAAATTACAAAAACAAAACTTACAGAGAGTGGTATAATGAACCTCCACTTATCCATTGTCCAGCTTTAATATTCATCAACTCATGAACAACGTTAATTTATGTGTACCCCACCTACTTACTTAGAAAGGATTCGTAAAAGTTGCTGTGGCCAGGGTGAAAAGACCTTGGGGTCTGAAAACATATCTTTGTTTTTATCTTAATTCCGGGAGTCTAGACCCTTGGGTTTGAATCCTAGTTCTCTTGACTGAGCAGCAGGGATCTTGAGCTGCTTGCATAATTTCACTTTCCTCCTCTGTCAAAAATGATAAGCAAGGGGCGCCTGGGGGGCTCCGCTGGTTAAGTGTCCGACTCTTGGCTTCTCAGCGCAGGTCATGATCTCACGGTTTGTGAGTTCGAGCCCCGCGTCAGGCTCTGAGTTGGCATTGCGTATCCTATTTGGGATTCTCTCTTTCCCTCTCTCTTTCTCTCTGTCCTGCTCCTGCTTGCACTCTCTCTCTCTCAAAATAAATAAACTTAAAAAAAAAAAAAGATAAGCCAGTGTTTCTGAGTCACTGATGAAATGACATGGAGAAAAAGAAACACATATATATATAATATGGGTTATTGGGTTAATTGTATTGGCTATGTACTTTATTTTTTACAACCTGAACGTAGGTCAGACAACCAGAAGTCTGGATTTTTTTAATGAACTGTATCTACAGAAGAGTGTATTCACTTACATTTGGACAGAGAGACCCCATCCTGCAGATGGCCTTAGGTGGTCTCATTGCTATCCTATGGTAAGTGAAAATTATTAATAGGGCCCCCATTCACCCAAAGCATTCAGGTTTGAATACCGCATTTTATAGTCGCTGTTATATAGAGGAAATATTGAAATGTAAGAAAATGGTATTTAAGGAATTAAAAACAAATTGCAATAGACAAATCTAATAAATGAGTATTACATGCTCTTTAAAAGCAGAGACTTTTCAAGGTGGATGAATAATATTAAAAAAAAAAAGCATTTTCGTATGATAACTGAATTTCCCTGATTCTCAGCCATAATTTCATTTTTTCTTAGAAGAGCCTTCATGATTCCAGGTCATTCCCAGGTGATTCTAGTTTGGTATGAATAGAATGCTTTACAGGACTTAACTCTTAGGCAGTGCTGTGATTTCATGTGTAGTGCCCCTGTCTTCCCATTCTGCACAGGTAAGCGGGTTAATTCCCTCATAAGGGAAGGGCTGTTAGAGCCCCGTGAAGGAGCCCTTGTGGACAAATCAGATCGCTGAATTAACCGCAGTGCTAATGGCTTCTCCATTCAAATATAAATCCCAACTCCTGCCATCCAAGCTCCCGATGCCTGACAGTTGTAAAGTGTTTTACAATCATCGTTAACAAGCCTGTCTCCAATCAACCGAGGGGGCACAGGCTGAAATAGCTCGGCTTGCTTTCTAATGGTAAAGTACGTTCATCCATTCAGCTTTTATCGAGTCCCTTCCATGTCCCACGGTCCATGCTAGGTGTTAGAAATACAAAGGTGGGGCAAACAGTCAGTGGTCTAGCTGGTCACAAAGTGAGACGGGGAGTGTAATTCGAACTCACAGATTGTGGGGATTTGGCATTGGTTTCACCAGCTACCGTATGATCACAACTTAGTTTCTGCTCTCTAGAATCTGTCATTTTATTTATCCATTTTTTTTTCCAAGAAAAACATCATTGGCTTCCCACTCTGTTCCAGGTGCTATTCTAAGTACTGGAAATACAAGGAGTCCCTCCGCTCACGGTGCTTACAGCCTAGAGGTGGGACAATAAGACGTGAAGAGGAAGTCAGAAGGGTGGAGACAGGCGGGCCATGAGGGGCCTGTACGGGATTGTACAGAAACCGGATTTTATTCTGGAAGTATGCTTGGGAGCCACTGGATGGTTTTGAGCTGAGAAGTGATATGATCTGCTTTAGGTTTTGAACCGATCGCCCTGGATATTTTGTTGAGAATGATTGTAGCAGGGCCAGGGTTGAAACTGGGAAACCAGTTGGGAAGTTTTTGCAATAACTGAGGCAAGATACTGATGGCGGCTTGTTTGGGTTTTGGCCCCAATTCGAACTGGTAGTGTGGGGGTTTCCTCCTCTGTCAAAGACCCGTGCGCCAGCCGCCACCCGGGTGTCCTACAATTCAACTCCATTCCGATACTACCTAGAGCAGCTTCGTATTCCACAGATTAAGTGCTCAGTCCCGCAAGACTGCCCTCCCCCCTTCAGATGCCAATAGCAAGCCCAGGTCGCTAGCTGTGCTTCTGAATGGCTGGCTATAGTTTAGAATTCCCACAACCTCTTCCTTGGGTTTGATGAATTGTTTAGACTGGTTCACAGAACTTAGGAAACGCATTTATTCACTAGATTGCCAGCTCGTTACAATGGAGATTAGAGGACCCGAACCAACAGCTAGATGAAGATACATAGGGAGCTTCTGTCCTCATGGAGTTCGGAGCCTGACCCTACAGCACGGGGAAGTGTTCTGGTTCCCTGACCTGGAAGCTCTCAAAAAAAGCCCTTTTGGGCTTTTAGAGAGGCTTCATTACATAGGCATGGTTGATTAAATCATTGGCTGCTGGTGATTGATTCCGCCTCCAGCCCCTCCCCGGAAATCAGGGGGTGGGATTGAAAATTCCAACCCTCTAATCAAGGTTGATGCCCCTGGCAACCAGCCCCATCCTCAGGTGCCTTCTAAAAGTCACCTCGTTAACATAAACCCAGATGGGTTACACCCATTTCACCTTACGGCTCTGAAACAAAAAAAAACTTTTTTTTTTAAACGGGGACGAGAGACCAGATATAGCAAAAGCTCTCATCGCTCAAGAAATTCCATGGCTTTTGGGAGCTGTGAGCCAGGAACCGTGGCCAAAGACCAAATATATATGAGAGAGATATTTTGGTGATCTGAATGGCCAAATATATATTTCTTATAAATCACAATATTGCAGGCTGGAAATAGGATGGCTGCAGTGGAGCTGGTGAAAAACGAATTAGGGATAGAGCCTGAAAGGAGAGACAGTGGGCCTTGCTCGACAGACTGGACGTGGCTATAAAACTCTCATTTCTTGCCTTGAGCTCTTGGAAAAATCGAGGGTTAGACGTTGGACGTATTAGGCTTGTGTTCAGACATCTCAGTGGGAACGGGAGGTAGGCTGTTGGCTATGTGAATTTCGAGCTTAGCCGAGTGCTCTTGCCCAGAGGTAAGGTAAAGAGTTTTGAATCACCAACGCATAGATGGCCTTTAAAGCCATGAGACAGGAAACGCAACAAAGCGTAGAACCTTGGGAGACAGAAACCGAATAGCCAGTGAGCATAGGAGAGAATCCGAGAGAGGGTAGTATCTGGAGGCCGAGTGAGAGAGGCATTTAAGAAAGAAGGAGCGATCAGCTTTGTGAAATGTCACTTTAGTTAGTCCAGTAATCACTGACTCAGAGCTCACTCATTTCTGTGCCCTGCGCTAGGTGCTTAGGATCCAAAGCTGCACAAAATATGGTTCTTGCCCTGGAGGTGCTTAGAGTCTGGTTGGGGGAAGTGGCCAAGGAAGCCGATCGCGGGGTTACGGTGTGGCCCGTGCTTGAAGCGCCACGTGCGCAGGGACCCACGGGAATGTCCGCCTGCTCTACTATGTGGCTTTGCTCTCAGACCCTTCAGGCAAGCGAGAGACATGAAATCTTTGTTATCAGCGTAGTGCATTGACTGATTGCTGCCAGAGGTGCACTGAATGCCACTCCGGGTTTTAGTTTCCAAGAGGTGAGTTAAGTATAAGTCAAGTCTCTTGAGAGAGATTTTTTAGAATAGGCAAGGTATTGTTACAGTCGTGAAAGAGATTGGTATTCATACTCTTCTACTTCTTATTCAAAACTAGAATTATACATTGAGAAAAAGTGTAAAAATACATACTGGTCTAAATATATGGAAGCATCAGACAAATGTTCTTTAACTAAAGCAATTGGGGTTCCTTAAGGACACTTTCACATGGATATGGCAGGCCAGAAGAATTAGCAATATCCACAACTTCCAAGGGAAACTGCCCGCTCGCCTAAGCAAACCGACTTTTAATTCAGTGCACTCAGACGATCAGTTCTGTTAAAAAGTAACCATTCGCTTGACTTTGTTTGTTTACTCGTCTGTAGGCAAATAGAGAACACTATTGATTCAGCGGATTTGCTAATTATAATACTCCTTTCCCTGGCCTTCAGGTCACAACGCACATGCCTTAGCGTGACACACAAATCCTTTCGTAGAGAAAATAGAACAGAGGGGTTCAAATCACTTACTGCCCTGATTCGAATCCTGGTTCCATTGGTCACTGACCTTGGGCAAGTTACTTGGCTTCATCTGTAAAGTGGGGATCATAATAGAACATGACTCATGGGCTCATTGGGAATATTAAATGTATTGTTCTGTGCAAGGGACTTAGAATGTTGTCTAGAACATAGTGAGTGCAGTAGATGTGTTTGCCGAACCCCCTTAGTCCAGCCTCACCGGCTGCCACTTGCAAACATGCCACGTCCCTCTAGGCAACCAGAGGTGCTCCCCGGAGGGGAACAGACAGATGGAACAGGGCAGGGCGCTGCTGCAGTGGGCCACGCCCGAGGTGATGGCGCCAGAGGAGATGGGCAGAAGTAGACGGACCCGGAGCTCCATTTGAAAGCTGAGCTGACAGAACTTCCTAGTGGAGCACACGTGTTTGTGGGGTGAGGGAAAGAGATGTGCAAACCACGACCCTTCACTTTTTAGCGGGAATAGCTGGAAAGAAGCAGCTTGGGAGGGGAGCAGGTGGAGAAGTCAGGTAAGCAGGCGCATCACACGCCTGCAGGGCAGGGGACAAGTCAGAGCTGCCGATGGAAATTTGAGAATCCTCAGTGAAGCTCAAAGCCTCGGGGACAGTTGAAGTCATCCAGGGGCTAGTAACAGCACGTGTCTTTTAGGATTGTCATAAGAATGATACAAATAAGCCCTAGCGGGTACTTGGCACGGTTCCTGGCACGTAGTAGATGCGCAATAAATGACAATTATTCTTACCGGTACGATTATTCTTAAGAATAACTTATCGCCGATGGGAATTGTGGTAAACCTCTGTTATTACTTAAGCGATGTGCCTCCAAACCTCTCCTTCATCCTGGCACACGTAGGAAATGATAATATTTGCACACACCACCCTAGCATAAACATCACTGCCCGGGGCTCCTGCCCAGCCTCCCCAAGGGAGGCGGAGGTCCGGCGTCAGTGCGGTACCGCCTCACACCGCTTGCGAAGTCCTGGCCCGGAAGCACAGGTGTCAACTGGGAACTTCTTTTCTTTTTTAATTTTTTAAACGTTAATTTATTTGTGAGAGAGAGAGAGAGAGAAAGAGACAGAGCGTGAGCAGGGAGGGGCAGAGGGAGAGGGAGACGCAGAATCCGAAGCAGGTTCCATGCTGTCAGCGCAGAGCCCGACTCCGGACTCGAACTCACCAACCGTGAGCTTGTGAGCTGAGCTGAGCTCAAGCGACTGAGCGCCTCCGGCGCCCATCTCTGGGCCACGGCATCTGAATCTGCATCTTTACAAGCTGCCCAGGTGATTCCTGTGTACCTTCAAGTTTGAGAACACTGATTTATAAAGTCGTCGTGTCAGTCTTAAACATACGCTTTTCATTGAAACTGGTGCATATCACCTGCCAAGTTTGAGACGATTATTTCTTCTCTTTTCCCTGCTTTCAACGTAGTGTATACACGTGGCGTCTCTTATGGGGTGGGTACAGGGAGGAACTTACAGTAGGGTTGCTTTTGCATCGGAGGGCTTCTCTATGAAGTGGGGAAAGCTCCGGGGCTGGTTGCTTGCTTAATTAAGCGTTTTCCATTTTACAAGGACACTTTATATCCACTCTGGGACCGTGTCTACACTGAGGACCGGCCTGGGCCCATCACTTACCTTGCGGCTGTGACAGTTCATCTCCGCGCTAGAGTTCACGGTAGGAAACTTGACACCTCACTTGGAGCCACACCGACGCTGTGGCCGAATGCAGCAAACTCCGTTTGGCCTGGGACGATGACTCTGAAGCACACTGATAAAATGAGGCACCATTTACTCAATTTGGTTCAGACAGACGGGAAACGTGGCCGACCTGGGCCTCCACAAAAACTTGTTTCTTCCCAGACCCAAGCTGTATTTCCAAAGTACCTAGTTCATTGTATTATTCAAAATTTTCATTTGTCCCACATAGATCAGACCAAGAGCTAACCTAACTTGAACAAAAATGACTCATTTATATTTTTGATGTTAAAAGATTTTTAAAACGCAAGCTAATAGTTTTAATTAAAGCTCTGATTTTTTTTTTTTCCTTCTGGTTAGAAATGTTCAAGTTTCCTTCCCTAGCAAGTGGGATTCTGGGGCCCTCAGTCATTCCTGAGTGGGTCTGACCAGGGTCACAGCAGCGTATGTTGAGCCAAGGAAATTCTCGCATTAGACATTCTGAAAACAAGAGGCCCATCAGGAACCAAAGGGGAGAATCAGAGGAAATATCAGCCCAGGAAGGGGAAAATGGTTGTTTCCTTCCTGGTCTTCCACCGAGAACAGCCCGAGGGGCAAATAGGAAAAGAAGGTGCTCCAGGGTGTGTGGCTCTTTGGGGTGGGGCAGAGTCTGGAGACATTCGAAAGCGTCCAGTCTTAGAAGAAAATAGTTGATTACAGTCCTCACAGCCTTGTCACAGCGCGGTCAAGGAGTTTTCGGCAGGCAAGTAGGCGTTTGCATGAGGAAGGACTAGCACGTCTTTGAGTTCGATCATCCTGGAGTTCAACCTGGAAATTGCACAAAGTTTTCTGGCTGTCTGCCCCCTAATGCCTGCAGCCACCTGGCTGTTGAGGGATTTGAAGAACCGTGGGCTACGTGGGAAAGAGACAGGTCAGAGATTTGGTCCTTGTCATGTTGATCGACAGCAGTCAGGTGGGATGGCAGGGGCAAAACTTTCCCAGTGGCAAAAGCTGACGCGGGGGTGGGGGGGTGGGGGTGGAGGCTCCCTGAGCAAAGGAAATCCAGCAGAAGAGGGCTCTGCACATGGGGGAAGGCAGCCACCAGTTTACTGTGTGACTGTGGACAAGGTCCTTCCTATCGCGGATCTGCAGTTGGCCTGTTTGTCAAGGAGTGTGGACCGCATGAACTCACGGGGCGCCGTTGGCTCTGATGTCGTATACTCCTGGGCAAACTGGCAATAATGTCAATCTGAATCTTGGGAAGTGACCTGTCAAAGATTTCTAAAAATAGACGTAAAACCGAAATCTCTACTGATATGATCCCCCTAAACGGTTCTTTTCCAATAATCATTGAAGGAAAGACACCCAGGAGACCCAAGTAATAGAATTCTGAATTGGGGGTCCATTAGGAGGAGAAATCGAATGAAGTCCATGGTTCCACGCCCCATCACCTTGGGGCGCTCCAGGCTGCAACCATAGAGAATGCCCGTGACACGGGGTAGTGTATGGAAGAGAGATGACTCTGGATGCTCACTTCACAGGGCTCTGTAGACAGCCTGCAGTCACCACGACCGACAGAAACAAACAGCAGTCAGCTTATCGGGGGGGAAGAAGCATTTGTAGGTCGAAAATATACACGGTGAAATAAAAGCATGACATTTTTAATTACCTGTAGGAATTTCAAGAGAGCAGTTATCATACTTTTTAATTGGCTATCTGTGTTCACTCTGCATTTTCAGCGAACACAATGACATGGCAGTAATTTTCACTTTTATAGGAAGATTATTTTTTCAGGACATATTGTCCTAATTAGATTTTTTTCCCCAAATACTTTAAAAAACATGCGTTTAAATCACCAAGTACATTTCCCATTCTGATTAATATTCATGCAAGTGAGAAATCATAAAACTACAATGTGAAATTGAATCACAATAAAACGACTAAGATCGACTAAAATGAAATGTAAATATTGAACATGCTTCAGTTTTTCATTTCAAGCAGTTAAAAACAACACTAACTCATAATTATGGTGCAAACTACGGAAATCCATCAGCCAAACGCTAGGCAAGGTTTGAAGTAAATCACGTCTGCCCATACAATCTCTGTTTAAAAAGAGTTTCAGGAACCAGGAAAAAGCCACATCATCATCAGTTTTTATTATATCATTCTTCTCAAAGGCCTTTACTCTTAGATGGGTGTTAGAAACAGACCAGCTTTTTCGCCTTGAAATTTGGCGGATCCGCGTTTGCGCACCTCTGCCAATGCTCTTGGCTGTGTGACCGCTGGAAGATCGCTTAACTTCTCAGATCTTCCATTTCCCTAGCCGTAACTTATGACGGTATGGATTTTCATGAGACAGTTGTGTCGAGTAAGATAGAATGAGATTTAATAAAAGAGCCTTTGCACACAATAAATCACAAAAAAAACCCATAGCAGAGTGAATCCGTTGTTCTAAAACTGCATAACAAACCACTCCGAAACTTGGTGGCTTAAAATAACAACTATTTTATTATTTCTCACTGTTTCTGAGCTTCCAGAATTTTGGAAGGCTTAGCTAGGCCGTTCCGGCTTAGGGTTTATCACGTAGTCTTAGGGCCTCTCCATGTGGTCCCTCCACGTGGGCTAGTTTGGGCCTCCTCACAGCATGGCAGCCTCAGAGCAGTGCCATCGTTACGTGGTGGCTGGCGTCCCCTCGAAGGAGTGTCCCCTACAAATTAGGCAGAACTGCATGGCATTTTCGAGACCTACTTTTGGAAGTCATATAGCATCTCTAGTGGTGAAGGCAATCACAAAGGCCCAAGTTCAAGGGGAGGAGATATATACCCGACCTCTACATTCTGGACGTGTCATAGGATTATGACATAGGATTATTATTATTATTATTATGATTATCTGCTGGGATAATCCTTAGAAAATGCTACATGTGGCATTAAAATCAAAATCTTCTATCATGAATGCTGGTCTGATTTAAAAGATATCTAAAAGGCCTCATTCTTCCGTGAAACCACTCCCTTGAGACGACTATCCCATTGATTAGTTGAGAATAACACGAATGCATCCCACAATCCCCTTTTAAGTTGTGAAGAATAATTTTAATACTATACAAGGTATCTTCTCTGCATCAGATAGGATTCTAGATGACTTTTATACAGGACGTTGGCAATCCTTCATCTGACTTTGTAAGGTAGACAGTATTCCCATTTTACGAAAGAGTCTGAGATTCAGAGAAATTAGGTAACTTGCCCAGGTCAAATCAAATCAAACCGAATTGGTCAGATCCAAATTTGGATAACACTAAGCGCCAGGCACTTAGATACACACCCACACACGCGCGCACGCGCCCTCTTCATCTTCACTCAACCCTGTGAGGTACGTACTATCATTATCTCCGTTCTATAGATGAGAAAAATGAAGCAAAGAGAAATTACATAACTTGTCCAAGGCTAGATAGATAGTAACGGGTGAAGCCTGATTTCTCACTAGGGTCTGAATCCAAAATTTTTCTGGAACTTTTAAGAGCTTAACAATTTAGCGTAAACTAGCTCTTCAACTTATTTTTCTCTTCCGAGTGGAGGGATGGGTCTACACTGGACATTTGGCAGAAGATGGGCTCGTGAGGAGATGAAAGGGACTATTTTAGGAAGCTTGTTGTTGCCTGGGAGCGATCCCAGTGGTGATGGCGGCGGCATGGAAGGACAGACGACACACAAAGGCCGAGGTCTGCTTACTCCCCAGTTTTTCTAGGGTGGGGCTTAATAAGACACCAACGACCAGAAATCCTCTCCAGTCATTGTATTAGCAGAGCACACTTGCTGCAGGTGAAGGGGAAAATACAGATCTCTGTCAAACATGGAGGGCTGCTGTTTCTGTCCGAGGGAAGCCAGGCTTTTCTCGTGGATCAGGCATTGTTATGATGCAAGTGTTTATAAATCAAGCTCCAAATCTTTGCTTTACCCCGTACAAAAGCACTATCACACAGCAGGTGTTTATTCTTTGCCCTTAACCTTTGTAAGGCAGGGTGAGGGAAAAGTCACTATTTGCATACTTCCGTTAATACAAGAAACTTGAAATTCAATGACAAAGTAAACGATTCATTAAGTGACAGGTACAAACTGAACCCTGTTATTTTGCATATTCAAAGTGACTTCTGCCTTTGTGGCGCTGCAACTGCAGTTGCCTCTTCTAGAATTGGGCTTCCAGGACCGAATCATGCATTAGCAATGCGGAGCCCGGTGCAAAAGCCTTCTCTAACCTCCTTACAGGAAACTTGAGCCGAAAAAGAAAAAGGTTAAAGTACATGCAGATTGCAGAAAAGCTTTGTTATTTATTGTATTTCATATTAGTAGATGCACACATTGGATAAGTATACCCAATTATTTTTATTCACTGAAAAACACATTTATTGGTGCCCACTACGTGCCAGGTGTAGTTCTAGGTGCCAAGGACAGGTCAGTGAACAAAACACAACAGGGCACCCTAGGTGGCGAGGTTGGTCAGTTAAGCACCTGATTTTGGCTCAGGTCATGATCTCATGGTTCGTGAGTTCAAGGCCCACTTCAGGTGAACACGAGCCCAGCTTCTCTCTCTCCCTCTCCCTCTCGCTCACTTGCACCCTCCCTGTCTCTCAAAAAAAAAAAAAAAATACAACCAAACAGTCCTCCTCTCCTTGAACTTGCATTCTAGTGGAGAAGGATAGAACAGAAACCAGTCACAAAGTGCCGATCCTGCTCGCCTCATGATGGAGTTATGTTCCAATAAACCCACTGTAAGTTGGAACTGTTGTAAATTGAACATGCACTTAATACACCTCACCTACCTTAAAGGTGCCCAGGACACTTGAGCCTACGCTTGGGCAAACTCAGCAAACACAAAGTCTGCTTTATAATAAAGTGTTGAGTCTCTCGTGTAATTGAATACCGTACTGAAAGTGAAAAAATGGCCGCATGTGGACAGAACGGTTGTCGGCGTATTGATTGCTGACCCTCGTGATTACGTGGCCAACTGGGAGCTGCGGCTCACTGCCCCCACCCAGCATCACAAGAGATGATCGGACCGCATACCGCCAGCCCTGGAAAAGATCAAAATCCAAAATTCCGAGTACGGTTTCTCCTGAACGCGTGTCGCTCTCGCACCATCGTAAAGTCAGAAAATCCTAAATCGGACCAGCGTAAGTCGGGGCCCATCTGTAATGACCCTGTATGTCAGATGTTGGCAGTAGGTGCTAGGGGGAGCAAGAGAGGATGGGGGTGGGGTTTGAGGAGAGCCATGGCAATGGAGTTCCGTCTGTGAGGAGGATGGAGGGAAAGGTCCTCGTTCATGTAGGATAACCTGAGTTCTCTCTGATACGGTGCCATTTGGAGTAAGGTAAATTTGAGAATTTTATATCATGGCATTAAGGTAGTCCAGAGTAATGTTTATTTTTTAAATGACTGCATTATAAATTAAAATGTATTTTAAAAATAAATGATTTTTAAATCTGCACCCGATATCAGTTGGAAGAAAAGTAGAATTTCATCAAAGGGGCAGTAAGTAGTTTCATATCAGCTTTCTCTAAATAACAAGATATAATAATGAGAGAAATAATTTTTCGCAATGATATTTTTCCCGTTTTGTTAGGTAGAACAGACCCCCGGTTTCCCTTCCTCCCGACAGCTCTGATTTATTGAGCGTCTTCTGTGTGCTGTACACTTTATGTCTGTTACTTTATCTTTCGACCCAGCAATGATCCTGAAAAGTAGATACTGTTACACTCATGCATGTTTGAGAAAACTATGGTTAGTTATCTAATTCATCCTCAGACCATTTGACTCATGGGAGTCAAAGATTTCTAAATGAGTTTTAAAGAAAATACTTGCAGAAATAATGCGCACCAAGGTCACTAGATGGCAGAACCCAGATTTTCACTTCGCTTTGCCTGACCCCAACGTTACTCTTCCCGTGCACCTGCCTTCCCCATGCCTGGATAACTAAAATGAAATACTTCTCTCTTGGAAGATGTCGCATGGGTTCTGCTATCCTGTGTTTCTCATTCCCGGCTTTGCGGCTTCTGAGATAGGTTTAATAAGGAATTGAGATTTAGCCATGGATAATTAATCCATAATGGTTAATGAAGGAGAACCTAGGGCTTCTTGCATTTTAAGTAGAACCTTTGAACACGACATCGAGAAAGTCCTGCACCTTCTTCAGTGTCATACTTGTTATTTCTCTTAGGTCGGCACAGAATGTCCTTCCTGACCTTCGCAAGATGAAGACGCCTTCTCTTAAAGCTGAAGGGTCTGTAAAGTGATGTGAATACGTACATATCACCAGTCCGTAAGATGTGGGATGGGGCTGCCCTGTGTGTCCAATACAGTAGCCCCTCCGGAGGGAGTGAATTTGCTGTTAAGTTCTAGATTACTCCACGGATGCTATCCTTATCACTGTTTTCTTCCATGTCAACACCCCTGATGTCTAATTAGTCAGCAAATCTGGCAAATTCTGCCTCTAAAATCTTATCTCATTTTCCACAATCACCACCTTAGGTTAAACCGTCATCTTCTCTTCCCTGAACTACCATAGTGACCTCCTTTCTCGCTGCTCTTCCTGTGTCCCCACTTGTCCCCTCCTTTGACCCTTTGCACGGCAGCCAGAGTGATCTTTGGTGTCCCCACAACCGCTCCCTTCCCAGTTCGAGATTTTCCAAAGGCTTTCCATTGCTCATAAAGGCCAAACCATTTAACCCATGAAGCTCTGGATGTTCCGGCCCCCCGCTAACCTGTCAGCACCCCTCCAGACACGTCTCGTCACCGTGTCTATTTGTGCTCACCATGGCGGCCCCGCTACCTAGCAGGAGGCTTAGCTCGTACTAGGTACTCTGTAAAAAAGTCTTGAATGAATGAAAATATGTATTTTTGGCAATTTACGCATTTACCGTGTCTGTCAACTTGGTGGTCGTATTGGAATGAAAAACGGGCCCTGCCATCCTGATGGCTGACAAAAATGTAGAAAAGGCAAATTTAACGATGTCTACAAAGACATTAATGCAGGTGCAAGTATCAGATCCACACACCTTTAAAACCCCACTTTTGCACATTAAATATTTCTTCAAGACATTTTCCAGGTAGTGCTCTACATTTAGAAAGAACTGCTTAGGTTGGGCTGGAACCGGAGGGCTATTTTTACATGGATCAAATTAGATTTGCGAGCATGCTGCCAGACATTATTGGAAACTGGTCAGTAGATTTCCCCACTCTGGATACTGGAACCAGTGTACTCCATCTGCTGCCAGCCGTCTTATCTCTAGGATTTGTCCAGGGCACCTTCCTCTGCCAGTCATGACTCACGGTCTCTTCTCGAATCTTCCTGGCTTATCTAAAGCCTTTGGCTCCATACTGTGGTTCTGACTTGGACTCTCCGCTTGCCACTTGCTCCCCTTTCCTCTGTGCTGCGGCGGAAGGAAGGGGTCAAGTATATTATGCCCCATTAGCTCCCTGCCGGCCCTGACCCATGACCCGCGTGGGGCTCCTTCCTCAGGAGGAAGCTCTCTCAGTCCCCTTGCTGCCGTGGTTCCACTTTCTCCTCCACGTCCAGCTTTCCTCTGAGAAGCTTTCCAGGACTTCTCTGGCGTGCATTAGGTACCCTCCTCTCCTTTTTAAAAAATGTAATTAATTCATTCATTTTTAAATTTACATCCAAGTTAGCCTGTGGTGCAACAGTGATTTCAGGAGTAGCTTCCTTAATGCCCCTCACCCATTTAGCCCATCCCCCCCAGTCCCTCCAGTAAGCCTCTGTTTGTTCTCTATAGTTAAGAGTGTCTTAGCTCTTGTCCCCCTCCCTGTGTTTCTATTCTTTTTGCTTCCCTTCCCTCATGGTCATCTGTTCTCTATCTTAAATTCCTCATATGAGTGAAGTCATATGATGCTTGTCTTTCTCTGACTGCTGATTTCCCTTAGCATAATACCCTCCGGTTCCATGCATGTAGTTTGCAACACCGTTTGAGATTTGCAGGTGCGTGTATGCTCATGGTTCCCATTCAAGTGACCAGATCTAAGTCACATACGTCAAAAGAGCCTTATGCCTCTAAAACGCAATAATAATTACAATAAACTCACAGATTACATCATGCGTTTGTTTATTAGTTTTTACATAACTTGCTTCCAAGATGGATAGGAGTAATCTCGATAATGATTGCAAGTAGATTTCCCGCTATCGGTGTTGTAAAAGACAGTGAGCATAAAATAGTTGGCATACGTTTGCTTCTTCACAGGTGGATTTTCTTTTTCTTGAATTCTTAATTATTGTCTTGGATGCCTTTAGGGATGGTCTCGTTGGGGTTCATCTTGCAAACCACGGTAACCTCCCTACCACTGTCACTACCGTCGTATGTCATAACATCACTGTCACTCACAATGTCACAGAATACTTTGTCTGTGTAATCTGCCTTAAGAAAGGACTGGGTAAAAGGCTTCAGTTTGCTTGAGAAAAGTGGACTTTGAGCATTTCTATTGCTGGTCTCAGAAATATCACAAACAAAAGGCTCAGAATGTTGGAGAACAAAGCCTCTTTCCTTATAGCATCGACAAGCCTTGATTAGATGAAGCCTAAATACCATGTCTGCCCTACGCGCACAAGCTGACCTTTTTAGTTTGCGTTGTCTAGGGGATTTCGTCAGTTTCTGCACACTAGATCGCTTGGGTGGTAAGGTGCGATTGTGTGGGCGGGGTGCACAGAGCGGCAGGGTGGGCCTGACTGTATATTGCAGACCGGCCGGCCAAGGCAGGCTCACTGCCTTACTCAGATCCGATGAAGCGGCCTGACGAACTAGCTTACGGGCACGACCTAGGTTGTAGGGCTTTTCCAGCTTGCGTGTTCTGTAGGACTTTTCCAGCTGGAATGACTTGAATTTCTTTGGTGAGTGTGACAGCCTTTTTTTCCCTCGCCTCGATGGGTTCTTTCCCTTTTGGATTCTAGATGACATACACTGCTTTTGTGGACTCAAGGGCCTGCTTAGCCTTTCTATACTGGAGGGCGTGGGTGACTTTTCTGGATTTGAAACACTAGATAACTTTCCTATAATAGATAGCAGGGATGGTTTTTCTCGAGTACATGGATAATCTGTCTGCGATTCCCTGAGAGATAATTTGGATGGTGGTCGGGCCGACTTGGCTGTCGCACCTTCTTTCCGGAGCCTGAAAACATAGAAAATTTAGAATTGGGTGATATAAAACAAAAGTACTGCTGCTATCCCCAGCAAACATAGGCTACTATGTCAATTTAGACTTTGGTCTGTTTTTCTGTTCTTTTGGGTTTTTTGTTTTGTTTTGTTTCGTTCTTGCTTCTAGTAGGAAAATTGAACACAATAAGCATTGGCGTGTGGCAAAAGCCATGACTCGGGTTACAGATATGAACTCATGCCGAATACTTTTTCTTTTTCTTAAGAGTATTTAACTCTGTCATCCACATGAGATAACCACATAGCCTACATACGGAAAGACACAGAGTGGTTTCAAGTCTACCGTTGAGAAGGATAGAGAGAATTTCACTTCTAAGAATGAAAGAATTAACTATACCAAACGGTCACAAGTTGATGAGCAGCTTCTACACAGCCATCACAACGTGTCATAAGAAAATAATAAACTCTTTAGACCAGAGTCACTCTTTCCTATCACAGTTATACCATCGCGTTATCTATGCATGCCGATTTGCAGTCACAACATCCCTCGAACCCTAAAGGCGTAGAGCACCTGTATATTTTAGTCCTCAGTCCTTGTGTTGGTTAATTTTTAGGGAACGACTGTATCAGGGCCAGCCTGATCCTCCTGTATGAAAGGCGAGGACTGAGATACTGGGAACAACAATGCTGAATACTGTCTCATGCTCTTATATCTTAAAGTGGTAGATTCTCCAAGACAGTTTATTGTTTTGGGAATGCAAAGACCCAACTCCCTCTGACTCCTCTTCTTTATTCTCCCTGTGTTAGTCAGATAGTCAAGCCCTCTTTTCCTAGGCTCAGTTTACAATGAAAATAATAGCTTGGGGCTCAGCTGAACCCTCAATAGGAGATAGCTTTAGAATAGGCTAAAATTGATAACGTACTCGAGACTATTTCAGAGCCGCTATTATAGAAGCGAAGGTCACCACCCGCACGGTGAGCTCTGTAGAAGTCTAGGGTTAACATGAAGTAACCACAACAACAATGAAACCTCCACTCCACATCTACACACACCTTGCCTTAATTTAATTTTAAGGTGTAAAACTTACATTTCTAGCTTGGGTGTGTCGTCGCTCAGACAGTTGTAATGGATAAAACGAAAACAGGTGAAAACGAAGGCCATTATCATAATGCCAGTCACGATCACCACTGGACGTCTTTGGGAGCTCTCTGGTTCAATCTCCGTCGATTCGACATGGTTAAGTCCTGTCAAAGAGAGGGTACCACCAGAAAAGTGTGTTAGGTAATCCAGTTTTCTTCCATTTGATAGCAGTTTGTCACTAAAGGTCAAAATCAACTCCTTTCAGCGGTGATGTTTGTAAAGCATGGGAAGTGTTCCCCGGTCAGTTTCCTCCCACCGTCCCATCCCCAGCCACGGTCTAGAAGCCAAATCCGGGAGGCATCTCTGGCTCCTCAGTACAATTACCTGGGTTATCCCTGCACCATGGCTTGCTCACCCCATTACCTCGGTTGTTGAGTGTGTGTGCGTGTTGCACATGTGAATGTACTTGAGTGTGAATGTTTGGGTGTGAGCGTGTATGGTGGAGAAGGGGACGGGACAGGAAAAACTCTCGTTGAAGCCTACTCTATGTTAAGTACCAGGCCAGACTGAGGGCAGACTGAGGGCAGGGGTTGGGGGATCGGGTGGGGAAGGGGAGGGAAGGGGGACAACATGTCTGTACTCTTTACGCTTCTATGTTCCTCAGGTTTTCACACAGAACTACAGCTCTCAGGTATTTCCCGAGAAACAGCCAGCCAACGGCAGATGTCTTACACACAGCTAGCTTGTCTGAGTCAGTGCCCGGGTGTATCCCCAAACAGCTCGTAATTTCTAAATTGTAGGGTTAGGCACATACCTTTAGTAGGAGATCCATCGCTTCGGTTCGTATCTAAGCCGCTGTTTGTCCAAATGAACGACAGGAGGACAAAAATCAAAAGATTCATGTCCAGGGATTTGTTCAAATGTGTCTCCTACCAAGGAAACTACTGTATTTGATGCGGCTCAGCCTGCCTTAGGGCTTTATGACATCATTACCGTTTGTGACATCTTCTGACAACATCATGTCGCCATGGAGAAGCACCAGCCAATGGGAATGCATATTATCAAATGATTTTTAACAGCTTATTTCTCTTTCCCCTCAAACATTCTATCAAATTGAAATCAAAAAGGTTGGGTGGGGGATTTTTACAAGCACAAAGGGAGGTATTTAGAGAAGAGAGGGAAAGGGGAATGCCTTAGATATGGAAGAATAGTTTTTCCCTATTAAAAGGGAAAAAGGCCCTTTGCAGCCTTGTAGTAGCAGTTCTTAAGTGTGATAGGGGTTAACTCATCCCGGGTATAAGTCTATAGAATCTTCTGCTTAGTAAAATGAAGATCTTACAAAGCGGTAGTCATTAAAATAGTGTGGTGCCGGCGTAAAAATAGACACGCAGAAAAAGGGAATAGAACAGAGCACCCAGAAGTAAGCCCACGGTTAGATGGTCGACTACCTTTGACGAAGGAGGATGAGGAAACAATGGGAGAAACACACGGCGTGGGAAACCTGGCAGACACAGGCCAAAGAATGCAACCGGAACTCTCTCTCACGCCATCCACAAAAGTAAACTCAAAATGCATTAAAGACCTAAACGGGAGACCTGAAATCATAAAAATCCTTGCAGAGGGCACAGGCAATCATCCCTCTGACATGGGCCATAGCAATATCTTTTTGATACGTCTCTTGATGCAAAGGAAATAAAAGCAAAAAGAAACTATTGAGACTACCTCAAAGTAAGAGGCTCCTGCACAGGGAAGGAAACAATCAACAAAACTAAAAAGTCAACCTACCGAATGGGAGAAGATATTTGCAAATAACATGTCTGATAAAGGGCCAGTATCCAAATTATGTAAAGGACTGGCCAACTGCATACCCAAAGAGCAAATAATCCAGTATGGCTCTGTCAGTGGAGCATAGCGCTTTTTTTTTTTTTTTTAATGTTTATTTTGAGACAGAGAGAGAGCCTGATGTGGGGCTCGAACTCAGGAACTGTGAGATCATGACCTGAGTCAAAATCAAGAGTCTACTGCTTAACCAACCGAGTCACCCAGGCGCCCCTGTGGTTTATCTTTTAAAAAAGGGTAATACCAGTTAGGAAATCAAGTCTGTAGCTGCCACAGTGTTTTTATTTATTGATTGATTTTTACTGATTTTATTTAGGTTCATGTGACCTGATTTTACCGAATTCAGTGTTTTTGTAATGGAAGAATCATTGACATACAATATTGTATTTGTTTCAGGTGTACAACCTGCAGATTCCATATTTACATATGTTAGGAAATGGCCCATTAGAGAGCATATCCCTCCAGCAGTAATCTGGAAGGGCTCTCCTGGAGGCTGGTCACCGCTCTCTGGCTCCACGCACGACACCTCTAGGCAACACGCCGCCCTGCTCCTGGCAGCCTGGCCCTTGTGACCAGTACAGCCGGGTCCGGCAGTTCTACCCTGGGAAGGGGAATGGAGACACAGCACTAGTGACGTTAGAGCATTTGAAATTCTGCTTAATTTAATTCATGATTATGAAGATAAAACTGGTCTTGATTGAACAGTATATTTGATGATATAATCACCAAATCAGAATAACTAGCCCAGTTAATGTAACCTAATTTAATGAGAGATTTCACACCTACTCTTTAAGTTTATTTGGAAATTAACTTAAATGAGAGATAAGAACTGTCACTGGATTTCCTTCCAATTCGACTTGCAGAAAATGCTAAGATTTCGAAGGATGTGGCTCCAAGGGTGTCTCTGACTTTACGGGTCCTGTTTCTCCCGTGTGCCTGGGATCCATGTGTACCAAGAGCTCAGGCTCCTTTTTCATCAACTCCTAGGTTTTTCTCCAAGGAACTCTTATGCTCCCAAATCCAGCTGTGTGCATTCTTGAAACGGGCCACTTTCACCCTTTGTATCTGTGATCCTTTTGGGAGAGCTTCCTCAGATCAGAAACACACTATGGAATCTACTAGAAGGTGGATCACATCTAGGACCTTCACTCCTCGCTGCCGTCAGAGACCTTAGGATGCCTTCCTCAGCCATCTAAGAGATAACTCTGACAGCAAACCCGTGATAGAACCTTTCATTTTAAGGGTTTGTTATCCATCCTGAGACTTTTGGGAACACAAATTGTGTGCCCAGTTGGGCCATCACCCTCCCCTCCTGATAGTCCACGTGCACACGCCAGTTTAGACGTGTTTGGTCAGAGCATTGCAGTGTCCTGGCAAATAGTTTCTGGTTTAGGGATGGGCACGTGATTCAGGCAGAGCCAACGAAATGCACTCTTTAGACTTTTGCTTCTACTGTTCAATGAGGCAGGCTCCCATTTTTTCTGGGTTCAGGCCTCTGAGGATACCAGCGGGGAGTCTCCAGAGTCTTGCAGCTAGGAAGGGAAAGCCTGAATGGGAATGGAGCTGACACAGAAGAAGGCAGAGCCAGGAGATGGAGACTCAAGCAAGGCAGGTTTACCCACCTTCATTTAGGGGAACCAGCACGGTCCCTTTATTGCCAGGCTGGAGTGATTTTCTTCCACCTTGAAATTGCAAGAGTCCGGACTAAATCAAAACCATTTTAACTCTTTGAATCCCTCTAATGCATCTTTTTAAAAAAATTTTTTTTAATAATAACTTCTTGTCAAATTGGTTTCCATACAACACCTAGTGCTCAACCCAACAAGTGCCCTCCTCTGTGCCCGTCACCCACTCTCCCCCCTCCCACACCCCCCTCTCCCCTTCTAATGCATCTTAAAGAAGTGTATCCTCTGAGAGTCAAGGTCTTAAAGAAGTGTCTTCTCTAAGTAAGAGTCTGCATTAGGTTGTCTACCATGACTGTGGGTACCAGCGTTCGCTCGTGCACACATCAAGCCTCACATGAAGCGTCTATCCCCAATCTCGGTGACTTCATAGCTGCATGAGGCTTCTGCAATGCTTGTATGCCCAATGTTTTATGATCACAGTTTTCAAGCACGCACACGAGTATCGAATGTAATTACAGCAAACAATCATGAACCTGCCACCTAGATCCTGTCATTAATTGTACTGCACTTGGCTTCTCATATCTGTCCCTCTGTCTCTCAGTCCATCTCATTTTGGGGAGCCTTTCATACTAAGTTCTAGACAGTCATACATTTTCTGCAACATGCTTCACATATAGCTTTGTTCTTTTTTTGATACATTTTTTACTGTTCATTTAGTTTTGAGAGAGAGAGAGAAAGAGACAGAGCACACGCGGGCAGGGGGAGGGGACAGAGCGAGAGGGAGACAGAATCTGAAACAGGCTCCAGGCTCTGAGCCGTCAGATGCGGGGCTTGAACCGGTGAACAGTGACATCATGACCTGAGCCGAAGTCAGATGCTCAACTGACTGAGCCACCGAGGTGCCCTCAGCTCTGTTCTTAACTCAGTGAAACTTGTGGCAATTCACCCTCGCTGGGCCTCGGTTTCGTCACATGAAAAAATGAGGAGGTTGTTTTGGATGACCTCCAAGTGCCCTTTCCGGCTCTGACATTCTGTAGTTCTCTGATATTTGCCTTTTTCATTGATTGACGTGCTTCTGCCAAATACTCTCTTGTTGGATTCAAAAAGGATTATTGTGGAAAATACATCTTGTTTATCTATGGGGATTTCACCTAACCAAAGCCTGTTTTGTTTAGAATACCCTACTAACCAGTCCATTGTGACTTTGGGCCAAAGTGGATGTTGTCAGGGTTCCGGGGCAAGGGAACATGAAGTATCGTATGGCTTCTCATATCTGTCCTCTGTCTCTCAGTCCATCTCATTTTGGGGAGCCTTTCATACTAAGTTCTAGACAGTCATTACATTTTCTGCAACATACTTCACATACTATAGCTTTGTTCTTTTTTTATTAAAATTATTTTACTGTTTATTTAGTTTTGAGAGAGAGAGAAAGGGACAGAGCACAAGCAGGCCAGGGCTGGGGGGAAGGGACAGAGAGAGAGGGAGACAGAATCTGAAACAGGCTCCAGGCTCTGAGCTGTCAGATGCGGGGCTCGAACTCATGAACAGTGAGATCATGAACCTGAGCCGAAGTCAGACGCTCAACTGACTGAGCCACCAACTCTGGGAAGAGTAGTGTCTTATACAGGAAAAGAGAAAAGGCAAAGAACATGGATTAGAAAATGAATTCTAGTGGCAGTTAAACTCTGACAGTCCTGGGCGGGGAGGGAGAGCAAAAGTATGATGGTCCCACAGTAGAGCAGCCGAAGTCAGAGGTCTGAGACCCCCGAACCTGACAGCATTATCCTTTTTTAGTTAATATTGGGGCGTCTCTTTCTGATAGTCTTTCATACTGATGGTCTTCAGGGACTAAGAAAATGGCTTAAAACAAACCAAAAGAAAAAAGAAAAAAAAAGATACGAAAGCCAGTCTGACAGAGAAGTGGCTATTTCTAGGAACAAGGAGCAAAAGGGGGGGAGCGGCAAGATACAGTTTACTGCAGGAAACACCAAGCCATAATCAGGCCAGGCTGCCCTGATACAGTCTTGACTTCTGATTTCCGTGGGGGCCTCGGAAGGGGCGCCCCCAGCAGGGATGCCAGTCAGTCACCGTGGCTCTGGGGCAGGGGCCCTTGGCATCGGATGCAAGTGCTGATCCCAAGTGCAGCAGCCTTGCCCCAGACCGAGCCCCCTCCCGGGATCCTACTCTTGACGGGAAAGAGGCTTCTGGATTATTTTGAATAATTCAGGTCAGACCAGAAATATCACTGAAATTCTTCATATAATTCTTCATATAATTCATATAATTCTTCTTTCATGTAACTTTCAGCATTGACCTACATGTGTGAAGTAAGAGGGCCACCGGGCTTCCTGGGGTGGCCTTGCACACCGGACGATCAGTCCCACTAAATATAGACAAGGATTAAAATTCTGATGTGTATTTGGGATCAAGGAATTTGGACAAAAAGTGACGTCTGGTTATTTGGTCACAACGTATCAGTTTTAGATCTAAATTAGGAAGAAGTGGTCATTCCCATGCCATTTGCATCAGAGAAATATTACTGTGGAAAATCTAAAAATAATCAGGAAAACTGCATCTCAAACAGTATTTTCCTCTTTCCATTTTAACACTCTATTGCTTATGATGATGGCTCATTAGGCACTGTCAAACACTTCAGACTCTAATTCTCAAGTTTATTTGAAAATGGCTACATTAATTTGGCATTCAAGTACCCAGTTACTGCCGGCATGCCTAAATTTGTTAACCTTGTATACACTTTGATTAGACAGCCATCCTTTTTATGTGATCCGTCTTGGTCCAAGGCTATGTCTGGATGTAGATTCCATTTTTGCCTTAACAATATTTTGGGAAAGTGGTGACCGAAACGGGAGACCATGTGAAGCCACTGTGTTATATAGGCTTTTGGAACAGAGTCGTGGTCTAGGATTCGAGCGGGAATATGCGTATAGATTATGGAAATTAGCAGCTGTGTGGTCTCTTCATCTGACTGTTTCTTATTAGCAACATGCTTGATTAGCTCTCTACCCTTTTAAATGGAATTACAAAATAATTATGTGTTCTGCCTCCAAAGCCCTTTATTGAGGATAACAATAAACTGTCCAATGTTGAAATCAATGTATGATACATTTATATGATTATTAAATGCTTGTAAATTGCCAGTTAACACTGCATGTGTTTACTACCTAGTAAAACAAGTGTTGAACCGTCTATTTAAACAACTGGGGAGCATTCATCTTAGCTTAAGTCATTGTTTCTTCTTGGGAAAACTCCGCTAACGTGCCAGCCAGCTAGCCAGCCAGCCAGCAGATCATCTTTCGTCTGCATTTATTAACGGTTTAGAATGTCCATCTGTTGTCCTCAGTAAATGGAATGCTAAGGGGAAAAAAAGCATTCATTGGGTCTATCTATATATAACTGTTCTATTTATGGAGAAAAGCTCCTTGGAATGTTCTTCATAAATTAGAAACAAGGGACAAGTGTTGGTCAGAGAGAAATCCAAGTTGCTGAACTTTTAAATGACATGCAGCAGATTCATTCCTCTCATCCCAGGGGTAGATAAATATATGTGTTTCAGATGAAATGAAAACCATCGAGAGGATGTTTTCCCCAAATGCCTCAAATCACATCCACTTAGACTTTGGTGATGGTTTGACGGGTGGTCTAGAATGCAACAAGAGGAAAAAAATATGTCTCTATAGGCTAACAAAATTTTCACGTGTATTTGTGTCCACTGACTCCATCTTGTTTGTGGTTGGGCGTAGATCCGAAATTCGGGAAAACTCTGAAGGCATAGATGGGCGACAGTCAGTTAACTTTGGAAAATAACGTAATCAGTCACGCGTCACGACACATTGGCGGGGATGTTTCACTTGCTGGAGGTAAGCGCCCCTGTGCGAAATTAGGGTCAGTAGTGAGGTCTAATTTTACTTGAACCTATTGTTTTGAAATCCGGTATATAGGAAGAAGGAAACGATGAAAGTCATTGCTCGGAAGCCATAATTACATCACCTCAGTCTGATGCCATGGAGTCTAACAGCAATATAATTAGTATAATCGTGTTGATCATGGTGGTGATATTAAGGGCTAGATTTCTGGGAATGTAAACTGTTGACATGCAACACAATATATAAATGGAAGGACAGCATCGAGACATCGATAATATGGAAAAAGAGCTATTAGATAAAAAATACATCATTTCTAGTAGAAAAGAGGCAAATTTAATTTGGAGACAGGAGTTGCAAATTTACCATAATAAGATTCTCAGTTCATGCTCCATACCATAATTCAGTCTGAAGTATCCTTGACAAATTAGTAATGCCTCCTTCTGGTTGCTTATTTGACTTGGAAAGAGAATTTGATAAGTGTTAGTTTTTAATATAAATGATCAAGGGTTGACGTCTGCAACTTGCCTACAAGTTGTCTTCATCTGTTTAATTCCTTTCAAGTCTACCTCCATTCATCTCCTCCTCTGAGAGGTGAATAAAAGGGGAAAATAGGTCATGATAAAGAGGGTATTTTATTTTACTTTGAGGCAGCTTTGCAAAATCCCCCAGTTTCAGATAGCCACTTTCCCCCTCAACGGTAGCTTTACAATTGACAGTAAATAACGATGAAAACGCAAATCAGGATGCATCTTCTTTTGATAACGAATCGAAGGCTCTTTATTTACATCTAACTCGAGACGATTTAAATCGCAATCTTGGTAAGTATTTACACGTCTGTAATCGCTGCGAACGCTCTCTTCAGTGAACCATTCATTATTGTGTGTGTGAAAAGGAGGAATGGCTTAATGGCAATTTCATTTGCCTTAATCTCTCCTCTTCCCCTCAGGACAGCATTTATTATCACTGGCAGACGTAGCTAACGTCGAAGAGAATGGAATTAAGTTTATGTGTCAAGTCTTTGTAATAATCTTTTAATAAACATCCCCAGGCATCGTGTGGATGGTATAGAACTGCCTCCTTGGTGAACTATGACTGACAGCAGTACTGGGATGGATTTGGGTTCTCACTTTCTGCTCGTTCCTCTTGTTCTCCTTCACTTTGCTTGTGAAGTCCATGTGTTCATCTTGGCCTCAGTGGGCCAGATGTTCTGGCCACGTAAGGAGAAGGGGTTGACTATGCATCCAGTTGTACCTGAGGTCAGTTTTTGTCTTCTGACGCTTATTTTCTGGGGTGACAGACAGCATCTCGGGTTAGTTTGCCGTGTAGTCCGTGACTCATTGAGCAGCTCTCCATTTTCGCTGAGCAAATAACGAATGTATTGAAACTTAGTAGGAAGTTGAATTTTTCAACTAGCTTTTTCCTCTGTATTTTTAACCTAAACCCAGATACACAGAGCCCTGAGAGTCAGTCATCCTTGACTCTGCTTCGCCCTGTCCTCTGCAGCCTACTCCCACTCCCAATCAATCACTGAGCCCTGTTGGTTCAGCTCCTTAAATAGCTGTGGCGGCTGCCCTCTCCTTTCCAGTGGGACTCCCCGGTGGTAGTCTTATTAGCTCAGCCCTCCTCCTCTCTTGCTTGTTTTATGCCACAGTCTCTAAGCCAGTCTTCCTGTTGTTGGGGAGCAAGAATTCCTGCCCCCTCAGAGATCCTTCTAGCTGGACTAAGAATCGAATTGACATGAGAAAGATGAACAGGAGAACATCAAATCTAATAGGCATATGTATGGGGAATCTACATAGACGTGGAAATTGCAAAGCTGGGCAAAACGCAGTCCCCGTGTCATCCTGAACTCTGAAGGGAGGGGGCGAGGGTCTGGGACTTCAGAGGGAAGGAACGCACTTCACAGGGCAGTAAGAGGAGCAGATGTTGGGTAATTAGCCGTGTGCCCTGCCGTACAGATGGGTCACTCAGATAAATGTTCTCTGCTAATCACCCCTTATTCTGGGAAAGACCCCTAATTTAGATTCTTCCGTGTGGTTAAGGGAGGGACAAAAGTTTGTCTCGGGCCTGCAGGGTCTCAAGTGCCTTCAACTGAAAATAATCCAGATGCCAAAGCGGCCCGTCCTGGGGGCAGAGGGGCGCCGTCCTGCACTCCTTCACTGTCTCTGATCTTGTCTCTTTTCCAGTTCCGACTCAGTGGTGCCCCCGGTGTGCTCTGTTAAAAGCGCTCAGGAAACTTCCCGGTTTACACGTGTCAAGGAACTTTCATAACCTGCGGAGGGGTCACACCTGCGATAGAAATGAGCGAGTCTGGCCCACGAGGTCCACGGCCTACTCGCCGGCCAGCTCCAGCCTGGTGCAGAATGGCGAGCTCCTTTTTCTGGATCTCCTTGTTTTTCTCCTCAAGAAACCTGATAAGTCCAGATTTTTATGTTAAATCTCTTGATTTTTAAATGTTGGCAAGCGAATTCCTTTTCTTAGTCCTTCGAGGGCGGGGGAAACAAAGCGGGCCTGCAGGCTGGGGGGGGGGGGGCGCCGACTGCAGCTTCCGCCCGCTGGGATCCGATCTGAGGCCCTCGATGTGGTTCCCCTCAGTCCTTTATGAGCTCTTTCGGGCCTGCGTCTCGAGCCTCATTTCTCGCAGCTTCTGTCGGGTCTACCTTCGAAAAGAGCTCTCCAAATCCCTCTATTTCTCTCTATCCCCGGTGCCACTCCCCTGTTTCAGGCCCTCGTAATCTCTTCCCTGGATTACTACAATAGCCTCTTAACTGGTCTCCGTGCCTCAGATCTCTCCTCGTTTCAAACTGTGATCTTTGCGAATGTAACAGCATGATTCGTCGAGAATTTCACGTAGCAGGGTGACCGCGTGAGAAATCACCTGGAGCTTGTTTTCCTCTCCCGGAACTCATTAGGAATTGATGCACTTTCTCCATTTCCCAGGAGAGGCAGCTGGGGCTGTGTATTCCAAAGAGAGACGCAGTCGAGGCACTCTCAGCAGAATGTCTCTGCGGGCCTGGCTGGGCTGCTGGGCTCGGGGACTCCACAGGATTCCAGGAAACTCGCACCTCGTGGCTAAAACCACTGATGGCTAGCGGGGCATCAGATTCTGCAGAGCAGAGAGGCAGAGAGGCAGACATCCATGAATTCCTTCCGACTGGCGACTGTTTTGTGGACGTCTTTGTACCTGGATTCAGCTGTGGTGCCCGTTAGTCAATATCTACTCAGCGAATATTGTTGGCCTTCTGGTGGGATGGAGTCGGAAACCTTACATGGCTCTTTGTGAAGCTGTAGGTCCTCTCCTTAGAAATTTGAACAAAATTTTGGAACATTTCTGGACTATCCCTCCAATACCGTCTGTAGAACTGTTACGGGCTTTGCTTTCCTCCAGCTCACAAATCCCTCTACGGAAGTAGGGATGTGGACTTACTGACAATAAGTGGTTTTTCAGTGTCCAAAAGGGACGAAATCTAGAGAGAGACCAAACTGACCAAAGAGAATGTATTCATATGCTTTGTGCACGATAACAAGAACTTAAGAACAAGGATTGTACTCCCTAAAAGAAACAATCAAATTCACTGTCTGCCTTAGAAGATGTTTGTTTTGTCTCCATAAAGTACGAGTTTCCTTAGAACTCTGGAATAAAACCTTGTCACTCAGAAATGGGTACCCGGCTTATGTCGGCCTTCAGTTTTTGGCAAGGGATGGGCAAAGAGCTCCATCTCACTGCTAACTCTGAGAAGAGAGCTCTCCCCCTGGTAGTCCTGTGCCTGATATGTCAACGACTGAACAGCAGCTCTGACTCGGGCCGCTAGGTTTAGGAGTATTTTGAGGTTAAGTCCGGATTCAGTGGGAAAAATCTCACGATCGCAGAAGAATGTTGGCCATGCACGTGGGAGTGGTTTGGCTGTGGGCACGTGGGCCGCATGTTCTCCCGGGCCACATCACCCCCATGGGCCCCGTCTCTCCCTTAGCTGCGTCTCTCCTCCGGGCTGTGGACGCCCATGCTGTCTCAATTAAGGATTCATGCCTCTTCAGTTTATTTCCTCCACAAAGGTCTGGGAAGAAGTTATTTTGTTTGGTCTTTAGTAAACGTCTCTACTCCAATTTATAGACAAAAACCGAGACCTGCCTGAGAGGCGAGGGACTTGATACTTAAGGGTTGTGAGTTATGGGTGAGCCCACCCGTCAGTTTCGAGTGAGTCTAAAACAGTGTAGTCTAGTAATTAATTGACGGGTTCTGGAATCTTATAGAATAGCATTTAGGTCTCTCTGCTACTTATTGGTTGGGCGACTTTTGGCTAACGTACCTTACTCTAAACTTCCTTTTTCATCTGGAAAATGACAGTAATAGTCAATGCCTAGCAAGTTATTTCAAGGATTAAGTGAAACGCTGAACAGAGTTCTTAGAATGATGCCTGGCACATTATAACTACTCTGGTCATGTAAATAATTGTAATGACTATCATCCTACAAGATACAGGGGCAACAGAGGATAACTTATACTCTAAGTTGTCTCTAATAAGATTATCAAATTTATCAAACAAATCAGAGATCATTAGATTTAATAGACCCAAGACTATATTACTTTCAAAGTGAATGTTGAAAACAATTATATATATATGTTAATATTTTAATTATTTTAAATATTTTAAATATTTATATATATGTTATATATATAAAGATTATATGTTGAGTTTTCACGTAACTGCTTAACTGACTAATATCTGCTTTTACTTCATTATGAAGATACTGTTTTCAACATTTATCATAAGAAGTCAGCCAGAGGGCTCCTGGGTGGTTCAGTAGGTTATGTGTCTGACTCGGTTTCGGCTCAGGTCGTGATCTCACGGTTTGTGGGTTCTGCACTGACAGTGTGGAGCCCGCTTGGGATTCTCAATCTCTCTCTCTCTCTCTCTCTCTGTCTGCCCCTCCCCTCCCCTCTGCTCGTGTGCGCTCGCTGTCTCTCTCTAACACACACACACACAATAAATAAACTTCGACAAAAATAAGAAGTCAGCCAGATCTTAGATTTGTTTACAAAACATAGAGACATTAAAAAAAACGTGTCAAGATAAGGCCTTTAGATAGGTCGTTTCCAATCAACGGCTGCCTGGTTGAAACGAGTGACTTTCCTTTCTTGTGTTTTTTTAACACTTAGGAGACTAATGAATTTCAGGTCTGTTTTGTAATTTAGATGCATACCCTGCGGAATGGGCATCTGTAGCCTCATTTACAGATGAGGAAAGCAAATCCGCCCCTGCTGTTTACATTCTCTCCTCTGTGTCCCCAGAGGGCCTCCCCAGACAACAGGCTCAGCACATCCGTAGTGCCGAGCGAGGGGGTGAGCCAGCCCGAGCTCCGGGAGCGCGGGGGGCTCAGCGTCCGTCCGGAGAAGGGGCCCGCACTCTGCCAAGGAGGACGATTTATCCGTCCTCTGGCCTTCGGCGGGGCCACACCTAAATCTGTACTAAGCGAGGAGCCGCCATGCTGACTGGGAGACCGCAAGAAAAGATTTTTTTTTTTATTCAAAGTTTCTTTTAATAATGCCTCCAAAAACATAATGGCTTTTAACGTTTATTTATTTTTGAGAGACATAGGGACAGAGCGTGAGCAGGGGAAGGGCAGAGAGAGAGGCAGACACAGAATGCGAAGCAGGCTCCAGGCTCTGAGCTGTCAGCACAGAGCCCGACTCGGGGCTCGAACTCACAGACCTCGAGATCATGAGTCGGCCGCCCAACCGACTGAGCCACCCGGGCACCCACATAATGGCTTTTAAGGATCAGACCATCATCTGGTGTAAGGAGAGAGGAAAAGAGTAATTTTTCTAAAAAGGCAAAACTAAAAAAGGAATTACTATGAGTAATGGAGAACGTCTAATCACCTGTTTTGTCACCTGAGTGTCAGTTTGTCACCTGTAAATTGGGAGTACTGGTCGCCTTTCCCTCACAGGCTCCTGGATGGATTTAACTAGTGTACATAAAAGGCACGTGGGGTGTAATGTGTTATAGTATGGTAAACGTTCTGAGTGTTAGTACACCTTTTGTTGAGTGCAGTTGACACATGATGTTACATTAGTTTCAGGTGTACAATGCGGTGAGTTGACAACTCTGTACATTATGCTGTGCTCACCACAAGTGTAGCCGCCGTCTGTCACTATGTCACACTGTTGCAGTCCCATTGACTGGATTTCTCATGTTGTGCCTCTCGTCCCTGTGACTTACTCATTCTATAACTGGAAGCCTTAGCATCCCTTTTTTGAGATCTCATTTGGCCAAATCGAGATGGCAAGTGAATCTTTAGGGAGAAAAAGAATCAAAGAAAAATTATATTCAGCAACGGGGGAAATTTAAAGCCATGAATATTTTCTAGGTAGTTTAACCTGAAAACCTAAAGACGAAGCAGGAAATAAACAGCCAGACGATGTGTATCTGAAATCAAACAGTATCCTTAACAAACAGTATCCACTATTTTCAGACAGCAAGGCCTTCAAAGCTTTTCCTCATCCCAATTCTCATGAAATTGATCAGTATAAATTATACAACTACCGTGTTTCAGTTGGATTTGGAATCCACACAGTGTCACAATGAGCGTGCGTGCACACGCCTCCAGCTGCTAGGAGCTACTCAGTTCACTCAGGTGGATCGTAAATATTTTATTTACAGATCCGGGTCTTTCCCGTGGACCCTCCCCACGATCGTACTGTAAAGTATGAGGGCTTTCATGATACCCAGCCAGCTCTGGCAGCGGCTCCTCCCAGCCTGCAGAGGATGCCGGCTCCCTGGCAGTATAAGAAGAGTTCTGGCCTCATATACAAGAAATACAAGGTCTTCATTATACGGAGCTTAATACTCACAGCCAGAAGGCTTTCCATACAACGTACACACAGAATCTCTGTCCTGCCTTCAGACCGAACAACTGTTTTTTTTCTGTGCTGTGTTGCAAAACCGCCATAATTACATGGACAGCCACAGAGGCTCACACTCAAAATCAAAACAGACAAACCAATTAAATACATTTCACAAACAACTTTCAGAATGAGTCTAATGTACCAAAATGCTCTGCTAATAGACTGAGAGACCCACATAGTGACATTGACACTTTTTCTGATGAGCAGAGCCTTTTTTTTTTTGTTACTGTAGTTGAAAACGGAGAGATCTTGCTTTAAGGAAACCTGGTGGAAAAATGGACTTATAGCTCAACAAAATGGAGTGTCTATATTTTGAATGTTTTCTTATTACAAAAGGACCCTTTGCCCAAATCACCCGGGAAGGCTGTTAAGAATACAGAGCGTGGTTACTAACTATCTTCAAGTTCTTTAGAGTTTCCCAAACACTTTCTCTGACCTGATCTCCTTTGATCTTTATAAGACTCATGTGAGGAAGTAGGATGAGATTTATTCTCTTTTTTCTATGCACGAGGCTCAGGGAGGGCCGTGGGTCATTGGTTTCATAAACGACTAAGCCAGGACAAGGGGGGATCCCATCACTTTACTCCTAGTTAAGGGTCATGATGCCTTGGCCAGTGCACTTGGCAAGGATTCAATTGAAAAAAATGTGTAAAGCCCACCCCTGTCTTTCCAGGAGCACTTACAGGGAGAAAATCAAGTATTTCTGAATTGCCTGTGCCCTGCTTTCCCTTGTGGATGGAGGGAGATGAGGAAGACTCCATTTTATCCGTTTGGTATGCGACGCACGAGACCTAGGACGTAGGCATTGTGCACGTGACTACAAAAACTGTTGAGACTTGGGAAAACTATTGGTTTCAAATTAGGAAAAAAAAATTTTTAATTGAAATGCATAAGTGTTTTTTTTTTTTAACGTTTATTTATTTTGAGAGACATAGAGACAGAGCGTGAGCAGGGAAGGGCAGAGAGAGAGGGAGATACAGAATCTGAAGCAGGCTCCAGGCTCTGATGAGCCGTCAGCACAAGGCCTGACACGGGGCTCGAACTCACACACCGTGAGATCATGACCCGAGCTGAAGTCGGCCGCTGAACTGACTGAGCCACCCAGGCACCGCTGAACTGACTGAGCCACCCAGGCACCCCTGAAATGCATAAGTCTTTAATTAAACGACTCCTTAGCCTGAGCTCACCTGCAAGTGAACACAACTCCTATATGTAGAGGCAAAGATGCAGCTTTAAAAAGTGAGCGTAGCTGGGGCATACCAGATCTTAAAGTGGTCTGGTTGAAAGGGATAGGAGTAAAGTCAATGGTGAATAAAAGGGTATCCTGGGAAAATGGTAATTTTTTTTCTGCCTAGGGGATGCCAGTGGCTAGCTTTTATGTGTGCCTCAGCAGCTCCGTATACAGTAGGTCCGGCTACTCTAAGGACAAAGATAAGGATGGGAGCAGTATAGAGTTTTCTAATTATCGACCCATTTTTCTCTTGGGCCTAGGGCTGCCAGATTTAGCTAATTAAAGTACAAGATGCCCAGTTAAATTGAAATTTCAGATAAATGGGTAACTTTTAGTGTAAGTACTAAATAGAAGTAAGTATATTCAACATAAGTATATCTCGTGCGATATTTGAGATCTATTCATGCTAAAATATTCATTATTTACTGTAATCTCAGATTTTACCGGGCATCTTGTATTTAATCTGACAACCCTACTTGAGGCATTTCAGTCCGATTCACTTATCTTTCTAGACCTTTAGGTCAAGAGTCGTGGCGCCGTGGCCAGTATGGATTCCTCACCTTATTTGTCATTGATTGGTGAAAAGTACATACTTGAATGGCTCCGTTTAGGAGGACTAGTCCGCAAAGTGTTTAATTGGCTTCCTAACCACCCTCGTCTTGCCCCCAAGCGCTGTCTCACCGGAGCCTAAGGAACTCTGACGTCTCAAATCCGCGAGCAAGGCCGATGCGCTGGTAACGTGCAGGTGGCGCTGCCGTGGCACGGCCATTCGGGCCATCTTCCCGGACGGTTGCCAGTGGTTTGGCTGACAGATGCCTCGTTGGCCCGGGCACGTGAAGGTGTTTATACAGGTCTGCTGGACTGTCAGCAAAGCGCCCAGACTTCTGAGAGCACAGACTGGATTTGCATCCTGATTTCTGTTTCCTATGTGAGTAATTTTGTTTCTCTGAGCTCCATTTCCTTATGTGTAAAACAGTGATATGAATTCCTATAAAGCATGCAGAGTGGTGTCACTGTTAAATGAAATGAGTATATACACATATATATATGTACGTATATATAGATACATATGTGCATATGTGTGTGTACGCACACACACGCACACACACATATATATACACACATCTCACGTGGTAAATAACGGTCACTATCTGGCTTTGACTGAGTGGTAGCATTCATTAGGCCCATAACAGACTGTTTTCTACCTTTATTTATTTATCGGCAAAAGCCAGCATGATGCAAATGTAACAAACGGTCATCAGATTAATTTCCCATATGTTTATACTTCACTTGTGGAGAATTGTTCAATCATATTGTAAGAAATTTGATTACAGGTCTCCTTTGCACTAGGGGACAGCATTAGAAACTCAGAGGCAACACTCGCCTGCCTCTGAACACGTAGCTACGCCCACTCCCCAGGCTTTAAGCGCAAGGACCTTTTGTGTTTGCTTCTGAAATGGAGAAATTAGGGGAATCTGGAAAACAGCATGGTACTACCCCTGCTCTTTTTTTTACCGATGGCGGGTCAGTAAGAACGTAGACCATTTTTCACTACACAAACAAGTGAGGTATACAGGAGGTAAACACTATTCGAAGTGAAGGGTTCAGGATCCTTTATTCAAAGTACAACCAGTTAGCTGAGAAAACTACATAGTGTTAATGTTAAACATTAAAATACAAAGGACAGGGGTGCTTGGGTGGCTCAGTCGGTGAAGCGTCCAATTCTTGATTTCCACTCAGGTCACTATCTCACGGTTCGTGAAATCGAGCTCTGTGTTGGGCTCCGTGCTGATAGCATGGAGCCTGCTTGGGATTCTCTGTCTCTCTGCCCCCTCCTCAAAATTAATAATAATAATAATAATAATAATAATAATAATAATAATAAAAAAATACAAAGGACCGGAGACCCTTGTATTGGGAAGTCCTGAAATGAAGATTCAGAATCCTCATTTAAAAATTAAAAACAGGAGCACCTGGCTGGCTCTGTCAGTAGAGCGTGTGACTCTCGATCTCAACGGTTCGAGCCCCACATTGAATGTAAAGATTACTTAAAAACAAAATCTTTAAGAAAAAAGTTAAAAATACATCCGAAAATAGCACTTAGGCTATGTTGCTTAGGAAGTCCTCAATGCCTTGAACAAGGCCATGTGGTATCGATAGCTTTCCGTCAGCGGTGTGCTGGAACTCGCTCCAAGTAGAGCAGGAGAACTGATTACTGAATTTTCAAGCATTTTGCAAGCTGCTTACTAAGCCTCCGGGAGGTTGGACTCTGCTCCGGGAGGAGGAGTTACGTCCAGCAAAGAAATCCACAAAGGCTATCGAGTAGCACTACCACCACCACCGCCTGCCCTCAGCCTGCTTACTCATGTGCTACTCCTTTCTGCGGACTCAGTGGTGAAGAAAATTGTCCCGGGGGGTCTTCCTCTTTAGAGGATCTTCTACAAGCTGATCAGAAAAAGCCATCTCATCGCGTTCTCCCAACTGGCAGGAAAATGTGCCGGGAGCAGAGGAAATGAGATGAAAGCAATTCCTCTACACAGGAAGTCTCAGAGCACACAGCTTATTGGCGTAGTCCAATATTTCTATCAGTATTAATAATAGTGAGTGACACTTATTGAGTTCTTACCATATGCCATATCTTGCCCCAGGCAGTATGCGGTATGTGATATATCATGTTATCCTTACAACAGTCACGTGACATAATTACTCTTATGGGCTCCAACTTACAGATAAAAGTAAATGAAGCTCAGAAAAGTTGGGGACTCGCAAATGTTCACATAGCCAGGAAGAAGTTGATTTCAATGCTCGTCTCTCCGCCTCCCCCAGGGCTGCGTTTTTCTGACTCGCTAGGTATCGGCATGAATGTCAGCGCCCAATACGGTGCTTGCAGATTGTACAATTTCAACATTTATTTGTAAAATTGAATAATTTGTAATGTCTACATTCTTTAACCTCACACCTCATTTAGATACTGTGAGCTCCTAGGAACGGTGCTTTATCTTATTTTCATAGCCTTAACACCCCGCCGAATTCTGGGCATATAGTTGGTACCCAATAAGCACTCATCAGATGGAAATGAGCTTGTCAATTTTCATAGCAAGTAGGTTGACTCAGAAAAGGAACAGGAGCCGATCTCGAGACTGAGGTTACACAGAGTATAAGCTTCCGTGGGATTTCTCAAGCTTTCTCCCTCTAAACCTACTTTAAAACAGCAGTTCTGAAGGGGCATCATGTTGAACGCGGTTCCTTTGGTGCTAGTAGGCTGTTCTTCTATTGCAATTTTTCTGTAATAGAAGCAAAGGAGAAAGGAAACATATTTACTGATGACCAGTCATTCTCCTAGGAGGTCTCACATGTATATGTGCATGTAAAGCAACCTTATGAGGTTGGGACCCTGTTTGCATTTTACAGATAAGGAAACTGAGGCTCAGAGAGGTTACGTAGCTGGTATTAAATGCAGCAGATTTGGGAGTCGAACTCAGGACTCTTCAGCTCAGACTCTGGCCGTGACAATACCAGGTTTCTTTATGATTGGCCAATTTTTTTCCCCTAACGCCTTTTAAAAATTCACTGAGAATTGAGTTCTGTTTCATCTGAATATTCTTTGACAGGCCGCCATCTCTGTAGAGACTGAGGGAGGGGGTCCGTGTTACCTAATGAAAAGGTCTCCATCTAGTGGTTGCAAATCAAACTGCGTTCATGCACCCCAAAGGTATTCTGGAGTCCAGACAGCCTGAGGTTAGGGATTCAAATGTTTATTGACGGGTGCACGGCCAGGACTAGGGTTAGGTGAATGAGGCAGTTGCTTCTGGCCCAGAATTTACGAGAGTGCCAAAAACTTCCGTAATCAACATAAATACTGTTTTAACGTAGTGGTTTAAAAAAATCAAAATTCATGCAAAAAATCCACTAGGGACATCCATATTTTAAATAAACACAGGCTCAGTATTACTCATTTCTCCTTTTGCCTCAGGCTTCAATATGGTGCTACGCGGCACTGGCCTGGTGTGAATAATACGAAATATGTCTGAGAACATTCTTGATATGTAACCATTCCGAGGGCAAATCCTAGTGTCTTGACTTAACCATAGTGTCAGGCTACAGCAATCACATGCCAGGGACAAATCCCGTTTTCTAAGGACTGCAGCCACTATTGAAGATTTAGATGGTGGTTACTAAGTGATAACATACTCAATGACTTAACTGGTCACAGTCCAAATGACTAACCTGCTTGCTTGTGAAGACACAGCTTCAAAATGACTATTTGATCCATTTTGCTATTGTGAAAACACAAACAAAATGACTTTCCCATTATGTTTAATTCAACCAACTGTTGTCGTCTCCCAATTGTTATAAAATTGGAAGCGTTTGAGTACAAACATGTCAACAGAGAATATCTCACCAAAAGGGTACTTGATTAGCATTTGAAACTTGTAATGATGTTTGAGCTACCAGTGCTTTAGTGGACCCTAGTTAATTGATTATCAGAGCAGCAGAGTCAATATTTTTTTTTAACGTTTATTTATTTTTGAGACATAGAGACAGAGCATGAGCAGGAGAAGGACAGAGAAAGAGACAGAATCTGAAGCAGGCTCCAGGCTCTGAGCTGTCTGCACAGAGCCTGATGTGGGACTTGAACTCACAGACCACGAGATCATGACCTGAGCCAAAGTCGGCCGCTCAACCGACTGAGCTACCCAGGCGCCCCAGAGTCAATATTTTTAAAAGGAGAAATAAAAAAGTAATATTGCTAGAACTTGATTGGTTCTGAGTACCAGAACTGGTGAGCATGTATTCAAATGATCAGTTTACAAACTGTCGCATATCAGGAAGAAAAGTAGGAAAGTTCAGTCATCTAAATGTTTTTCTCAGCTATCAGCTATCCTGTTTGGAAAGAGCCAGTGTGTCTAGGCTCTGAATATTTCCTGACAATTTCAGAATACTACGAAACGTAACTGTCTATTCGCCAAGCACAGTTTTAAACCAATTTATAAATAATGCATACTCACAACTTTTTGTTTTTGCAATTTCAAAAAGTTAAATGAACTTCGACAACATTGGCATCTATTTACTCAGTCTGAACAATGAGTGATGGGATTTATTTTGGGGAAATGATTAAGCAGTTGATTGTTCAAAGCTAATGGTTTACTCTTAATGAGGTTATCTAATTGTGGATTCCGCAGAGGTAACTGACCCACGTAACACCGCCGTAGACTTAACTGAAACCTGGAATGTTCTCACAGATGAACTTAAGGGGATGTTGCCATGGCAACGGCGACAGACAGGCCCGGGCATCTTTATGTAGACTTTAAAGAAGAGATGAGGGAGTAAGGAGAAACCGCAGCAGCTTGGTAAAGGTTGGGCTTCCATTCAGATTGAACCCGAAGGAAGAGAGAGTAAGGAGAATTCTATTGCTACTCGACGCCGAACAGAAGGTCTTTATACAGACCTTCTCAGAGAGCCAATAGTAGGGGTGATTTTCCTCAAAAAGCAAAGACAAATGAATTCTAGGGGATGAATAGTATATTTGAGACCATTTTATACTTAATAGTAAAATAAAGAATACAAGAGAATATTCTTCCCTACAACAGATTTGGGAGAGACATTTTAGTATATAAGCATTTAATTTAAATGCCTTAGCTAGGTTTCATCATTAGTTTTAGTAATATAAATAAAATAATGTGCAGCAAATACACACACCACACACATTGCTCACACGCGCGCGCACACACACACACACCCCATGTGGGTTAGGGGCATCCATACCCACGCTTTCGAAAAGCTGTGTATAACTTTTTCTAAGTTTATTTATTGATTTTGAGAGACAGAGAGAGAGAGCAAGCAGGCGAGGGGCAGAGAGAGAGGGGGGAGAGAGAATCCCAAGCAGGCTCCACACTGCCAGTGCAGAGCCTAACGTGGGGTTCAAACTCAAGAAGCTGTGAGATCATGATCTGAGCCAAAATCCAAGAGTTGGACACTTAACCGACTGAACCACCCGGCGCCCCAGTGCTGGGAGATTCAAATGAGTATGTCAGGTTTTTCTTCCTTCCCTTCCCTTCTCCTACCCTTCCTTTACCAAGGATTTGCCAAGCACCTGCTCTATACCAGATACTGTTCTAGGCACTGGGGATACAGTAGTGAACAAAACCAAACCTCTAGCCTCACGAAGCTGACATTATAGTGGGAAAGATAACACCAAACAGACGAGTAAAATAATAATAATAATAATAATAATAATAATAATAATAATAACAATAATGCGTCAGAAGGTGACGTATTGTGTTAGACCGATAAGTCAAGGAGGAGAGCTGGATCGAAAGTACAGGGTCTGAGGAGCGGGGATCGTATTTCATACGGAGACCAATTCAAGGAGACCTTAAAGATAAACGAAGGAGCAAGCCGGGTGCACCGGGTAGAGCATGCCCGGCAGAGGAAAGAGCGTGTTCAAAATTTTCAGGAAGTTCGAGGATATCAGTGGTAGCTAAAGCCAACTGAGCTGGCGGAGGGAAGAAGGTAGGAGGTGAGACCAGAGAGGATAAGGGAATCTGATCACGAAGGGCTTTGTAGTTCCCTGTAAAACCTTTAGCGTTTACTCTGAGATTAGGAAGTCACTGAGGGGTTTTGAAACAGAAGCATGACATGTTCTGACATGTTTTAAAACATATCACAGAATCACACTCTGGATACTCCTTGAGAATGGACTGTTCTGTGGCCAAGCTAGAAGCAGGGAGGCTAGTCAGAAGGCAATTTCAGTAGTCTAGTTAAGAAACCACTCCGTAGAGAGTAGACGAAGCTGGTTAGCACAGTAATAACAGATGGTTATAATATCTTGGCTACAGTTAATTATCTTTTATAGAAGCAAAAAGATGATTTAAAAATGGTATATAAAAGGAGTTGCCCGGGTGGCTCAGTTGAGTGTCTGACTTTGGCTCAGGTTGTGATCTCACAGTTATGAGTTCGAGCCTTGTGTCAGGCTCTGTGCTGACAGCTCGGATCCTGGAGCCTACTTCAAGTTTTGTTTCTCCCTCTCTCTGCCCCTCCCTCGCTCATGCTCTGTTTTTCTCTCTCTCTCTCTCTTTCTCTCTCTCAAAAATAAGTAAATGTTAAAAAAATAAACAATAAAAATGGTATATAGAAGATTAAGAATTAATTTTTGTTAGAATGAATGTGTGATAGCACAAAGCAGCTCCCTCATCTTTGGGTATATTATAGCTATCTCTGCAGGGTACCAAAATAGCTGGTGGAAAAGTTTCAATTTTAGTCATCAGATAAAAAATAACAGAATAGGAGCGCCTGGGTGGCTCAGTCAGTTAAGCATCTGACTGCAGCTCAGGTCACGATCCCATAGTTTGTGAGTTCAAGCCCCCTGTCAGGCTCTGTGCTGACAGCTCAGGGCCTGGAGCCTGCTTCGGATTCTGTGTCTCCCTCTTTCTCTGCTCCTCCCCAACGTGTGCTCTGTCTCTCTCTGTCTCTCAAAAATAAATAAACATTTAAAAAAAATTAAAGAAAGAAAATCTCTTCCCTTAAAAAGAAATGATAACAGAATAGAATACATGTGTTCAGCCATTTTTGGTTTTAATTGAAGTAAATTGAATTTAATGTCAAACCAAGGAAAGAAGTAAAGGAAGAGGGTAAGGTAGAGGAAGAGGAAGAAGAGGAGGAAGTTTCATCTATTCGATTTGTAGAAGAGAAAGAAGGCAGGTTTTCAAAGGCTAATTGAAAAGTTGTTTTTAAAAATAATTGTTTTTTTCTTATCCTATAGAAATATATACTCATTACAGAAAAATTGGGGAACTGGAAAATTACAGAAAAATTGAGGAACTGGAAAATTAGAATGTTGAGAAGGAAAAAATATCACCTGTAGTCTACCACCCGAAGTCAACCTTGGTTTCCATAGTATATTTCTTACTGGTCTTTTAAAATTATTATTATTAATATTATTATTATGTGTTTTCAATGTAATGCTCATAGAGCATATAGATTTACATTTAATTTTTCACTTAATGCAAAATAAAATGTATTTTCTCAAATTCTTTATAAATGTCACTTAAAATAGCCATACGAAATATTCAGTATATGTGTCATGATTTGCTTTCCTAGTGATCTCTGCACAGACATGGTAAAGGCTTTTTTTTGTATTTCGAATAGTGTCACATTGGCTATCTTTACACATAAAACTTATATTCTATATTTAAGAGTATCTTCTTCAGATGGGTACTTAATATTGGAATGACTGAAACATTTTGAGACTTTTAAGTGGAATTGTTAACTATAAGAATTAAAAAAGAGCCATGAAGAAAGGAATGAAAATGACAGGACTGCTAAGCAATAAATATGGTAAGAAACTTGAAACTAGTCAGGAAAAGTCTGTTAACTCTAAAATAAGGACTTTCTAGAGAAGGAGTTTAGAGATTAATTAAGTTAAATGTCAAGAAAGGCAATAATGTATGAAACCCAAAGTGAAGAAAAGTTGTCGTGCAGAGTTTGAAATCAGAATATCGCCGATCACGTAATATCAAAACACTTGATCATTTTTAAATGACAGTTTTACTGAGATCAAATGATGACAGTCTACATTCATCTTGAATACAGGTTTTAAGTTGTCAATAAACATGCGTGTTGTTTATTAATGAAGTTGAAAAATGTTGGCATTTTGTAATTAATTAGTTCTATTAGTCAATGTGAATTAAATAATGTATCTGAATGTGAAATGAAATTTTTTTCCATTGTCTCGGATTTTGGCTAAAGCCCCAAAGCTGATAACAGTGTGCAATGGTGTCCATATATTCCAAAGAAAGGTTCTAGACACATCCGTGTAGGATTTGCTAAAAGCAAGAATACATCCAACCATCACCATCCGCCTCTAGCTTGTTTCAGAGAAGACAGGAAATTTAATTTTTTTTGAAGTTCATTTATTTTGAGAGAGATAGTGTGTGCGAGCAGAGTAGAGAGAGCAGAGAGAAAGGGAGAGAGAGAGAGAGAGAGAGAGAGAGAGAGAGAGAGAATAACAAGCAAGCTCCACACTGTCAGCACGGAGCCTGATTCAGGGCTCGAACTCATGAATCGTGAGATCATGACCTGAGTCAAAATCAAGAGTCAAGACGCTTAACCGACTGAACTACCCAGGTGCCCCAAAGAAGACAAGAAATCTAAAACAGAATTGTTTGAAGGGCATTTGTAGAAATCGATGGGGCTTTTGCTTTTTTCCTCCTCTCCCCAAACCAGGTAAAATGGTTCCTGAGATTAGCCGTGCTTGTAAGAAGTCAGCTCACTGTCCCCTCCGTGTGAGCACTGGCGGGGCAGTGGAAACTCTGTGAGCACCTCGCAGCGTGCTACCCAGCTGTCAGATGGTGGCAGCACGACCAGCGTTCCCTGGATTTTGCAGTCTTGTGCGTAAATGCAGTCAGGTGACAGTTTTGACATGTAGCATCCGCTAGTAGCAGTGAGGGCAGCTAACTTGTCCAACATCTTGGCATGGCACTAATATGCGAGTTTTCCTTTGGTCAGGTGACATTTTAGACGTAGCTAGATATGAGTCATCTGAATTAGAACCCAGTGTCTGAAAATTAGAGAGTTTTTACAAGTGACTGGAGAGCTCTGGAATCTGCAAGAGATGTTATCGAAACAAGGAGAAGCAGGGGCGCCTGGGCGGCTCAGTCGGTTGAGCGTCCGGCTCTTGGTTTTGGCTCAGGTCATGATCTCACGGTTCGTGAGTTCGAGCCCTACATTGGGCTCTGTGCTGGTGATGCAGAGCCTGCTTGAGATTTTCTCTCGGCCCCTCCCCCATTTGCATGTGCACACACTCTCTCTCTCTCTCTAAATGAATGAATGAATGAATGAAGAAAATAAAACAATAAAAAAAGGTGGAGAAGCAAGCAGATTGATCAGTATTGGCATGGGAATATTCAAGGCCATTTAATAACTGGCTATTACCCTAATTTAACTTACAAAATGAAGGTAAGTTTGTTGACAACTATTACCTGGGGGGACCTTTGAAAATGCTCTAGCCTCAATAAAAGCAACCTAGTTGCAGTCGTCAGATAAAATACAGGATGAGCAATAGTTGGTCATTTCCCTGAAATTCAACACATCTGGACAGCATGTACTTTTTACCTGTAAAATCTAGGATTTGCTAAATCCCACTCAGACGCCGTGTGTGCTCTCCCAAGCACACACACTGCATATATGTCTCCCATGTTCAGGACTCATTTGCTGTTTGTATAGACGTAAACATCAAACTGTAGTTAAGTCTAAATATAGTTTTTAGATTTGTAAACAATGTATCCTACGTTACAATACTGTAATCTACTTGGAAACCTTTACAGCTGCCCACGCCATAGATGCTGTTGTCCCTCTTCTACAGAGGAAGAAACCACGGTTTAAGGCTTCTAAAAAGTTTAAGGTTTCTTTTACCTCCTTAGAGGTGACCAGGGTCACATGGCCAAGAAGAGGGCAAAAGAGCTTTCATCCGAAGGCTCAGCTGACTGCAGAGTCTGTGCTCTGACCCCCCCTGGTGCTCTACCTGCCTCTTTATGCAATGGAACCCAGCAGGGTAACTAAACGGCTTCATTAGAACGTTGTGCATAGGGGCGTTTTCAACAAGGAGGAGGGGCCAGGGAGGTACTCCAAATGCTCAGGGACCGAATCGCAGGTCTGATTTTATTTGGGGACCGACGTTTTCTCTTTCTCATACTGATATCAAAATAGAGTCGTGGCTCCAAGTGTCTGATGTGTGAAAACATCAATCGTGCAGACACATTTAAGCTTCTTTTCTAAGCCAGATCTCAAAAATAATGCCCCCGGTGAAATCTTCCTCTGACAATGGAGCGTTAGATCCCCATGTCCAACTGAAAAGAGTTTGTGTTTTGTATCTTAACCTTCATTGTTTCTGTCTTTTTAAAAATTAATTCGTGAATTTGCTGTTTCTTCCGTACACAGACGCACTTGATTGTACTTGAATAAAAGGGGCCACACGTGAGAGCTGTAATTTTTCTGAAAGCATCCTCATTCTTTTCTTTTTCTGCTAAATAGGTGGTATAATTTGTCCTTAATGGATAGGAAATGAATATGGATTGTGAACAGGCAATTGAAATTGCCTTTATAATCATCAAATTATTCAGTCCCCAAAGATGTTATTTTTGTTACCCTCAAATAATTGAATGAAATGACTGAAAACTCCCCTTCACTTGCGCTTCTAATTCACCAATCAAAGAGCACGTTAATGTCTATCTGGTAGTAGAAATGAAAAGAATTATTCCAAGAGATGTTGACATAAGTATATACCATTGGGGATTCTTTTCTCCTTACTCTTTTGATATTTCTATTCATTCAAATTAATTTTAGTCCTATACTGGTATTTTTAAAGTTCAAAATAATGACATGAATATTGTGGTGCTCTTTCTGACTCCATGCACTATTTTGAAAATTTTGCAATTCTGCTATTGTACCTTATTAAAGTATATGTCAAATTTTTAAAAACCCACCATTAGCCAAATTATTTCTAGAATTACCTGCATTATGCTGATAGCTCTTCTTGCTCTTTCAACCAGACTTCATCTAAAAAGTAGTTTCGGTTGGGGTTTTGCCAATCACAGCACAAGATGGTAGATTTTTTTTTTCTTTTCCTTAGAATATAATTAACACACAGTGTTATATTAGTTTTCGGTAATTAATATAATGATTCAAGCATTTTATACATTTCTAAGCGCTTATCAAGATAAGCGTACTCTTGATCCCCTTTGTCTATTTCACCCATTCCCCTACTCACTTCCCTCTGGCAACCACCAGTTTGTTCTCTGTATTTAAGAGTCTGTTTTTTGTCTCTTTTTTCTTCGTTCTATTTATTATTTTTTTTGTTCATTCGTTTCATTTCTTAAACTCCACATATGAAATCATATGCTATTTGTCTTTCTCTGACTTCTCTTGCTTAGCATTATACTCTCTAGCTCCATCCATGTTGTTGCAAATGGCGAGATTCCATTCTTTTTTGCTGGCTGAGTCATAATCCTATTGTGTGTGTGCGCGCATGTGTGTGTATGCACATAGATATACACATGTATATACCCATAGATACCACGTCTTCTTTCTCTAGTCGTCTATCGATGGACACTTGGGCCGCCTCCATATTTTGGCTATTATATATAATTCTGCAATAAACATAGGGTGCATATATATTTTGGAATTGGTGCTTTTATTTTCTCTGGGTAAATACCCAGTAGTGGAATTACTGGATCGTGTGGTAATAATATTTTTAATTTTTTGAGGAATCTCCATACTGTTCTCCATAGTAGCTGTATTGCCAGTAACAGTGCATGAGGGTTCCTTTTTCTCTACATCCTCTCCGACACTTGTTATTTCTTGTGTTTTTGATTTTAGCTATGCTGACAGGTGTAGAGCGGTATCTCATTGCGGTTTTGATTTGCGTTTCTCTGATGATGAGTGACGTTGAACATCTTTTCATGTATCTGTTGGCCATCTGTATGTCTTCTCTGGAAAAATGTCTGTTCAGGTCCTCTGCCCATTTTTAATTAGATTATTTGTTTATTTGGTGTTGAGTTATATAAGTCCTTTATATATTTTGGATATTAACCCCTTATCAGAGACATCACTTGCAAATGTCTTCTCCCATTCAGTAGGTTGCTTTTATGTTTTATTGGTTTCCTTCACTGTGCAAAAGCTTTTCATATTGGTGTAGTCCCAATAGTTTAATTTTGCTTTCGTTTCCCTTCCAGAGAAGACTTATCTAGAAAAATGTTTCCACGGTTGCTATTGAAGAAATTACTGCCTATGTTTTCTTCTAGGAATTTTATGGTTTCAGGTCTTACATTTAGGTCCTTAATCCATTTTGAGTTTATTTTTGTGTATGGTGTAAGAAAGCGGTCCACTTTCATTCTTTTGCATGTAGCTGTCCAGTTTTCCCAACACCAATTTTTCAAGAGACTTTTTACCATTTTATAGTCTTTCCTCCTTTGTCATAAATTAATTAACCATAAAAGTGTGGGTTTATGTCCGGGCTCTCTATTCTGTTCCGTTGCTCTGCGTGTCTGTTTTCGTGCCAATACCATACTGTTTTGATGACTCTAAGCTTTGTAGTATATCTTGAAATGTGGGAGTGTGATACCTCCAGCCTTGTGCAAGATGGTAGTTTCAATGACGTGTCTGGACGTGTAGTTAATTTCAAGCAAAAAAAAAAAAAAAAACTGAAGAAGAACGAGCAAACTGTTATGTATCACTGATAAAGAAAGCAGTTGGTGCTGTGAAAATTCTCTTTGAACGTCCCTTTCCAGGGGCCATGTTTGTCCCCTGCCCTCCCTTCCGTGGACTTCGATTTATTTCAGGTTGACTCCACCAATCTTGTCTATCTTTGAGTCATCATAATTGTCGAAATGCACTCACTTAGGTTTCAATAGTTCTTTTTTTTTAACCTATCAATGCAATGTTTTTTTTCACTCATGTGTAGTTGATACGCAATGTTACATTGGTTTAAGATGTACAACATAGCGATTGGACACTAATGCAATTTGTCAAATTTTAATTCTGGTGTGATTCTTTTTTTTTTCATTTATTTATTTTGAGTGAGACAGGATGCACACATGCAAGCTGAAATCAAGAGTCGGGTGCTTAACCTGGTGAGCCTCCCAGGTGCCCCTCCAGTGCGATTCTTTATGCATCTGAAGAACGACTAAAAAAGGAAGGGATGTTATGGTTTAATGACTGTTGGCTACTGCCGGGTGTTGTAGTATGTATAATGTATGCGGTGTCTTGTCTAATCCTCACATCGACCTTCTAAAGTAGGTATCAGCAGATGAAAAAAAAACATGGTTAAAGAAGACAAACCACTTGCCCAAGGTTACACAACTGCTAAGAAGTATAATCAGAAGTTGAGGTTTCGTCTTTCTGAGTAAATCCGTGCATAAAGCTAACTCCGAGTCATTCAAACTGTCTATAAAGCTTGAATCGACGGGGTCCCTGGGTGGCTCAGTCAGTTGAGCGGCCGACTTCAGCTCAGGTCAGGATCTCGCAGTTTGTGAGTTCGAGCCCCGCGTCGGGCTCTGTGCTGACAGCTCAGAGCCTGGAGCCTGCTTCGGATTCTGTGTCTCCCTCTCTCTCTGCCCCTTACCCCTCTCATGCTCTGCCTCTCTCTGTCTCAAAAATAAATAAACATTAAAAAAATTTTTTTTAAAGCTTGAGTCAACTGACTACTGGCCTTTTGTTCAAGGACATACTGTGGCCTGTCAGAACATGCCAAACGATTCTATAAGTCCAATAAAAATTACATTCACCTAGTTTATATGAAAAATACCCAGCTGACTGAATTTTCCTCTGGAACATATTTATACATCGTGCAGGTACCGCCCACGTGTGTATAGATCGAGAATATCATGCAAAATGACAAAGGCGATTGGCGAATTCTCCCGAGTCTATATATCTACAAGAGACACAAAAGATGCCGCTTTGATTCTGGGTACGTTGTCTCTCACTGATGTCCCTGCAAATCTTTAGTAGTGTTGGAGATTATGATAACTGTGATCCATTGCCGGGGAGATTACTTACCTAATGTCTTCATTTTGCCTGCATGTGTATATTTTTGATACTGAGTAGTTTTGTAGGAAGTGGTATCTAAGTCTGTCCCTTTAAGCAAGATGCGTGCAGACTTCTTTCGTAAAGGGCCAAACAGTGAATATTTTAGGGTTTCCGGGCAATCCGTTATCCGTCGCGGCTACTCAGCTTCGCTGTTGTGTTGCAGAAGCAGTCAGAGAATACATCAGTGAATGGGCATAGTTGTATTCCAATAAAACTTTACCTATAAATACATGCGGGGATCTGGGTGTATACTCTCCTGCAGTACACACATGCACACACGCCACACTGTTTTTAATGGAAGCGAACTGTTACTGGCTTTTCGTGGCTATAATGACCTGAATCTTACATGAGATTGCTCATAACAGGCGGTTGCAGATTATTTAATTCGTTCCGAAAGTTAGCGCTATTCTTCTGAACAAACTCCTGGATAATTAAAATGAAAGTTGGTTGCATTGTAGTTGAGAAAAGGATTGTAGGCAATAGATTACAGTTCTCTTCAGTTTTAATTGAAAACGGAGTTAAATTAGCTCTACACTGGCATGGTTCTATAAAGGAGTTCATTATAAGCATTTGTAACAGTAATGCATCGTCTAAGGGCATTTTTCTATTTATACTATTGCCATAATTAAGAGTCTGTCCATATTTTCAAAGGCTAGTTTAAAGCTTTTCCAATTTAGCCTTATATATTCTCTTCAGTTTAAAACCTAGTAAATAAAAATGACCCCGGGTTGGGGTGGGGATGGAGAGAGGGACTTGAGAACGTTTGTTTTCTAAACTAATTAGTCTCCCAGGCTATTATATACGGGTGCTTCTGTTGTTTTATTGTTCAAAATTATAAACATTAAGATCTGATTAAGTTTAGCCAAAGTCCACGTATTAGGTGATTTTTTTAAACGTACGCATTTCAAGAGTTCGTTCTAAGTACACAGCTTTAGATTTTCAAAATGCTTCCAAGGGAATTCTAAGAAGTACCCCGACAATGCACTTGGCTTTGAAATAATAGCCTGAAAACAATGCACAAAATCAGATCTAGAATAGAGAACTCCAAGAGGCGGAATTAGCATCGTGCCTAACGGAAAATGTCAGAAGCTTTTGGATAAGATGGGTGAATCAGTTAGGAACGTATATATGTAACACCTTTCTCAGATCAAATATCTGCCAGTTTTAAGATACAAAGTGTAAGGAAATGATTGAGTTATTGGGGAAAAATAGAGCTTTATTTATAGTATTTTATCATGCCCATCGATCTGCACATTGAAACTGGACAGTGTGCCGTATCTCTCTTACTTTTTCTTCGGACACGTCTACAAAGTCGTATAACTCTAAACATCATGAAAACGTACATTTAACATAAGCTTCGCTTAATATGCCAGCTGAAAATATTTGAAAACCCAACCTCCGCGGCACGGTGCTCAAGGCACTCACAAGCCAACCCCAGCCTCCCTTTCCTGCCTTAGCTTTTGCTCCGTCCTACTCTGTACTGTTTACTCCAGGCAAGTAGGATTCGCTTCCTTTCTATGAATATGCCGTGTGTCTCCTGGCCCCTAACTCGTCCCCCACTCGGAAGGGAAATTTTAGAAGAAAAGGATGAAGCTGCTCTTTTTTTTTTTAATTTTTTTTAATGTTTATTTATTTTTGAGAGACATAGAGACAGAGCCTGAGCAGGGGAAGGGCAGAGAGAGAGGGAGACACAGAATCCGAAGCAGGCTCCAGGCTCTGATGAGCCATCAGCACAGAGCCCGACCTGGGGCTCGAACTCACAGACCGTGAGATCACGACCTGAGCTGAAGTCGGCCGCTTAACCAACTGAGCCACCCAGGCGCCCCAAAGCTGCTCTTAAACGTCAGCGGAACCGATGAATTTTACGTCTAGGATCAAACGTCAGTAATATATATTTTACAGATACAGCCCCAGAACCCAATCTTTGCTTGCCAGACGTCACAAGTGTGGCACGTTTCAGTCACCACTGCGTAGTTCTTTTTTTATCTGCTAGTCTGTAAGACATTTCCTGCTTTATGCAGTGCTATCGACTCTATCTTGGCATGTAAGCGACCTTCAGCTTTAAGGGGTTTATTTGTTAAATCATGGGTGAGTCTCAATTGTGAGACTCTTGAATGGAAGCTTCCGAGGGTATGGATGCATGTTTGCATTAGGAACAAGCGTAGTCCCTTCTTTCTAGCCTTCCTGGCTTCTTCCCTACTTCATTCCCCCTGTCAGTACGATGAAGACCGTTTCTTCTGATGTCAGTTGAGAATTAAACAGGACATAAGAGCTGGGGGGAACTTGTTAGCCAGAGTTAGCCATGCACCCTAACCCCCAAGGAAACCTCAAGATTTGCTTGGCCTCAGCCTTTACCAGTAGGGGGCCAGTGAAGGGAGGAGGAGCTGTAAATGAGGTTTGGGAAGGGCAGGAAGTGTGCTTGGCGGCAGGACAGATAGTGGGAGGAGAAAAGGGATTGTAGACAACAATAACAACAGTAGATGCTTCCCGAACACTTACCGTTCAGGGCAGGCCAGAGTGCTAAGTGCTTTACCCGCAGTATCTCAGTTAGTACTTCATCATGGCTCTACGAGGTAGGGAAATTGAGGCTCAGAGAGAACATACTCATTGAGTTCTTACTATGTGCCAAACAGCGTTCGAAGTGATTTTCATCTGTTACTTTTAATAACAACTCTGTGCGGCGAATGCTATTATCTCCATTTGACAGATGGAAAAATGACGAAAATCTACACCTACTGATTCGTGAGCCTGTGCTCACAATCCCTGCCTTGTCTAGTAGCTTGGCTTCAATTGGTTTTTTTCTGTTATCGGAACCCTGTATCTTGTCCATATTGCTTGGCACCGTTTGATCAGCTATTCGTGTCTTTGTGCCTGGAATTTGTCGCTGGGCCCTCCTGATACTTCTTACCACACCCCCCCATCCTGGGACAGCCTAGTAGGACCAGGGGTGGGGGGACCCAGAGCAAGGAGCCCTTGACTGGTGGAGGATACGAACTGTACCACAGGCCTTTGGGAAAAGGGATCTTGCTTTCCCGGGCTTTGGTGGAAGACCAGAAGACTCACACACTATTTCCCGATGTGGGAGGGGTGAACCTTGAACTTCTCCTGACCCGGCCTGACACATTTGTCTTAATCTCAGAAGCTGCCTGCCACGTACCTGTTTTCTGTGCCTCTGATAAATGTTAACCTTTGAATCGAGTGATCTTCCCTAAACCAAAAAGAATCAGGAAAATTATGAGTTGACTTCTTTTTTTAAACGAAGATTGTGGAATCCGATCCAGAGTTAGACCAATTAGTGTACGTGCCTTCTGCTATTAAGAAGCTGATTTCTCGAGCAGAGTTGTTTTCAAGTGATGTAGCTGGGGACATTTCCATCAGTTTCACTCCGAAAGACCATCTGCCGGTTGTCAGCCACGGGTTTTTGCCTTCAGTAAGTACTGTCATTTTATAACCCAGGCACTATTTTTACTTGTAGTTATTATATGAATGACATTGAACACTTGAATGGAACTTCCTTGTTATTATACTAAGATTCAAAGTTTCCTGATGATGAAGTCAGATAATATGGTTGCTCAAATATAGAATATGTCGAGAGTACTTTTTCCTTAGGTGTGTGTTGTTTTTCTTGTTTCTTTCCTTTTCCCTACTGCTTAAGAGATTGTCGTTTTTAAAAAAATTTAAAGCACGCAATTCCCAAATCATCCAAGTTATCTTACTATTAATCACAAATTCTGTATTTTTTAAAGGTCTATGACTTTCTAAAATTTTGATGAGGAATAACTCAGGTATAATTGTATATGTTTATAGTGTACAGTAGGACGATTTGGTGTACATATATTTTGCGAAATGATTACTGAGATCAAGATAACTAATGAATCCATCACCTCATGTAGTTAGCTATGTTTTTGTGGGGTGAGAATGCTTAAGACCTCATCTCAGCAACTTTCCAGGATCGAATACTGTATTATTAACCGTAGTCGCCATGAGGTTGATTAGATCCTCTAAACATATTCTTCTTATTACTGAGAGTGTCAACTCTGACCTACCTCACTCCATTTTCCCTCCTCCCAGCCCCTCCCAGCCACTATTCTAGCATCTATTTCTATGACATTGACTTTTTTTTTTTTTTTTTTTTTAGATTCCATATATAAGTGATACCAGACAGTATTTGTCTCTCTCTGGCTTATTTCGCTTAACATCTTGCCTTCAGGTTTCATCCATGCCACAAATGGCAGGGTTTCCTCCTTCTTATGGCTGAATAATATATGATCAGATCCAGGGAGGGAAGGAGGAAGGGAAAGAAAGAGAGAGAGAAAGAGAGAGAGAGAGAGAGAGAGATCTCACATTTTCTTTATCCATTCATCTGACAAACGACCCTTGGGGTAGTTTCATATCTTGGCTCTTGTGAGTAAACCTGCAGTGAACACGAGGGTGCGGAGATCTCTTTGAGATAATGATTTCAATTCCTTTGAATATATACCTGAGAACAGGACTGGTGGATTATATAAAATGAGTATCAAACTATTTCCTCCGCAAAGGTTTCAGTTTTTCAACTCACATAGCCTTAATTTGTGGCTTTTGTCAGCACTGATGGCACTTGGGCTACAGTCTCTGAAAAAGAGTCGTTTGTACTTTGCCAACTTAGGAGCCTCATTTATGGACTATCTTTTAAATTATCCTAGTCACATGCTGTTCCTGCGTAAGCACGGATTAGAAGCCAGGAGAAAGAAAATTGACTTTCTTTGGTGAATATCATAGTCACCTAAGACCTGCTTGTCTACTTTAGGGACAGTGTGTCTGGCAGGTTTTCTTGATGGCAAGCAGCAAAAGCAGACTCTTGCTAAATTAAGAGAGAGAGAGAGAGAGAAGTTGAGAGAGGTGGGGGGGAGTCTTTGGGAGAACCTCAGGGGTTCATAGAATTAATTTGAAAAAATGCAGGAGGACCAAACTTGGGAAGTGGTAGGCAGGAGGCATTTACGGAAGAGCTGGGGAGCAGAAAGCACACCTACTGTGTTCCCCTCACAGTGTGTCCGGCTCTCCTACTCTTGGTCATTATCGCTGCTCCCAATGGGACACCACAGCAGTCATCGGGAAGGGATCTGAACTGAACTTTCATCTTTGTGTCACTCCAGATTCAGAGGTGTTTTTTTTTTTTTTTTAATTTGTTTTAAATTGTATTTTATTTTTGAGAGACAGGTGGAGAGAGAGGCAGAGAGAGACAATCCCAAGCAGGCTCTGCTCTGTCGGCGCAGAGCCTGATGTGGGGCTCGAACCCACGAACAGTGGGATCATGACCTGAGCCAAAGTCAAGAGTTGGACGCTCAACCGACTGAGCCTCTCAGGCGCCCCACCAGATTCAGAGTTTTAGATGGAAATGTCCTGTTAGCCCTCCGTTACCATGTACCCAAAGCCACTGCCAGAAACTTAAAAGAACAACAGTGCCCCACTTTGGTTCTCAGTTTAGGGGGCAGGAAAAACACAGACTCACATAGGGACTACATCCATTGGGGGATTTGCCTCGGAAGGGAAGGGGGCTCGATAGAGACACAGAGATCTGACATTCGCTCCACACAGGCCGACAGCACCAAACAATCCCACGTCGTCTTATATATGATGATGATTTTATTCTCACGGAAACAAGTCATGTTTTGATTTTACTATGCAGTTTTTTTGAGCTCTAAAAAGAGCTATCTTAATTTGTGATCTTTTTCTGTTTCCATGAATGCCTTAACAAAAAGTGGGATACATTTAAAAGGGCTCAGTGGTTGGTAAACTTGAAAAAGCTGTGATTAGCAGTCAGACAAAGCTAAGCTCCTACGTCTTTGCCAGCTGTGTGATCTTGAATACATTCCTTAGTGTCTCTGGGCCTCAAGTTCCCTTTTTGTAAAAGGAAAATAAAGCCTCCTGGACTATATTTATTATGAGAATCACATGACATAACAAATGTATGCTAAGTACACAGTACGCGGCATACAGCTTAATAAATGACACTGTTGTCCCTGTACCATAAATGCACGTCACTGACTTTGCACACAACAGGTTCACGAATTAATTTAACATCATTTCATTTTTTTAGCTCAGTTTTTAAAATCTGACCATTCTATTCAATCTGATCACGTAATTCATTGAATTTTTCACGTTGTCTAAGTTTTAATATAATGTTTTATTGTCTTCAGTGAATTTTCTATGGGCTTAAGTAAAGTCGAGGAACAGTGTCCTCATGTTGAATTACTGCCAACTGACCTCCCTAACAGTCTGCCTTGACAAACCCCCCAAATACAGATGCAAGTCGTATTTTTTGGTTTTGGTTTTCTGGGAGAAAATGACTTTAGATGCAGTTCTCAGCATTCATAGGACGTAAGGACTCTAATGCTCGGTACAGATTTTGTTTAGTGTTGTTTTTTTTTTTTTTTTTTCCTTTCCTGTGTTTTTATCCTCAGATTTGATCAACCTTTTAATCTTTGCTTTGTTGCAAATCACTTCACGGGCCTTAATCGTCTCTGCCAAATAATAATCGACTAGGAATTTTGGAAACTATTCCACGTTGAAACCACTTAAATCATCACCGTCTTCTCTGGTTGGTAAATTCCTTTAATATTTCAGTGACTCCAGAGTTCAGATTTTTTAAAGGCTGCAATGCTCTTGTTTGATATTTACCCTGTCCTCCGCCTGAGTTCCTACCCTGTCTCCAAACTCGGGCAACTAATTAGCAGTTGAGGAATTCCTGGCTGACGCCAAACAAGTCTTCCGCGCTCTTTCTGTACCTTTCCCCTGCTCAGAGAGTCTGGTGCTCCCTTAATCTTTCTCTGAATTGTGTCTGATATTTGGGAAGCTTGTTTGCTGCAGCTTTGCTAAACCCCGTTGGGGAATTTGAACATAAATAATGTGGTAACATGCACGTTACTTATTACTGTGATATGCTTTGCTCGGGGCGATTGGAAATAAAGAATATTACCGCTCAGATCACATTTACTTCAGCCAAATATTTTCACCATACTGCTATCAGACTGTGTTATGTTGAAGACGAAAATAGCAGTTTGCTGCGGAAGACTGGAGATGAACTCCCTTCTCTACACAGCCACCTACTTCTTGGATCCGGGCATTAGAGATCCCTAGGAGATACGTTGTGGCTCAATCTAAATTGGTAAATAATCAATGTCGAGTGAATTTCAGTGTGCCATTCTACCCCAGATTTGTAAAGGAAATGATGGCTGACGTGCTGGGAAATGTGCAGCACCTGCCTTGGGGGCCGGGTGGGTGACTCCCGATTTGTAGCATTAGCTGATTTTCATGGTATAAATATTTCCGACGTAACCGATTTCAAGCTACCGATATGACATTGAACGCAGATTTGGGAAAAGTAGTAACAGCCAAGTCTCATGAAACAGGAAGTGCTGCCTTCAGCACACCACCGCGTATATATTTAAATCACTTTTCAGGTTTTTCGGGAAACAAAACCATCACACAATAGATGATCCGCAAAGCCAACTTCTCCAGTCAATATAAAGTATTACCATTTAACTGCAGCTCTCACGTTGAAAGGCAATAGTAACCTATTACATTGTACAATTCAATTCGCAGTTCAGAATCTTCCGAAGGAGTGAAACAAAAAGGAATACTTCTTTTTAAAGTGCAGTCTGTGGAAAAGCTACTTCACAGACTAATTCACATCTTGTTATTATGGTTACAAGCCGGATGTTGCTTTCTCCGAGCGGGGAAAGGTCAGTGGCAAAGTAAAGCCACTTTTGACTGGGTCCTTCTTCACCTGCGACTAGAGTCTGCCAAGCGGGGTTTTATAAAAAGTGACTTCTCACGTCATGTAAAACAAAAACGCTTGCCTTGGACTTTCAATCTGCTTGACACGTTTTGTTAATGAAGAGAATACACAGTTCGAAGTTTCCCTTACAGTCTAGTGTTCCTTCCACCATATTCAGTATTCCCTTTGTCCAGCACACAGTCGCCATTGTTGAATACCCCCCACTACTCATTCCACATCAAAACTCCCCTTCGATCTTTAGGTGGCTTAATTTGTGGCTGACTTCCACCAGTCATCCGGTTCCAAGTTTAGGATCGTATGGGAGCATTGTCATAAATACAGCATGTCCGCACTTCCGGCTCCTGAAATGTGCTCAAAGCAGGTGCTCATTCACATCGTACGATAAGGAGAACACTATCGCCGCCACAACAGTATTCTCATCGGAGTGCTCACCGCTATTGGTTCGTGAAGTGCCCTCTGGTGTTCTGTGGTTCTTTCAAATCCTCCCCACAGCTCCACACGCAGGTATTACTTGTCTTGATTTTACACACAGAAAACTGAGCCTCGCTGGGGTTCGGCAGACAAATGAAGGCGCCCAAACCTGAATTCAGGGTTATCTGGCTCCAAAGCATGTCATCGTCAGCTCCTTCCGCCATTGAAGCCCTAACTATGGTACACAGCTCACCGCAACGAAACAGCTTGGGAAAGGAAAAACAGTTGCAGGAGACCGTGTATTTGCTACGATTCTCTTGGATCCTGTCTAATTTTTTAACAATCCAAGTAATACCAAATTTTTAGGGCAAATAGCAGGTAAGCAGGTTCCTTCAAATGAATTGATGGAGAGAAAATTGAACTCTTCTTAAGCTAATGAACACAAGAGTGTGTGAGAGGTCAAGATGAATGTCTCCTCTGGGAGGAAGTCTGTCTTCTGGGGCGTATTTGCTACCGTGACTTGTTTCTTCCAAGCTGTCCTAGAACGCCATATAACATAGGGACAGAGCGCATTTGAATTTCTTGAGGCCTCTCACTGGGGAAATTTCTGAGGCAGTCAAGGACTGTAGCACCGAAAGCGTTCTTAGTGGGTTCTGTCGTTTGATATAAATGTAATGATGGTGAAGACATTGATGTAATAGCATCCGCCATCTCTCTGGCTCTTCACAAGACGCAAGCGTCTTTCTAACTGCTCATTGCATACTTATTTCAGAAAATAATAGAGAAAAGACAGAAATAGGAGGAGTGAAGACCAACTTTTAAAAGTTCCCTCGAAGGCTACATAGGAAGATATAATGTTGTTTGCTAGGGCCCAGTGGGCCTAGCAGGAGAGTGTTTACAGTATATATTCTTCTACTCATTGAGTTTATAATCACTGAATGGATGTCCTATTCACAATCCACCACTTAATAGCCTAAAATTAAACTTTATGAGATATCGGTCTTCCTGGCTGAAAGATAAGACTGTTGGAACTGAAAAACCTAAACCCCACGCTGGGTACCGTCTTTTGGTTTGTGACCAAATTCTTTTGTGGCTCGAATAAAGAGGTCCGTGGGGCTAAGGAAATAATGGCAGAAATCTGATCTGCATACCTTTCCAAAACCCATTATGAGTTGAATACAATTTTTGAATTGAATGTTGCAGCTCGAAAACGTGCAAAAGTCTTTGCACGTGGTAGGTGTCCTCAAATGTTTCCAGGCGTCGGAGCCCATAAATACGCCCCGAAGTCCGTGTTTTTCCACCCTCATCCTACCGCTCCATACGTCTTCTTTTTCCTGAAAAGACAGAAAACAAAAAGATTCCACGAATGTTCACTGCAAGACAGGCAATGATAAAAAGATCCAGTCTTCATGCCTCCTTCGTCCGATCCTCAAGAGAGAGTAGAGAAGAAACGAATTCTTGGAGAGAGCTGAACCAGAGCCAGGCACCATAAGGGGCCCTTTACATGCATTCTCTCACTTAATCTTCATAATGAGAAGACTAAGGAGTAAGTATGATCTTTCTCCAGGTGGTAAACTTGGGCTCCTAAATGTTCAGTTTCACATGGCCTAGATCACACAGCTAGTAGGTAGAACAGCTGAGGTTTGAGTTGAGTTTTATCTGCTTTCCCAGTTAGATACAATGATGGCGGGGACCATAGTGAGGGCTCTACATCTGATGTTTTCTGGGTGAACGATCAGTTCTAACCTCCCAAATCCTTCAAGGTAAATATTATAATCCACGTTTCACGGATGATCCAGAAGGGAGGCTTAGAGAACCATGTAACCTGTCCAAGAGTGCGTATATGAATCCAGGTTTGTGTGTCTCCAAAGCCTACTCTTTCTCACATAATATTCTACCTCGAAATACAGCTAGATAGTCATTGGTATCAGCAAAAATCCTATCCAAACTCTAACCTCACACATACCTCCCATGCAACACGCACATATCCACACACGCATGTGGATGGAAGAAAGTGGCCATTAGAAAAAACAGGGAAGTTCAGAATCTGATATCATTGAAATAAAAACCAATATCATCATTATTCTAGTTGTTGGGCAATTAAGTATAGAAAAATCCATTACGTTTTCATTTTATTTTTTTTTAACTGTTTTTAACGTTTATTCATTTTTGAGAGACAGAGAGACAGAGCATGAGCAGGGAAGGGGCAGAGAGAGAGGGAGACACAGAATCCGAAGCAGGCTCCAGTCACTGAGCTGTCAGCACAGAGCCCGACGCGGGGCTCCAACTCACAAACTGGGAGATCATGACCTGAGCCGAAGTCGTACGCTCAACCGACTGAGCCACCTGGGCGCCCCTATTAAATCTTCATGTTAGTATCTTTCCATTTAAAAGTTACCTTATGTCCCTAAGAAAGAAGAAAACGACACAAAATGTTAATTCTGTTTTGCGTCATTTGGGTACAGAGAGTCTTGTGGTTTGAGAGAGATCATGTAAAAATATTGATAACACAAGTTCTATAAGATAATATTATGGATAAAAGAGGGAAATTAAAATACTAGATTTGTACAGTATTTTCCACTGAGAATAAAGTGCGTGAAGGAAATATATATATGTGCGTATATATATATATACTAGCTCAGAAATAGCAAAAGCCATTGCCACTAAAATACACTTTCTTTGCTTTCAAAAAATTTTTTTAGTACAGCTGACACACCATGCTACGTTAGTTTCGGGTGTACAACATAGTGATTCAGCATCTCTGTATACGTTGTGCTGTGCTCCCCAGAAGCGTAGCTGTCTGTCACCACACAGCGCCATTACAGTGTCATTGAAGACTCTCTTCCCTTATGCTGTGCTTTTTACTCTCACTCTCCTTCACCTCTTTTGCCCATTCCCCGACCCTCCTTCCCTCTGGCAACCTTCACTTTGTTTTCTGTACTTATAGGCCCGAGTCTGCTTTTTGTTTGTGTATTCATTTGTCTTTTACATTCCACATATGAGTGAAATCATATGGTATTTTTCTCAGTCTGATTTATTTTACTTAGCGTGAATTTCTTAATTCAAATCAATGACTCTTGATTAGATCACATGTGATGGAAGGGAAAAAGGCCTTTGCCTAAGTCATTTAAAAAAATTATTTTAATGTTTATTTTTGAGAGACAGAGGCAGAGAGTGAGCAGGAGAGGGGCAGAGAGAGAGGGAAATGCAGAATCCGAAGCAGGCTCCAGGCTCTGAGCCGTCAGCACAGAGCATGAGATCATGACCTGAGCCGAAGTTGGCCACTTAACCAATTGAGCCACCCAGGCGCCCCTGCATAAGTCATTTTTCTAAACATTAATATCTCACAAGAATTATTTTGTTTTAAAATATAAGCAATTATGCCAGTACAGACAGAAATCAAATTTCTTGATATTTTTTCATTAATAGATCAGAGGAGTTACCTGGAATAACAAAAAGCAAAAACAAACAAACCCCTAATCTTTGAAATATGCCAAGATAAATGAAAACGTAGTCACACTTCACCAAACTAGAAATCTCACTTACAGGCATATGTAGTCAGGAACCCATCACTAATCAATCTAAAGGACCCAGAAGTGGCCAAAAGAGAGGTTGTGATGTCCAATAAAGTTAATGAATTTCACACTAGTACAATGTCTCTGGTCTGTATTCAGTACCTCTTTATCTTATTTCAACTACGATAGTAATAAATGTGGGTTATCCCATTTCTAAATGCACCCTGCATTAGAGGCACAAAATTAGAAGTGAGAGAAGTTTCTAAAGGTTGGGATGTTGATTGAAGTAAGTAATGATAGTTGTCAGTGAATAGAATGTGGGAAAAGTATTAAAAGATACCTCAAAGCTATCTAGGACAAATAACCCTATATATGCATCAGAAGCCTATAAGAATTCAAATTATATTGCATTCAAATGTAATAACTGGTTTTCATAGTCAGTACCCTAAGGCAGTGGGAAATGGTTAACCTCCATTCAGATTTCTTATTTTACAAAGACAGGGAAGAGTACACTGTGTTTCAGGATATTTATATAGTAAATGATCAAAACCAAGTATTTGAGCTTAAAGTAGCAAGCCTTCAGCTGTCTTGAAAACCACACAGTTTAGAATAACAGAGGCTCCAGGACTGAAATATTGGCTGTCACCGATGAACCCATACTGAATATCAACCCAGTTTCTTGTAATATCAGAAGAGTGGATTTGCTGTAATCACTAAAGAATTAATGAAGCACAAAGAAGTTGGACTAGGCGGCACGTGTGAAATTGTACTTGCTAGCAAAAGACGACACTTTGCAATAGTCACTGTCCAGCTACGACATTGCCTTGTAATCAGAGGAATGGTTTGGCAGCGATTGGAAGGGTTTGGACTGGGGAAAACAAATGGGAGACAACTGAAGAACACTTTTCATTCGCGTCCTACAAATGGCCACTTGGCTGTTCTGCATCAGTCAGGAGGTAAGCTCCTTCCGCCTTTCAGGCTCTCTGGAGAGGCCAAGGCTCTTCTCACAGGCGCTCTTGAACCTGTTTTCCTGCTTGAGGGATAAATCCACCTGGCACCGCTGGCCGGTCGGCTTCGCTGGCTGGCTCTGAGGCCATGCAGTGCCTTTGTTGGCCCATACAGACGCTATACCCTCCTAGTCTGCCCTCTGTTGGTTTGGGATTTGTCATGATTTGAGGACTTGAGAGACCACTGTTGTTTTTGTCTGTTTCAAAAAGGATATGTTTTGTTCTGTATAGTCAAACGATGCTTTGAAAGTTCAGAAGAGGAAAAGGGCAAAGTCCCTGAGTGCAGTGGTGTGACCGTGACTACGAATCAAGTTATAAATTGCTAGTGAACTTTAACAAAAGCAGACTGATTGGTTTAAATAAAAGCAACAATAAAAATGCACGTGTTGCTGGGGCAGGGGGAGCAATGGGTAGCCATGAATCAAGTGTTCTTCTCTGAGAAGAATGCTAGGAAACAGTAGTGTTGGGAAGGACAGAGTGAGAAACAGAAGAGGTAAGGAAATTGTGGCCATCATAACATTGGGCCTCAGCTTGTATTATGCCAGGAGGTGTACGGAGGTGACATTTTCTCAGTTTCGAATCAGAATGGATGATACACTTCTTTGTGTTGGAAGTCTGCTAGGGACCAAGAATAGTTACTATTTTTACCAGCTTGATATAGGTGTAATTGATATGCAGAGAACAGCACATATTTAATGTGTACAATTTGGTAAGTTTGGACACAGGCAAACACCCCCATACCATCCCCATAATCAAGGTAACGCCTCCTAAACTTTTCTTAGGTCTTCTTGTTCTTGTTTCTGCCTTATTGTAGTAACAAAACTTAACACGCAGTTTGAACAACGGCATATTTGAACAACACTATAGACCCAATGGACCTGATAGACATATGCAGAATATTCCATCCGGCAGGAGTAGAATGCATATTCTCAAGTGCACGCGCAACATTCTTCATGACAGATTATATGTTAGGCCACAAACCAAGTCTTAACAAACTAGAAAAGATTGACATGTTATCATCTATCATTCCCAGCCACACAGAATTAAACAGTGCACTCCCAAACAACCAGCGGGTCAAAGAAGAAATAAAAGAGAAAAAAAAATGTCTTGAGACAAATAAAAATGGAAATACAGCATACCAAAACTGATAGGATGCAGCAAAGGCAGTGATAAGAGGAAAGGTTAAGGCTGTAAACACCCATAGGAAGAAAAAGAGAAAGATGTCAAATAAACTATCGAAATTTACACCTTAAAGAGTTAGGAAGGAGAAACGACTAGCCCTGAAGGTAGCAGAAGGGAGGAAATAAAGATTACAGCAGACATAAATGAAAGAGAGAATAGAAAAAAAATAGAAAAGATCAACAAGACGAATAGTTGGGTTTTTTTAAAGATAAAAATGACAAAACTTTAGATTAACCAAACAAAAATGACAGAACTCAAAGAAAATTATGAACGAAAGAGGAGACAATGTAACCGATACCACAGAAATACAACGGGCCATCAGACACTACTGTGAATAACTGTATGCCAACAAGTTAGATAACCCCACAGAAAAGGGTACGTTACTAGAAATGTACCACTTACTAAGACTGAATCATGGGAAAGAGAAAACGTGAACAGACCAATAAAGGGTAAGGAGATAGAATCAGTAACTAAAAACCTCCCAACAAAGAAAAACCTAGGACCAGACAGTTTCACCAAATGCTGCCAAGTATCTAAAGAATTAACATCAGTCCTTCTCAAACTCTTCCAAAAAATTGAAGAGTAGGAAACATTCTCAAAATACATAACTCATCCAACTCAATTGCGAAACAACCACCACAATCCGATTAAAAAATGGGCAAAGGACCCAAACAGACATTTTTCCAAAGAAGACAGACAAACGGCCAATGGGTATATGTAAAGGTGCTCAACATCACTCATCATCAGGAAAATGCAAATCAAAACCACAATGAGATACCACCTCTATCACCCGATAGAATTGCTGTCATTAAAAAGACAAGAGGTAACAAATGTTGGCAAGGTTATGAAGGAAAGGGAACCCTCACATACTGCTGATGGGAATGTAACTTGGTAAGTTAAAGTATGGAAGTTCCTCATTATATCAAAAATAGAACTGCTATATGATTTTGCAATCCCACTTCTGGGCATTTATCCAAAAGAAGCGAAATCGCTATCTCAAAGATATCTGTTCCCCGTGTTCATTGTAGCATTATTCACCATAGCCAAGACACAGAAATGACCTAAGCGTCAGTTGACGGATGAACGCATGAAGAAAATACGTACGTGTGTGCAATAGAATATTATTCAGCCTTTAAAAAGAGAGAAGGCCTGGGGCATCCGGGTGGCTCAGTTGGTTAAGTGTCTGACTCTTGGTTTAAGCTCAGGTCATGATCTCACAGTTTTGTGAGTTTGAGCGCCACATTGGGCTCTGCACTGGCAGTGCAAAGTCTGCTTGGAAATCTCTCTCCCTCTCTCTGCCCCTCCCCGACTCACACCGTTTTTGTCTCTCAAAAAAATTAAAAAATAAAACTTAAAAAAACAGAAAGAAATCCTGCCATTTGTAACAACATAGATGAAACTTGAGGGCCCTGAGCTAAGTGAATTAAGTCATAAGAGAAAGGCAAATACTGTATGATGATACCTGTGAAGTTTAAAAAAAATGAACTCGTAGAAGCAAACAGTAAAGTGTTGGCTGCCAGGGGGTGGAGGGTGGAGGAGACGGGGCAATGTTGGTCAAAGGATACAGACTTCCAGTTATAAGGTGAATAAGTTCTAGGTGACTACAGCTGTATTGTCTACTCGAAAGTTGTTCAGACAGCAGGTCTTAAATGTTCTCACCACACGTGGAAAGAGAAAGAAAGAGAGAGAGAGAGAGAGAAAGAAAGAAAGAAAGAAAGAAAGAAAGAAAGAAAGAAAGAAAGAAAGAGAGAAAGAAAGAAAGAAAGAAAGAGAGAAAGAAAGAAAGAAAGAGAAAGAAAAGAGAAAAGAAAAGAAAAGAAAACAAAAAGAAAGAAAAAGAAAGGAAGGAAGGAAGAAAATGTTAAGTATGCAAGATGATGGATATGTTAACTTGCCTAGTTGGGGTAATAACTTCACAACATATATGTATATCAAATCATGCACCTTAACTCATGCAGTGTTATATGTCAATTATATCTCAATAAATCTGGAAAAATAAATTGCAGGCAAAAAAAATCCATGAGATACATCCCTTTAAATTTTGAAGTGCACAATCCCGTATCGCTCACTACATGCCCTGTGTTGTACTGCCGATCTCCAGAATTTATTCCTTTAGCATAACTGAATCTTCTATTAAACCCACCCCCCAGCCGGTGGCTACTACTGGGTTTTATTCAAGTCATTCTAGTTGACCATACTTGGGCTACTTTCTCATTAGAGCGCTGGCCTCCAGGGAAATTTCTGTCACCCTTCTGCCTGAAGGAGAACCTGCAGGTACCTTTGTTAAGCCAACATATGCTAAGCTGTGAACCAGTCATTTTTTTGTTGTTGTTGTTTTTACCCACGGAAATATCTGTCAGTTCTAAATAGAATCTGACCTTAGGGTTAGTTATTAATTGAAATAGTCACTTGAAAGAGTGACAACTTAAGCTGTATTAAGTACAGTTAATAATGCAGCCTAGTTCTTTTTTTTTTATGTTTATTAATCATGAGAGAGAGAGAATGAGAAAGAGAGAGCCAGCATGGAGAGAGGAGAGAGAGAGAATGCCAAGCAGTCTTCACACTGTCAGCGCAGAGGCCGATGTGGGGTGAAACCCACGAACCATGAGATCATGACCTGAGCTGAAATCAAAAGTCAGACACCTGATGGACTGAGCCACCCAGGCGCCCCAGTAATGCAGCCCAGTTCTAAATACAAGTCGTTCTCTAGATACAAAAGCAGACAACTGCCTCTTTGGGTTACAAAATCACAGCGATCCTTTCGGAAAATGTTTGGATTGAGTTTAAGAAGAAAAGATTAGCCTAGAAATTATGGAAGAGGGGTAGTGTTGAAACGGTTGAAGTGAATTGATTGTTTCCAGTATCCTTGGCCACTCTCCAAGTAGCTTTTTACATAAAGTCATCTGCCTAAAGAATATATTACATAAAACTTTACATATTCACCGAGGGACTTGTACAGAGCAACACTGTTTTCCTAATTTGAGTTATGGTAGGCCCCTGAAAATACCGTTCTCTTTTTTAAAAGTGCAATTCAGAGCGCTATTTTTTTAAGATGTGTTCTGTACAGCCCCAGGGGTTCCACTAAGCCCTATTAAGGCCGTGGACAGGGAAGGTGACTTATGGAACTGATGAGGACAAGGAAGAGAATTTAATTATTTGCATCTGACCGAGGTTTATGTTAACTAGCATTTAAATGTGATATTTAATGCCGAATAAGTCGTTAGTCACAAACCATCCCCTGGCATGTAATTAAAAAAAACAATGCATGTAATGGATATTACTGAGAAAGCAGAAAGACTGGGAATAAAGGATTTTGGAATCAGAAGCTTCTGTTACTGACACCAATTTGCAGAACAGATTTTAAAACTGAAGTTAGCAATTCTGTGGTGGACTCAGGCCACGTTATCGCTAATGTAAGCATTGCTTCTTTACACCAGGCTGCTAAGCTATTTACAAAGGGCTAAGTCATTAATTCGGGTTAAAAAGGGGCATGAAATATCATGGAGACTAGCCTTTTTCACATCTTCTTTTTAAAATTTACAACTTAAAAAACACACCTCCCTAAAATCATTCTTAAAATCTGCCACCAGAGAGGACTTGGAAACTCTTGGGCACCATGCTTCTGTGCCTTTTTGTTCTAAGACTTCAGAAAAGACTTTCCTCATTTGATTTTAACAGATGATATTCTCAATTCCACAAAATAAGGGGAGCTTTCTTTAATCGTCTTTAACTCCCTACTGCGAGCCCCTACTCTGCAAAGTCAGAAAAATGTACTCGATTAGGGGTTTTCCCCATTTCCTTCATCTGCGTTTTGGAGAGTTTATGTTGTGCCAAGAAGCTGGGGTGAGGGGTGCATTTGCTCCTCATTGTTGCCCTCTACACACTGGCGTGTACAAACACATCCTCATCCCTGCTTCCGTCCTCCTTTCTTTGTTATGTTTATTTATTTTGAGAGAGAGACAGAGAGAGAGATAGAGAGAGACACACACAGAGAGAAAACAAGCAGAGGAGGAGCAGAGAGAGAGGAGATAGAGAATCTCAAGCAGGCTCACAGAGCCTGACGTGGGGCTCAAACTCACAGACTGCGAGATCATGACCTGAGCCAAAATCAAGAGTCAGACGCCCCGTCTTTTGTCCTCCTTCATCTTGACTTCATGATCACTTGAGTCCTGCTGCTTTTCTAGGCCTCGAGGCTTTCCTGTTCACCTGCTGGTTTCTCGTCTAAACCTTCTTTGAACTTCACCACTTGCCGCACTCCCTAGATGGGCAGGTGGGCGGACACACCACAGCCTGTCTTCCCAGATTTTGTTTAGGTCATTGTCTTGCTTTGGAAACTCCGAAACGGACTTCTTTGCTCCTTCTATCCTGAAGAAAACACTCTTCTCAGTTCAAGTTGCCCAAATTTAGGGGTCACGGCGGTGGAGGAGACACATCAGAGGGTAACAGGAAATACTGAAGGATACACAATATTAAGAATACTTAGGTTTCAAAATCATTTTTATATTTCATTCCTTTTTGAGAGGGTTCAGTGCAAAATGGGAAATTTGTCTAAATGAGAAGGTGTTTTTGAAAAGTCTTGGGGGTGACCAAGGTCGTTAAACAGATGCACCGAAATACATTTTGTAGGGATAAACGGTAGCCGCCAATGAGACCATTTTGTGAAACACTGAATTCCTCATTATTTTATGATTCAACTGTCAGTTGAGTTCAGTGGTGATGTGGTGCAGAGTGCTTCGAGGCGCCTTTCCCCTCACGATCTGAGCAGGAGAAGTAAGAATGCATTTCCATGTGAATATACAAATAAGGAAACATGACATCTATTCTCCAAGTTCAGGAATTTATGCCAAAATTCATTAACATTCAAATTATGAATTAACCGTCATAGAAGAGCACCTCTGTAAACAAACCAAGGGCCAGACGGAGTCTTAAATGTCTGGACGGCCCAGTTTTGTCTTCGGAGCTTCTGGTAACATATTCAGCAGGGAGTAGTCTGGCAGTGTTTTCCAACATTTTCTAGGTTATTTGCAAGCCTTGGAATCAGCTCACGTAATAATAGTAATATCCTGGACAAACAGCATGGCAAACATAACTTTCCTTCGGGAAATGAAGCAGAAAAAAGGAATTGGAGTAAACTGAGAGGGTAAGTATTTTATTATTTTTTTTTTTTGAGAGAGAGAGAAGGAGAGTCGGGGGGAGAGCAGAGTCAGGGCGGGAGAGGGGATCCAAAGCAGACTGCACTGACAGCAGCGAGCCTGATGTGGGGCTCGAACTCGCGAACTGAACCGTGAGATCATGACCCCGAGCTAAAGTCAGAGGTTCAACCAACTGAGCCACCCAGGTGCCCCGAGGGGATAAGTATTTTAAGTTAAGATTCAATCAGCTAAATATTGCATTTCCCAACATTCTTTGGAATTTTAAAGCATCGTTTCGGAACATGTGTTTTCAGACTTTCTACACGTTAATAAGTTCTTTAGATCATTCCTATGTGTGTTTAAGGTTGAGAACCATCAACCTTGAGAAATTTATGTGTATCTTCATTTATTGACGTCTATGTAGAGTTGTATGTGTGGGTATACATGTGTGAATACTCACATTATTCTAATAAGTTTATCAGTATATTGGTATCATTAAAGATATTAATATTATGGAGGAAAAGAGCAGACCAAATATGGCTACTAACAGGTTTCCGAGCAGCTCTTTAAACAATCTCTGTCAGAGTCACGTGGGAAAGATTGGGTTTCTAGTAGTAAAGAGTATATAACATTTAGTGGACACTTATATCTCTGAACGGTGCTCAGGGCTTTACAAAAAACGTCTTATCCGTTCTCACCGCACTTCTTTGAGTTAAGGGGCTCTTATCCCTTTGTTTCAAAAGGGGGAGCAGTCACTTTGATGGGGCTGGTTGTTCACATTTACTTATTCAACTCCTATCTCTTCAAGGATGGTTGAGGGTCGGTGCTAATGATTACCGAGGCTAGACCAAGAGCAGCGTCAGTAATATCAGAGTAGTGAACATTTACGGAGTGATTTCTATGTGCCAGGCAATAACCTAAGAATTTTACATTAATGACCTTATTTCATTTTCATTTCAACATTATGGGATATATGCTGCCTTAAATCCTGTTTTATAAGTGGGGAAACTGAGGCTCGGAGGGTAATTTATCGAAAGTCCTATAGCTAATGCTCCTGGTGATAAGGCCCGACTCCAGAGTGCTTTTCAAACTTTCAAACCCCTTTTCCAGCCGGCCTGCCTGCCTGCCTTTCTATTCCTTCCTTATTCCGACAAATATATTTGAGTTTGGTTGCCATGATTCTAAAACAGCAACTCTCTCAGCCCTGAACCTTTCTGAGCTTATTTCTTTGTTTTCTGTCTTTCTTAGCGGTTTATTCTTGCTTCCTATCTCTTCCCTTCCCGTTAAATCCCTTCTCCTCTGCAATTGGAAGTCAACCCTCATCAATTTCGAAAGCTGCTTCCTTCAAGGTCGCAAAAGGCTTCTTAATTATATATCTAACAAAGGCTGCTCAGTTCTCATCATCCTAGACTCCTTTGCTCACCACGATCAACAAAGACCACTGAGCAGAGAAGAATGGTCTAGTAACTTGGTTGTTTAAATGCATTACGAACCTGCTTTTTTGATTTGTTTGTTTTCTTTTGTCTTTTTGGTGGTTTTCTTTTCCCTTCCCCCCAGAGGCCAAGGCTTTGCGGTGTTGAGCAGTATTGCTTAGCCGGGGGCGCGCATTGACAGGAGCTCCAAGGACTTTGACTCAGGGGTTCTAGGGCGAAACCGGGCATGTGTATTTTCAACACATTCTCCGCATAATTCTGCTTTGGAGCAAATATTGGGATTAACTGCTAGATAATTAGCAACTGTTTGTGTTTTGTTCTAAGATGTACTATAAAAAAATAATGATTTGCTTTGTATCTTTTCTTTGAAGAACGTGTTTTCTCACCTTCATGTTTTCATATTTTCAGTTTTTTAAAGTCTACTGATATACTGTTTAATCTCACCTTTGCAGCTTTAAATCTGTTGGAATTATAGCCCAGAAAACGACAACTAAAAAACTACAGATATTTGCCTCATGAAGTTTGGAGCTTTCAGGAGTAAATAAGGAAACTAGAAATATAACTCTCCTTAGAAGTTTATTACATCATATTAAAAATGGATTTTCTTTCAATTATTAATTATGATTTTTTTAGAATTACCATGTAAAATGAAGCATATTGTAATTTATCCTTGATGGCTTAATTGATAGCTCAGAATAAGGTCTTTTATGTCTTTTCACTATATAGTGAAACATATTTATATAAATACAACATTTATGTGAATGTGCCTCTTGCTTCTCTACCTGTGAAATTTTAAAAATGTTCCAGAATTACTTTACTTTAAGTAATGTTAACTAATCTAATTCTTCAACCTAAACCAAACTGACTACTGAAACCTATCACACACGATTTACTGGAGGGAATTTAAAATCTATAGAATCGCAACAAATAACAATTTTCCTAGTGAAATAAGGGTGTTTTAAAGTGAAGTGAAATTATGCGTCAAAAATATTTTAGCTAATTTCCAAAAATATATCTTAGGGTAAATATTGTTGTTCTCCAAAGACTTGTAGAGTTAGAAAGAATCCTTGAAATCAAAATTACCATTCATTTTGCCTTCTTTTCACAAGAAAGATGGTTTAAAGAAGTGATTTTGTATTATCGATCCATACGGCTTATTTTTTCTAAGACCAAAAAGCCAGTCACTTTTTAACACATTTGACGGAAGCTGACTTTCGTGATTTCCAACATTGAAGCTAGGTCAGCGTGGAGACAAAATAAGAACAAGTCTCCAATCCCAGACTTGCCTAGAATCAGAGCATAAAGCTGAAAGAATTATGAAGTAGATAGTCACAAATCTTTACTGTTATCCAGGTGAGATTAAGAATGACTGATTGCAGGGCACCCGGCTGGCTCAGTCGGTTGAGGGACTTCGGCTCAGGTCATGATCTTGCAGTCCATGGGTTCGAGTCCTGCGTCGGGCTCTGTGCTGACAGCTCAGAACCTGGAGCCTGCCTCGGATTCTGTGTCTCCCTCTCTCTCTGCTCCTTCCCCATTCATGCTGTGTCTCTCTCTGTCTCAAAAATAAATAAACCTTAAAAAATTTAAAAAAAAAGAATGCTTCATTTGTAATTATTTAGAAAACTAAGACCTACCTCAAAATAACTGCTATTAAGGAAAAAACAGATTTTTTTTTTTTTTTTTGCTTGTCTAGTTGGTTCACTTCGGTTTTGTGTGGGCAGACAATTGGGAGCCTCTGTGAAGAATGTATATATAACAATCTGAGCGTCTATTCAACATTTCTACCCTCACAAATCAAGGGTCATGTCTGGGGTCCCCAGCTCATTCCAGATTGCCTGGAACTGTTCCCATTTGAAAACTGAAAGATCTGTCTTCTGGGATCCCCCTAGTTTTTAGGCAAACCAGGATGGCTTCTCGCCCTATATTCTCGTTTGCTCCTTAGATAAAACAGAACTCAGTTTCACTCGCTCATTTCTTCACGGATTCATCCATTTGCGATTCCAGTGAGTCTTTACCAAAGGGCTACTATCTGCCAGTCCCTGTGCTAGCTGCTAAAGAGACAACGGTAACTCAGATATCATTTCTGGCCTTAAGGAAGTTAGTGGAGGAGATGGACATTAAACAAATGTGGTGACATTACCGAAGAGGAAGATTAAAACCATGTAGGTGAGGGGCGCCTGGGGGGCTCAGCCATTGAAGTGCCTGACTCTTGATTTTGGCTCAGATCGTGATCTCGCGGTTCATGGGACTGAGCCCCACGTCGGGCTCTGCACTGGTAACACGGAGCCCGCTTGGGATTCTCTCTCTCTGCCCCTCCCCGCTTATGCATACACTCTTTCTAAATAAATAAATAAACTTTAAAAAATCATCTAGGTGAGGTTATGAGTCAGGATTCTAGGGAGTCTAAGGAGGGCTTCTCTATGGATGTGAGTGGAGGGAGAGGCAGGAGGAATGACAGAAAATGAAGATCCCGTCAGAAATAGAAGGCAGCAAGGCAACCCGTTCCTGTTTTTTGTTTGTTTGTTTGTTTTGTTTTTTCAGTAAGGCAAAAGCTAGACAACATAGGGCCCCTAAGTCATGGTAAAGAGTTTGGATTTTATTATAAGAGCAAGAGCAAGTCAGATATTGTGAGAATAGTTCAGCATGAAAATATTCGGTGTGGGGGCACCTGGGGGGCTCAGTCAGTTGAGCTTCCGACCCTTGATTTTGGCTCAGGTCACGATCCCAGCGTTGTGGGATTGAGCCCTGCGTCGGGCTCCACACAGCATGGAGCCTGCTTGAGATTCTCTCTCCTTCTGCCCCTCTCCGCTGCTCACATGCACACTCTCTCTCTAATATATATATATATTAGGTGTCATTCACTCTACTCTTAAGAAAATGGTTCAAGCAGACATTTCTAGGCTCCTGACTACACCTAACTGAAGTGGGCCCGGCTATTTTGTCAAATCAACTCAGCTCTCATACAGTGCAATCCATTCAGAATCAGTGAAGCTATTCCTAAGTGTGTCAGATGACTTACTGAAAAAAAAGAGAGAGAGAGAGAGAGGAATGAGCTGCCTTACTGCCTTCTATTTCTGACAGCATCTTCAAATTCTGTCGTCCTAGTCAATTTATTTCCACTGGCATCCGAGAGTCTGGAGCCTCCGTGGTAAAGGCATGCAGCTCGGAAGTAAGGCTCCTGGCTAAAACAATCTTATGTTTACTATGCAAGTAGGCTTTCTTTCTATCTGGGAGAAACACAGACTCTTCCGTTCATGCGTCGCATGTTGGCACCTATGTAGAGATAAATAAAGGGGCACCCGCGTGGCTCAGCTGGTGGGGTGTCCGACTTTGGCTCAGGTCATGATCTTGCAGTTCACAAGTTCGAGCCTCGTGTAGGGTTCTGTGCTGACAGCTCAGAGCCTGGAGCCTCCTTCGGATTCTGTGTCTCCCTCTCTCTCCTCCCCTCCTCCACTGGTGCTCGCTTACCTGCTCTCTCTCTCTCAGAAACAAATAAACATTAAAAAAGTTTAGAGATAAATAAATACCTGTCTTTCCTTACCAGGCAGTATCTCACTGCTAGTTCTCCTAAAGGAGTCCTATGCGTATCGGCGATAGGTTCGTGTGTTTCAGTGGCTCCGAGCAACCAAGCTGGGATGCTGAGTTTCCATTGTATTAATACGGATCACTGAATTAAGTTGACTAACAATATCATCAAAAAGTTTTCTGAACTTTGAGATGCCTATGCTGCGTAGACAAAGCATCCGAATACTTTTCCAAGTTTCTGGCTTTTAGTTAGAATTTGGCATCACAGACATAGCCTACATGTAGCCCTCCAGGCAGATCTATGAAATCTTTGCAGCTCTTCTCACCATCAGTGTCGATATCGATTGTCATATTAGCCCAGCAGGGATGCCCACTTATCCCTCAGATGGGAGGAGTCTTTTGCTTGCCGCCGTCATATTCTTCTGGTTGTTTTGAACGCATAGATCTAGCCTCAGGAACGGTTGGTGGTATCAATGCCGTGCTTATTGAATCATCAGTCAACCTCTTAATGAAACATGATGACAGAAGAACAAAATAAACTGCTTTTAAGGAGAGCTCCAAGAAATATATAACCCCTTTGGCATTTTTGGTGAATATGCTGAAAATTTTAGCCATCGAGGCTATCAATCGTTCATAATTCCCAGATGCTTACTTCGAAAAGAAAGAGACATTATAATTTTCTAGCAAAACCTGTTCTGCGGGCACCTATCAATGTCAGTTACATTTTCCCTCTCCTTCAGTGGCTTCCTAATGGTGACGAAATGGAATAGGGGAGTATATGCATTTTAGATATATAAAGAATTGTGTGAGAGCCATAGCGTTCTGTAGAAGAAAGATTTTCTGTATTATTTGCTAAGCATGTATTGTTTTCTAGGCTGAAAATTACCAGTATCTGTATACGTTTATTTTCATTAGGATCCCCCAAAAGTCGCTAAATTGGGGGGAAAATGGCTGCAAGAAATGAGGCCACATTCTGGGATCTGTAAGTGTTCTTAAGCTCGAAGACACCTGACTCTTCGCCCCCCAGATCTCTCACCTGCAACATGACACACTGCCGTGAAATTGAGTATGTGAGTGAAATTGAATATGTGAAGACACTTTGTACAATTCTTGACACATAGTAGGTACCCCAAAATGTTACTTAACTCAGAATACATGTGAGAATTAGTCTAGCTGGTTCTAGATATCTCTGATGGGTTATCCCATTGATCTTCACCACAGCTCATTAAAACTGTCCTCCGTGAGCCGTCGGTACCGAGTATTTGAGCTTCCCTGGCACGTGGGAGGCCATATTGAAATGTGTTAGGGGGAGCATTTAATGTATCTGTGAATATATTAGTAAAGTGGTACTTGCATATCATAAGTTCCTTTAATATCAGATGAACTTATCTAGTATTACAAATGCTAAACAATCTCTAATACCACTAATCCAAGGCATAATATCATTACATATTTTATTACGATGAATTGCTTATAGTAACTACTCAGTTGTCACTCAATCAATGTAAGGTTTTATGAATGAATGATTAGGTAATAAACAATTTAACCCTCAATAGTTTATTCAGTGCCAAGTTCTTGCCTCTGTTGGACTATTCGTTTCACATGTCTCTATCAGAGTAGCCAGCAATTTGTTGGATGTGTGTAAAAAATGTATTTTGGCAATGCTTGCATGGCTCAGTCCATTAAGCATCCGACTCTTGACTTTGGCTCAGGTCACAGCCTCATGGTGTGTGAGATCGAGCCCTTCGTCGGGCTATGCACTGACAGCCTGCTTGGAATTCTCTCTCTCCCTCTCTCTCTCTCTGCCTCTCCCCGGTGTACGTGTGCTCTCTCCCTCTCAAAATAAATAAATAAACATTTAAAAATGTATTTTGTTTGAACCAGTTTTATTGTTTTAAAAAATGTTGGGCGCCTGGGTGGCTCAGTCGGTTGGGCAGCCGACTTCGGCTCAGGTCATGATCTCGCGGTCTGTGAGTTCAAGCCCCATGTCGGGCTCTGTGCTGACAGCTCAGAGCCTGGAGCCTGCTTCAGATTCTGTGTCTCCCTCTCTCTCTGCCCTTCCCCTGTTCACGCTGTGCCTCTATGTCTCTCAAAAATAAATAAAAATTAAAAAAATGTTGCTTATTTTTATGTGATTATAGATTTACCTACAGTTGTAAGAATTAATACAGAGAGATACTTTGTCCCCTTACCCAGTGATAATCTTGCAAAATTATAGTATACGATCATAATTAGGATTTCGACATTGATACAATCAAGACATGGAACTTTTTTTAAATTTAATTTATTGTCAATTTGGTTTCCATACAACACCCCGTGATAATCCCAACAAGTGCCCTCCTCCATGCCCATCACCCACTCTCCCCCCTCCCACACCCCCCTCCCACCTCAGTTTGTTCTTAGTCTTTGAGAGTCTCCCATGTTAAGGACATGGAACATTTTTATCATCACGTTGATCCCTAATGTTACCCTTTCATAACTACACCATATTCCCTCCTGTCCCCACCCTTTCCATAAGCTCTGATAAGCCCAAAATGTGTTCTACAGTTTTGTCATTTTAGGAATGTTATATAAATGGAATCATACAGTGTGTAACCTTTTGGGATTGGCTTTTTTCACTCATCATCATTCTCTAGAGATTGATCCAAGTTGTTGCATGTATCAATAGTTATTTCTTTCATGTCGATGGGAAGTATTCTATGATATGAATGTACCAGTTTGTTTACACAGTCACTCATAGAAATCTAACTGGATTGTTTCCACTTTTGGACTGTTACGAATAAAGCTGCTGTAAATATTTGTGTTCAGGTTTTTGTGTGCCCATACCTCTGAGATAAATGCCCAGGAATACAATTGCTATATTATATGGAAGTCGTGCGTTTAGTTTTTTAAGAATCTGAGAAATTGTTCTCCAGAGTGGCAGTATCACTTTACATTCCTAGCAGGAAGGCATGAGTGATCCAGTTTCTCTGCATCCTTAGCAGCATTTGGTTTTGTCATTGCTTTTTATATTTTAGTCAATTCTGATATGTGTGAAATGATACCTCATCATTATTTTAATTTGCATTTCATTAATAGCTAATGATGTTGAACATCTTTTCGTGTGCTTATTTGCCATCCGTGTATCTCCTTTGGTGAATGAATCAATTCCCCAAAAAGCACATGCTACCCCAACTCACCCCATATGAAATGCATAGTTCGCATATCCTTATGAATGTAAAAGATATTGAATTTTTAATTAAAAAAAGAGAAATCTCCAGACCCAGATGGTTTCCCTGGAGAATCCTACCAGATATTTGAGGAATTAACACTGATTCTACACAATCTCTTCTAGAAAAAAGAGAAAACATTTCCCAATTTATTTTATGAAGGTTATATTACAGTGACATCAAAACCAGACAAAGGCAGTACCAAAACAAGCAAACTAACTAGGGCGAATAGCTCTCATGAATTAGACATAAACGTTCTTTTTTATTTTTATTTTGTTTTTTGAGAGAGAGAGAGAAAGAGCGAACTGAGTAGGGGAGGGGCAGAGGGAGAGGGAGAGAGAGCATCTTAAGCAGGCTCTACACCCAGCATGGAGTCTGATGCGGGGCTCGATCTCAACGATCATGAGATCATGATGTGAACTGAAGTCTAAAGTTGGCTGCCTAACCGACTGAGCCACCCAGGCACCCCTAGACATGAACGCTCTTAACAAAATATTAGCAAATAAGATTGAGTGGTTGGTACATTACAAGAATTCTACACTGTGACCAACTGAAGTTTCCACTGGAGACACAAGGCTGGTTCAACACTTGAAAGTCATTCAATGTAATCCACCATATTAACAAGGTAAAGAAAAAACATCCTATGATCATTTCAACCAATCGGAAGCATTTGACAAAATTTACTCATTCATGATAAAAACTCTTATAAAAATAGAAATAGAGGGAACTTCCTGGAGTTGTTAAAAAACCATCTACAAAAAACACAGCCAGCTACCGTTATAATTACTGGTGACTTTTCCTCTAATAGTGGCGACAAGGCAAAAATGTCCACTTTGATCATGTTGAACCAGTTGTTTTAAGTGGCAATATCTTCTAACATTTCTAGTATATGGGAAGGAAACTATCTTGGTAATTTTCAAAGAAAGTCTTCACTCAAAAGGTCTCTATCTTACACATGAAAAACGTGTCAATACATGTTAAAGTTGCATACTAGATAGTTTTTTCCTCCTTCAGAACAAAGGTCCACCAAACTCTGAATTTCTGAAGCTGACTTGCCAACCCAATTTAAAAATCTTTCTAAGAATTTTTGTGTATTATGTATGCCCAGGAATAAAAAAAGCAAAAGTAGACTTTTATCCATTTTTTACCATATACTTTACAGAGAGAAAGTGAATATTTTCTTTTATAAGCATTGGTTATTAGAAAACTTTATGGTAACATATGCTTTGTTTGATTATAGAGTTCATTTTCATTTATTCATTCTTTTAATAAATTCCATGTGATCATTTATATCTTTGAGCAGAGTGGTTCTCACAGTGAGTTGTCAACTCTTAGAGTTGGAACAGAAAATTAGGTGGGTGCAGAAAATTAGGAGAGCTACTCTCTAAGTGACATCCTTGGCTGCTATATTTTATTTGATCTTTAGTGTTTTATAATCATTTATGTTTTATTGAAAAATAGTCAACAGAAATAAGTAATGGCAAATACTCTAGTATCCATGTGTTCTAGCTGAAAGATGGGTTTCTGGTTCAAGTGTATAGATCACTATTGAATGTGCTATCAGCTCAAGTTATGTACACACATATTTTAGGTTATCCCCAGAATTGAAGATTACAGGAAGCTGATCCTCATGGCCGTGGAATAATATTCAATAATAGCATGGGTCTATTGATGTGTAACAAGCCACGCCAAAATTTAGTGGCTTAATTAAGACAACAAATATTTCTTTGGAATAGTTGTCTGTGGGTTCATGGTGTTTGGGAATTGTCTCAGCTCCGTGGTTCTTCTATTCTTATCTGAGTTCCTTCATAAATCTGCAGTCAGCTCTAAATCAGCTAGGTGGCTCTGCTTCGAAGACAGGTGAGCTATTGGCTGGGGTGATGAGAGTAATTGGGTCAGCTGTCTCTCTTCCTATAGATGGTTTTCCCTACTTACTGCCATGACAGGTGGAGCAGGATCCAAAAAACTTGAGCAGTAATAGGCAATAAGACCTCTGTAAGCTCAGGGTCAGAGTGGAACACTGTCATTTCCACCATGTTCCATTTGCAGTGGCATACAGGAGCCAATTTATACCAAATCCTGGGAGCGGATATGTAACCTATATTAACAAGCTGAAGAAAAAAATCATATGATCATATCAATTGCTGCAGAAGCATTAAGGATATTGGATACCTCGAAATTGGTCATAGGGGAATATTTATACTTCAGAAACCAGCGAATGATACAAATTAAGACTTCTTTTCCCTAGGAGAGTGGATTATTGACCATTTATCAGCACACCACTGTCTATTAGCCAAAGCAAGTTACAAGGCCAGCCGAGCCTCAAAAATGGAGAAATCAGACTTCATCCCTTGATTGGAAGAGCTGGAAAATCACATTGAAGGGACATGGTTATAGGCAAGTAGTAATAGTGCCCATTTTTTTCCCAGATGCGTGGCGTTTGAGGTTCTTCATGTTTTCCCAAATCCCATAAATACTTCCCCCCAAAGTAAAGGTAGGACAGTCAGATACCGCAACTGATAATCGGGATATATTTGAATATAATTTTTCTTTTATCAAAATATTTTCACACGCATGACTTTGGATGTAAACTTTGGTGACTGCGAGGGTAGCTATGGATCAATCCAATTTCACCGATGGGGGAATTGAGATACAGACTTAGGACTTTCCCCAGTTGTGAAAGGCAAGTAAGAAACACATCCAGAACCTGAATATAAGCCCTCTAACTTGCTCTTTCCATGTCTCTGCTTTATCCGCCTTTATTGAATCAAATGCAAAGCGCAGTGGCTATATCGGTGAAGAGATGTTAGCAGTGAGTGTCTGCGGTCTGTGGTTGACGCCGTGTTGATGAAGTGACGCGGCAAGGCCATATTACCAATGCCTCCAGAAGCCGATTCTAAAACTCCAACACAACACCTTAGTTAAGGCACAGCTCAAAAAAATCAGTTTCATCTGTATGTATTGAATTGCAAATATGCAACTCGGTGGAATACAAAATTAACTTCTGGGTGAATCTTTTGCTTTTTATTCAGCAATTTCTCTAAGGTAAAATTATGAGGTAGCACGCTTTCTGGATTAGTGTGATCTCAGGGTCATCCTTTAATTTATAAACGCTTCCTAACTTGACTTGTTTTTCAACCTGGAGAAGAGAACACAACTACCTAAAGAACTAAATGTTTTTCTAATTTGAATCAAATGATGATCCCTTAAATGAGAAGTTTGAAATGTTTAAGCCTCCACATGAACTTAATTGTGATTTTAATCTTTTGAAAACTGAAGCATATTTTTCCTTATCACATTAGGCTATTTAAATAAGATACAGTCTCTTATTTCAGTGTGTATGTGTGTGTGTGTGTGTTGCATGGAACCATTCGGCCTGTTGAATACCTCAGCGTTCACTACATTTTCTCTTCTGAGATAAAGTACGAGGGATCATTAATAATGTCAAATTTACTTATCTGTGTCTACACTCGCTAATTAGTTTTAAGTAAAGTATGGGCTTCTTAAACAAATGGCTATCAATTGATTGATGTAGTTCAATGAATTGTTTTTAGAATTACAATTTGAGTTGCTTTATTTTTAAACTAAGACTTTTTTGTGTGTTGGTAGATATAACCGCAGCTTCTTTTAAAACCAGGATTTTGGGGGATAGTTAAGAATTTTCACAAATGTGAGAAGGACAAAGCTTCTCAAAATGCCTTTGCTTTTATCTGGTAGGGGAGTAGGAGTGTTGTTTTCAAAGCTAATTATAATGAAAAATCACTACTAAACACCACCACTAGTAAAACAAAAATATATTGCTCCTTAGAGAGGCACAAAAGAAAGTCACTTAAGTAGGAGCCACACTGCCAAGACTCCATGGTGTTACCTTCCATCTAACTCTGTCATTCACTAGATGTGTGATTACAAGCGGAAGATGCGTAGTTAAACACTTCAGTGAATTAAGAATGAAAAAAAAATGTATAAAAATGGATATTAAGTTCTACGTAAGTTGAATTCTTTTGCTTTGTTGTTTATAATAACGATTCTACACTTTTTTCTTCAGATTTTCCAATGGTACGTGTGCTAGATCGTAATTGATTCTCCACGACCCATTAATTCTCAGTCAAAGTGGAATAACGTTCAAAGCAGAGATATAGTTGATACAGTTATGGCTGTGTCAGCACGTTAAACATAATTTACTTTAATAGGGTTTTCTACTTGGCCATTATAGAGCTTCTGGATAGAGAATTTGAGTGTCAGGTTGTAGCCAGAATGACTGTTTTTCCTTTCAGTCAGTTGTATCAGTGCGTATTTATTGGAGATTTGAATATGGATGTAGAAGGCAAAGAATTCTCTCTCATATGCTATCTCTCTGGGCGGCAATGCGGTTGAATTGAAAAAGCACTGCACAAGAAGTCTGGATACTTGGTTGCGGGTTCACTTCCCAATTTACCTGATATATGACCTTTGGAAAAGGCAACGTGTCTCAATTGCCCTACGGTAAAGTGGGGGGAAAGCTCCCTCAGAGGGGGAGAATAAACAAATGGTGTGTGGGAAAGAGTTGAAAATGATTTTTACTATGTAATTTTTGATGGTACAGAGTACTGATATTGTATAAAAATTATGAAGCATAACCATGAGGTCACTGTCCAACTCAGAACTGGATGGTTAGCAATATTGTTGCAACTGCCCATGAGCTCCATCCATGGGCAGTCCCACAGCCTCCCCCTCGTTACTCTCAGCAGCTTTGAAACCCCTCTCCTTGCCTGTTTCTGGTTTTGGAAATTTTACTACCGTGTTTCAAAGTCTGTGGGTTTCTTTTCATGTGTCTCCATTTGCATCCATTGTTTTCCCAGCAAGGATGTGTAGACATATTTTAGTCTTTGTGATGGTTTTATCTACTACCTCTTCTTCATTGTTGTTTTCATCTACTTCTCTCTCTCTGCTTCGTTCTCCGTAATTTCTGCAGCTCTATTTCCAGAACAGTAATTTAGTCGTGGGCTGCATCTAATCTGCTGTTCAACCAGTCTCCTTATATTTTGAACTTGACAATTATACACAGTTTAATTAAGCTTCTGAAACTCGTTTGTTCTTCCATTTATTTTGGAGTTTTAAGAGTGCTTTGTTTATTTTTGGATACAAGTCCTTTATCGGATATGTGTTTTGCAAATATTTTCTCCCAGTCAGCAACTTGTATTTTCATTCTCTTAACAGTGTCTTTTGCAGAGCGGATTTTTAAAATTTTGATGTAATCTGAGTTATCAATTGTTTCGTCTATGGATGATGCTTTTGATGTCGCCTCTGAAAAGCCATCACCGAACACAAGGTCACTTGGATTTTTCCTGTTTTTTTTTTTTTTTTTTTTGGAAATTTTATCATTAGGTATTTCTATTTAGGTCTCTGATCCATTTTGAGTTATTTTTTGCAAAAGGTATAAAATCTGTATTTAGATTCACTAACTTCTTTGGACGTGGACGTCCAGTTCTTGTACCATTTACTGAAAAGTTTATCCTTTCTCTATTGAATTACTTTTGCTTCTTCATCAAAGATCTGAGGACTATATTTGTGTAGGTCTATTTTGGGGTTCCCGTTTTTTGTATGAGACACACATTTATCTATGTGTGTATTCTTTTGCTAATACTATAGTGTCTTAATTACTAGGCTTTGTAGCAAGCCTCGAAGTTGGGTAGTGTCAGCATACTGATGTTATTCTTCCTCGGTATTGAGTTGGCTATTCTGAGTCTTTTGCCTTTGATAGAAACTTTAGAATTAGTCTGTTAATATCCACAAAATTACTTGCTGGGATTTTGAATGAGATTGCGTTGAATCAATAGATCAGGTGGGGAAAAGCTAACATCTTAACAATATTAAGTCTTCCTATCCATTAACTTGGACTGTGTCTCTCTTTAGATCTTTGATTTTTTATACTTCAGAGATTTTTTCATATAGAAATTATGCATATTTTATTATATCTAAGTATTTTATTTTTAAAGTGTTTATTTATATTAGAGAGAGAGAGCACAAAAGCAGGGGAGGTACAAGAGAGAGGGAGACAGAAGATCCAGAGTGGGCTTTGCATTGACAGCAGAGAGCCCACTGCAGGGCTGGAATCCACAGAGCGTGAGATCATGACCTGAGCTGAAGTCAGAAACCTAACCAACCGCGCCACCCAGGTGGCCAGTATTTCTTTTATTTTTGATGCCAATATGAATGGTGTTGAATTCGTAATGTAAAATTCCAGTGCTTCACTTCTGATATATAAGAAGGCAATTGATATTTTTGTGTATTAACTCTGTAACCTGCAGGCTTGCTCTCATTGTTTATTTGTTCCTGGGGTTTTTTTTATTTTCTGACTATTTGTGATTGTCTTATATAAACAATCATGTCATCTGCAAACAGAAACAGTTTTAATTCTTCCTTCCCAGTCTGTGTACATTTCATTTCCTTTTCTTGTCTTATTCATTAGCGAGGACTTGCAGTACAGTATTGAATAGGACTCATGAGGGATGACATATTCGGCCTCGTTTCTGAACTTCAGGAGGAGGTGCATGGTTTCTCACCATGCAGATTGCTGTTAGCTATGGGATTTTCGTAGACGTTTCTTTCTCCAGTTGGTGATGCTCCCCTCATTCCTAGTTTATTCAGAGATTGTAATCAAGAATGGAAGCTGAATTTTGTCAGATTCTTTTTCTGAAACTATTGATATGATCATATGAAGTTTCTTCTTTCTCCTGTTAGTGTGACGAATTTTATTCATCGATTTTTGAATGTTAAACTAGGTTTGCATACCTAGGAAAAAAACCCCAGTTGGTCATGTTGAATAATTCTTTTTATACATTGCTAGATTTGATTGGCTAATATTTTTAAAAATTTTTTTAATGTTTATTCACTTTTGAGAGACAGAGAGAGACAGAGCATGAGCTGGGGAGGGGCAGAGAGAGGGAGACACAGAACCCAAAGCAGGCTCCAGGCTCTGAGCTGTCAGCACAGAGCCCAACTTGGGGCTCGAACCCACGGACTGCAAGATCATGACCTGAGCTGAAGTCGGACACCCAACTGACTGAGCCACCCAGGCGCCTCTGATTTGCTATTTTTTGAGGCTTTTTGCATATGTGTTCTTGAAAGACATTGGCCTGTAGTTCTCTTTCTTATAATGTTTTTATACCAGAAGGTATAACTGTAATGCGGGTTTCACAGAATAAGTAAGAACAGGAGCACCTCGGGGGGCTCAGGTGGTTGAGCATCCGAATTCAGATCAGGTCATGATCTCACGGCTCACAAGTTCGAGCCCTACGTAGGGCTCTGTGCTGACTGTTCGGAGCCTGGACCTGCTTTGGATTCTGTATCTCCCTCTCTCTGCCCCTCCCTGCTCACTCTCTGCCTCTCTCACAAAAATAAATAAAACGTTAAAAAAAAAAGAAGTAGAACAAGTTCCTTTTGCTTCTGTTTTCTGAAAGGGATTGTAGAGAATTGACACCATTTCTTGCTTAAATGTTTGGTAGAATTCACCAGTCCTTTTTGGGAAGACAATTAGTTATTAATTCAATTTATTTAATAGATATAGGCTTATTCAGATTATTTCCCCTTTTGTGAGTTTTGTTAGATTATGTCATTCAAGGAATTGGTCTGTTTCATCTACTTTATCAAATTTGTGGGCAGAGAGTTATTTATGATATTTTTTCATTATTCTTTTTAGTGTCCATGGGATCGGTGGTGGTGATGCGTCTTTCCATTCTGATATTAGGAGTTTGTGTCTTCTCTCTTTTTTACTTGGTAACCCTGGCTGGAGATTAATCAATGTCATTATCTTTTCAGAGAATCATCTTTTGTTTTGGTGTGTTTTCTCTACTGTTTTCCTGTTTTCAATTTCATCGATTTTTTTGCTCAGATGGTTTTTCTTTCATCTGTAGTTGATTTACGTGGCTCTTATTTCCCTAGTTTCCTATGGTGGAAGTTTAGGTTAATGATTTTAGATACTTCGTATTCCCTAATATATGAATTCAGTGCCATCCATTGCCCTCTAAATTTTCCGCTAAGCACTGCTTTTATGCATCCCGCAGCTTTAAATGGTCTTTTCATTTAGTTTTGTGTATTTTTAAATTGCTCCCGAGATGTTTTTTGACCCATGTATTATTTAGAAGTGGATTGTTTAACCTCCAAGTATTCTTTATTTTCTGTCTTTCTAGTTATTTTTTTTAGTTTAATTACACTGTGGTGGGACAGCATATACTCTTCTATGTTACATTCGTCGAGATGTGTTTTTTGGCCTAGAACGCGGTATATCTGGGTGAATGTCCCGTGTGAGTTTGAGAAAAATGTGTTTTCTGCTCTTGTTGTAGGAAGTAGTCTGTAGATGTCAGTTAGCCACTTTCGATTGATAGCACGTTCCGCTTCACTATATCCTTACCGATTTTATGCTTGTTGGGTCTGTGACTTACTGGTAGAGGGGTGTTAAAGTCTCCAATTAAAATACTAGGCTTGTCTATTTCTCCTTGCACTTCTGTTGGTTTTGCCTCACATACTTGAATGCTCTATTGTTACATGCATACACATTAAAATTGACTGGTCTTTTTGGAGAACTGACAATATATTAAAGTTATGTAATATTCCTCTTTATCCCCTATGATATTCCTTGTACTGAAGTCCGCTTTGCCTGGAATTAATATAGATACTCCAGCTTTCTTTTGATGAGTGTTAACATAGTATATCTTTCCCCATGTCTTTATTTTTGATTGATCTCTGTCATTAAATTAAAATGAGTTGCTTGTAGACAACATGTAGTTCTTATTTATAGGTCTTATTTCTAATTCACTGTTAGTCTCTCTTTTTAAACATTGTATGTGCAGCCTACATTGAAAATGGTTATTGATAATATTGGATTATTATCTATTGTATTTGTAATAGTTTTCTGTTTGTTTTGTACTTGTTCTTTATTTCCTTCCCCGTGCCGCCCTTATTTTTCTGCCTTGTTTGGTTTATTTATTTATTTTTTTTACATTTATTTATTTTTGAGAGAGAGAGACAGAGACAGAGTGTGAGCAGGGGAGGGGCAGAGAGAGAGGGAGACACAGAATACAAAGCAGGCTCCAGGCTTTGAGCCGTCAGCACAGAGCCCAACGCAGGGCTCAAACCCACGAACCGTGAGATCATGACCTGAGCCGAAGTCGGACGCTCAAGTAACTGAGCCGCCCAGGCACTCCCTGCCTTCTCTGGTTTTAATTGAGCATTTTCTATAATTCTGCTTTCTCTTATCTGTTAGTCATCAGTTGTACTTAAAAATTATTCTTAGAGTTTGCAGTATACATGTGCAACTAATCTAAGTCCACATTCAGATAGCACTGTGTCTCGTCATGAGAAATACAGCTGTTTTAGGACAAAATGTTCCTAGTGCCTCTCTCATGTCCTTTTCCACACTGATAGCAGTGAGCCCAATTCAAGGCTCTCACTTACAAACCATGAGATCATGGCCTGAGCCAACATTGGATGCTCAACTGACTGAGCCACCCAGGGCCCTTGAAGAACTTATTTTAACATTTCTTGTAAGGCAAGTCTACTGGTGACAAATTCCTTCAGTTTTTGTTTGTATGAGAAGTTTCTATTTCTTCTTTACTTCTGATTGATAATTTCACTGGATATAGAATTTTAGGTTGGTAGTTTTTTCCTTCAACACATTATACGTTTCATGCCACTCTCTAATTGCATGGTTTTGAAAAGAAGTTCTCTATAATTCTTACCCTTGTTTCTCTACAGCTGTGGTCTCTCCCCCCACTCCCCTTACAAACACTCCCCACCACCCCAGCTTCTGTCCACATTTTCTCTTTGTTTTTTTATATTCTCCAGGTTGAATATTATATGCTTAAGTTTAGTTTGTTTAGTATTTACCCTGCTTGGTGTTCCTGGATGTGAACTTCCTACATTTGTGGTATTGTGCCTGTCATGTGGTATTGTGCCTGTCATTAACTTTAAAAAAAAAAATTCAGCTTTTATCACTTCAGATATTTCTTTTGTTCCTATCTCTCCTCCTTTTTTTGTTAAAATAGGCTCCATGCCCAGCAAAGAGCCTAATGCGGGGCTTGAACTCACAACCCTGAGATCAAGACCTGAGCTCAGGACCTGAGCTGAGATCAAGAGTCGGACACTTAACTGACCGAACCACCCAGGTGCCCCTCTCTCCTCCTTTTGATATTCTAATTATACATGTGTTGCATCTTTTAAAATTGCCTCACCCCTCTTGGATTTTCTGTTCTTTTTTTTTTTTTTTTTTTTTTTTTGCATTTATTTTCTCTTTGCTTTCCAGTTTGTAAAGTTTCTATTAATGTATCTTTAATCTCACTATGCTTTCCTCAGCTGAGTCTGTTTCACTGATGAGTGCACCAAAGGCATTGTTTGTTTCTCTTTCAGTGTTTTTGATTTCTACATTTATTTTGGTGTCTTTTGTAGAACTTATTTCTGCCTCTATTACTTATCTTTTCTTGCATTAGTCTACTTTTTCCATTACCGTCCTTAGCATGTTAATTGGTTTTTTTTAATTCCTAGACTGAGCATTAAAAATCTCTGATACAACTATCTCTGTTTCTGATCCTTGATCTCTTCAGATTGTAGTTTTTCTTGCATTTTAAAATGTCTTGTGATTTTTTGTTGAAATCCCATAACAACGTATGGAGTAATAGGAGTTGAAATAAATAAGTCATTAGGGCGAGGCTTTATATTTATTTAGCTAAATGTTAGACCGTGCTTAATGCTTGCTGTAGCTTTGGCGTCAAAGTATTGAGTTTCTTCTAGTATCTTTTTTTCTCTGTCTTATTTTCTTTGGGTTTCCCTAGAAACTGCTTCTTAAAGTCTATGTCTTGTAGTTCTCTTGGTTTTAATTCACTATTATTACAATGGAGCCCTGCTGGTGTGGAGGCGAAGTATCATAGAAGGGAGTTTCTCTATGAATCGTAAGGTTAAATCTCAGAGATTTTTTAGTGGGACTGGGTTTCTGGACTGTGACCTTGAAAAGAGTTTCTTAGCTTTTTTTTTTTTTTTTCTCCCTTTATGTAAGATAGGAAAGCTAGAGGCAGCTCTACTTGTCTAATTGACCTTATCCCACATCAGATCAATTTCTGGTAAAGTAGCTTCCCTTGAGAGTGAGCCTTTGTGACTGAGAACAGAATGCCCTGCTCAGATTTCACAACAGGTACTTTTCCTTTCTCCTGCTGGAGTCATGTGGGAATTTTGCTCCAGTCTTCACCGTGAGAATGTGGTGGGGTTCCTAGAGGTAAAGCTTATGAAAAGCGGGGCCCCTCTAAGACTGGGTCCCCAGGAGTTTTGAACTCTCCAGCTAGGCACCAGTCAACCTCCAACAATCTTCAAATAACTTGTTTAGGTATTCCTACTCTGTTACTGCCTACAGAAGCTTCTGTACCCTGGTAAGCTGTAATTCTCTGTCTTCATCTGTCTCTTCTGATTTGGAGGTAACAATTTACTCTGTGCCCTTAATTCTTTGATGGATCAAAGAAGAGTTGTTGATTTTTAGTTCGTTCAAAATTTTTCCTGGGAGTGATGAATTCCAAGGTCTTTATGTGTCTAAGCTAGAACTGAAAGTCCCTCACTTTGTAATCTGTTAACATGATCTTTTGCGGAGGAAAGTTGTTTTCTTTAATATTGAGGAAGTCTCATTTAGTCTTTTTCTTTTATGAATTGTGCTTTTGGTTTCCAATTTAATAATGTTTTGCCTACTCCTAGGTCCTGAAGTTTTTCTTTTTTCCTAAAGTATTACAGTTTTACTTTTTGCATCTTATTATCTATTAATATTTTTATAAGTATGATACCTAAGCCATGGTAGGGTTTTTTTGTTTGTTTGTTTTGTTTTTGCTTATTACATGTAATTGCTGCAGTACTGTGTATAAAAATTGATCTAGTAAATTTCATTGTCAAAATTCAGTCAGGCATATTTGTATGGGTGTATTTCTGAGTCATCAGATATGTTCGTGGTTCTTTGTATCTGTTCCTCTGCCAATACCACCCACTCTTGACGATCGTAGCTAGATATTGTCTTGAAATTGAATAGACTGGTTCTATACCATTTATACTTCATTCTTCTTTTTCAGAATTGTTTGTACTCTTCTAGTTCCTTTGATTTTCTATAGAACTTATAAAATAAACGTGTCTAAATTCTACAAATCTTGCAGGGATATCGAAAGGAATATAATTGAACCTGTGTATCAGTTTTAGGACAATCAATGTCTTCACAGTTTTGAGTCTTCAATATTGAGTATTACTATGAATACTGCGAGTACTTTAGTACTATGAACGTGGTATGTCTTTCCATTGACATCGATCTTTGTTTTCTTTCATCATGGTTGAGGAAGCTTTCCTCCGGACACGATTTGCATTGTTTCTGCCATCTCCAGGGGCAACTACAAACCTGGTACCACTCTAAGCCCCTGCTAAGTTCCCCAGTTTAATCAAGGAGCCTCAAATTCATTTATCCTTCTCCACTTCCCTTGCCCATCATCCCGGATCTTTTGTGTTTGCTCACTGCTCTCTGATTAGGCTTCAGCTCACATTTTCTTGTGGTTGTTATTTATTTTTCTTGGCTATTTTGATATTTTCTTTACTTCCCATCAGCCTAGGAAAACAATAAAAAGTAAATTTTGTATAGGCCCTATGCTATGGGGGAAGGCCTTACACGTAGCTAGTGACTTGGAACGGATTGGAACCCGGGCGAAAACAATAAATTTATTAGGTAAAGATTTCATTTCAACCCTAAAATAAAGCACTGTTTCTACTACATTAGGTATGGCGGCCTGCAGAACCTACAGATAGGGATATGGCGAACATAGGCACCAGTAATCAGCAGCGCGTAGCCTGCCCCTGCTCTGCTCTCCCTAGACGCTAAAGTCTTAACTCTTATTTTTAGTCAGTATCTACCTAATCCATGCCGCTGTCTTTAATATTACCTGGAGGACTTCTTTAAGTTGGAACTTGATCTCAACCACAAAGGCGTCCCAAGAGGCTAATTTTGTAATGAGAATTATATGCAGGGTATAGAGTTGACCTACGTTTGTGTGGTCTGCTGACACTCTTCTGGGTTGCATGCTATTCTATGCGCCCCACGCTGGTCGGCATTGTTCTGGACATCTATACATCAGGGCTGGTTTTGCAGAAGAGTCTTCATCTCTTTATTCAGTCATTCAGCTGTAATTTCTATAGCTTTAGCTACCACTTCTAACGTATATAAAATGCTGTCACACAAGGGGGTGTACTCTTCCTCAGTACGGTTTCCAGGAAACATCCCACAGGGCTGCTTTCTCTATTCCTGTTTGTATTTTCCATCTGCTTCTCCTCTCAGCTCACTAATATAAAGGTAGTGGTGGTGGCAGAAAGTGTCGCTGCTTTTGATGACATTTTGTTAGAATGAAAACAAATGCCCAGGTTGAAACCTACCTAAAAAATCTCCATTTTTTTTATCAGTCATCAATAATTATTTCTTTCTTTTTAATTTTTAATGTATTTATTAATTTTGAAAGAGAGAGAGAGAGAGAGAGAGAGAGAGAGAACAAGTGGGGGAGGGGCAGAGAGAGAGGGAGACACAAAATCTGAGGCAGGCTCCAGGCTCTGAGCCATCAGCACAGAGCTCGATGTGCGGCTCAAACTTATGAACCACGAGTTCATGACCTGAGCCGAAGTCGGCTGCTTAACTGACCGAGCTGCCCAGGCGCCCCATTAATAGTTATTTCTGATGTCACAGCATTAGTCATTCCCTCCAATCAACAGTTCTCCAACAACTTTGGCTTTCTGTTATTACACACATTAATTGCATTGCATGAATAATGCCAGAGAAATTTATTCAAAGAAAAAAAGTAAACATTATTTGTTAAGTCTCCTATGTCACACTACCGTTGAGATGCTTACCTTCAGAATTCACTATTGTAAAAAGTAATATTACATTAACTAAATACTTTGGTGCTTTATAAAACCAACTTAGTTTTTTATTAAGAAATTGCCCATATAGTTAAAACGTTTTCTTACAAAGAAATTGACATCGTTCTGGACACTTCTGCATATTGAATGGGAAGGGGTAAAATAATATAGGTCTGCTAAAACGATTTCAGGAGGCAGCCCCTCTGGCTGTGTATGTGTAATTTTAATCAGTTAACAAAACTTTTTGGGATTTATCTCCAGTTGCTTACAAGAGTATGTAGATAATCGATGAGAAACTTTTTCTTTCCTCAAAGAACTCTCTCCTTTGCTTTCTCGTTTAGACGTCAAGTAACCAAGTAACCAAGGCTCAATAAACTAAGCTGGAGGAGGAGATGGAGCTAGAACGGGGGTTCTCTCACTTTCATGATTTTCTCAGCCTCTTTGGCTGCCTCATGCCTTTGCTAGTGTCTAGCGATAGTTTTGTTCATTCAGGCCGTCTGTCATTTTCTGGTTGAAATCTCGTCTGTCTTAGCTTCTGGGTTCACAGTCTTACCTACCTGTGCCAGGGGTGAAACCACGCTCCTTTCTCTAATCTTCAGGTTGAAAATTCTCAGTTACGAAACGTTGAGGCTTATGTCCCTCCCTTGGACTAATCACTGGATTGGGGGGGGAGGCGCGGTGGTAAGATGCCCACCTATTAACCCTGGGGTTCTGGAGATAGGGTCAAGTGGTTCCCATTTGGGTCACTACAAGTTGGGGCAACGGAGGAGGAACGGTTCCTACAAAGAAGAGCGTGGGCGCAGCAACGGCACAGACCCCGGGGGAATTCGCTGTGACTTGGGAAGTCATCCAAGTTTGTGTCTCCTCTAGGCCTATGATTCAGAGAGTAACGATATTCATGAAGAATTCTATGCCCCAAAAGAAAATTAGATTATTTGTTTTCTCCTTCATAAGATATAATACATTCAACTTACTTGCTATTTAGAGCTTTATATGAGAAGTCTGAGATGACAGTAGCCGTTATCCTCTTTATCTAATTGTTGAGGGTCACGGACGATGGTGAATGTGAAGGAGGCACACATTGGAAACCACGGCACATATTATCAGGCTCATTGTTTATACTGGAGGGATAGAGGGCAAGGAGGGGTCTCTTTATGTTCCTTAGAAACATTCTTGCTTTCTCTTACCATATATTCTGGAAGGAGCAGAAGGAAAACAAGGAATCTGATTGGGAGAAGAAAAAGTTTCCATAGTTTTGAAGGTTTGGGCATAACTAGGAGAGATTACGTGGCTATTAGGCAAATGACAAAGGGTGTTAGGTGCATTCAAAATCCATCCTAATGGGGCCCGCTGAATTTCAGATGAGCCTCAGGCAAGGAGAGGAAATGGAAGAGGAGGAGGTCCAGAAAGGGGGAATTTCCGGGAATTCATGGGGGCATGGAGAGGGTTTCTCCCACTCTCTGTCCCGCTCCAACCCACAGAGGTCCCATCTCATGTCTCTCTCCCTCTCCCTTGCCTGACAGTGAGAGATGCCCTGTGTCATCCCAGGTAAAGATTCAGAATTTGTAGGCTCATTTCACAAAACCTTTTTTTTTTAAGATCAAAAAATAAAAATGGTGTCTAGAAGAAGTCCCATAAAAACTGAGGGTGCTAGGAATTACTCTGCGGCGTTACCCAGTGTGATAGTTAATTTTATGCATCAACCTGGATAGGCCACGTTACCCACATATTTGGTCAGACACCAGTCTAGATGTTGTTGTGAAGGCATTTTTTCGATGTGGTTAACGTTTAAATCGTTATAAGAACAAGAGAGGGAGGCAAACCATAAGAGACTCTTAAATACAGAGAACAAACTGAGGGTTGATGGGGTGGGGGGTTGTGGGTGGGGAAAATGCATGACGGGCATTGAGGAGCACCCTTGTGGGATGAGCACTGGAGTCATGTGTACGTGATGAATCACTAGAATCTCCTCCTGAGTAGAGGCGATTCCACTGTATGTTAGCTAACTTGAGAATAAAAAAACAAAAAGCATTTAAATCCTTAAAGCAAATTACCCCCATAATTGCGGGTGAGCCTCATCCAATCAGTTGAGGGCCTTAAGAGAAAAAGAGCGAGGTCCCCCTGTCTGCAGACCGCTTTTGCACTTGAGTTGCAACATCAAACCTTCACCGGTTCTCTAGCTTGCTAGTCTGCCCTGCAGATCTCAGACTTGTCAGCCTCTGCGATTGCGTGCACCAGGGCGTTAAAATCTCTCTCTCTCTCTCTCTCTCTCTCACTCTCTTTCACACACATACTCTCTCTCTCACTTCTAATAAGGAGATCAGAAGATAAATCTTGTACTTTTGTGGTTTGGGTTGTCGCGTGTATGTGGCTGGGTGTGTGTTGCAACAATCTGCAAAAGCAAGAATACTTGGTTCGTGTTAGATGAGCTGGAACGCTGATTTTATTCAGCACCTTACAACCCTCCGCCCCTCCAGCAGAGCTTTCAGAGGGGGATGAAGCCATTCGATCCTACATTTAGGCATCAGGATCATCCTCTCAACATAGGCAGAAGGCTCCTCAGGTGTATTTGCAAAGCTGAAAACGAATGAGTTCTCTCTCCGTGCCAGGCCAACACAATGGAAGATTACAAAGCCGATAGCAGCAGCCTCTGCGGCAAGTGTTGAGGTCGAGATGGGAGAGCAAATGAAAATAAAACCTATCCCCGGCGAGTTCCGTGTGGAGTAGGGGAGACAGAGTGACGGAGCCAGGCAAGCACAGCACCCTGCGACGGCTGCCGAGAGGGGGGCGCTCGCGCAGTGCCGGGAGAAACCGCGCCCCTGTCCCGGGGTTAGAGGCAGGGGAAGCCTCCTAAACAAGGCAGCTGAGGACGAGGAGGGATTTTTGAAGGCAGAAACTGTTAGGCAAGGCTATTCCAGAGAGTAGTAACGACGTTCACTTGCACAGAAGACCACCATACGGTGGTACAGACGAAGGGCCAGACCGGTGGTCGACAGAAGAGTGCCCGGACGATGGGGGTGCTGGTGGGTCACTGTGAACCAGCTTCAGGGTGTTTAATGGACGATAGAGGAATAAGGTCCAATTTTACTCGGACACTAAGACCTAGACTAGAGGGGCGCCTGGGTGGTTCCGTCACTTAAACATCCGACTTCGGCTCAGGTCATGATCTCACAGTTTGTGGGTTGGGGCCCCGCATCAGGCTCTGTGCTGACAGCTGGGAGCCTGGAGCCTGCTTCGGATTCTGTGTCTCCCTCCCTCCCTCCCTCTCTCTCCCTCTCTTTCTCTAACAAATAAATAAATCTTCTTAAAAATTAAAAAAAAAAGACCTAGACTAGAAGGGAAGATGGCAAAAGCACTGAAGGTGAGAAAAATGGCCCATTCAGGGAACTTCTCAGGGAGGAAACAGTGGACCGCATGTCGCATTGAGGCAGTACTGGCCACCTAGTGGCTACTTAGAAACGTGAGGTGGGGGGCGCCCGGTTGGCTCAGTCATTTAAGTGATGGACTCTTGATTTCGGTTCAGGTCATGCTCTCACGGTTTGTGGGTTCGAGACCCATGTCGGGCTCTGAGCTGACTGTGTGCAGCCTGCTTGGGATTCTCTCTCTCTGTCTGTGTCTCAAAAGTAAATAAATAAATTAAAAGAAAGAAAGAAAGAAAGAAAGAAACGTGCGGGGATATGTAGTTGTCACTGTGCCTGGGAGGAGTGACTGGCATTTGGTGTTTTTTTTTTTTTTTTAAGTTTCTTTATTAGAGAGAGAGAGAGAGGGAGAGAGGGAGCACAACTGGGGAGTGGGCAGAGAAATAGGGAGAATCCCAGGCAGGCTCCGTGCTGTCAGCGCACAGCCCCGAACGGGGCTCAAACTCACGAACCGTGAGATCATGGCTAAGCTGAAATTAAGAGTCATGATGCTTGACTGACTGAGCCACCCAGGCGCCCCTGGCATTTAGCGTTTTTAGATCGGTGATATGAGACTAATAATTATTGGTAGCTTAGCAAGCTTCAGGTTTGCCACACATATTTGCCTTTGTTATTTCAGATGCAAATTTATTGGAGGGAAATCCCCAACCCCCAACCCCCCTCTCCCTTTCTTTGAGTAAGGGTTTGGAAGTAGCTCAGAGGCCTTAACCTTCAAATCTGTTCATGTATCTTTTCTTTATGTGACTGGAAAGCCCCTGCTAGACTTTTGAAAAAGATGGCTGCCGTATAAGGAAGAGGTCTAGAATACGTGCAGAATTTGTCCATGACCATGCCAGGCGACTTTTTTCCTGTCCGTTTTCTCTCCCTGATACTCCCTCTGTCCACCCCACCCCCCCCAGTCTACCCAAAAGCAAGTCCTGGTCTCTTTATTCAGATATGGTTAGGACATTGTGGATTATAGACCCTGCAACTTGATAGATGGGTGCAAGGAGCTGGATTGCTTGAGCAAGGCTAACTGCAAACCGAATGCTGAGGCCTCACCCGTGATGGATGAATATGAAGTGCCATAGCCTGTCGCCAAGCTGGAATTCAGAAATTTGATGGTCCCACTTCTCCTAGGGCCTCAGGCAGATTTTTTTTCTTTCTCTTTCCGAAGTTCAGCCTAGCCTCTAGGCCTTTCAGGAGAGGACTGGCTATTTCCCAGCTCTTACAGAAACTAACAAAAAGTCAATTAATAGAAAGGAATGTGGCGCTGTCCCACAACACAGAACGACAAAGGGCCTCCCGAGTGACCACTAAACAATGCGATGACTAATTTCTTATGAGTAGTGAGTACCTACATCCAGTCTAAGTGCTCCCACATACGTATCAAGCTTCCTTCTTGTTGTAGGAGATTGAGGATAATGTGCTCTCCCAGTATGACACGGAAAATAATTTAGACTATTATAGAGTCCTTTCTGTATAACTGATTAATTATAACGCGTGAAATGGATTTCTACCTGCACCCCCCTCTAATTCAGTTACCAAAGGTTTAACGCTGGCTCTGTACCAAGTTGTGTTTTGTTCTGTTGGGTGTTTTTATAAGCTTAAACCAGCAGCTGTGCGTGTCTGTGCAATTCCAGAGGCAGGACTTATATATGTAATTTTTCAACTGAGGGAGAAAAGTTAAAAATATCTTTAATGAATCACACGGAAAGTCACTGAAAGAAATATAACACCCAGGAAGATGCACGCTTTTTTCCCCCTTGTTAGTCTACATATTTACAGTATTTATAATGGAATCGATATAGGCCTCTCTCAGAATAAGGTTTACCATCCTACAAACTGGTCGACTTAATTTCCAGTAGAGTAATTCGGGAAAAGCAAATAGGTTTTTGGAGTCTACTACGGTGTCAAGACGCAGACTGGACTGGATTTCTTTCAAAAACAGAAATTTTTCAATGGTCCTCCGGAGACACATGCCCTCCTATCTTACTCAAATCCCTCCGAGTCCAGAGCAGGACCCAGGCTGTCAGATGACCTTTTCCAGAATGAAGAATGGTAGAAAAGCGAAATTGCTCGCCCACCGGAACCCCCTCAGCAGTACCCATATTTGCCTAATTAACATCATCCTTCCCTTCCCCCAATTTGCCTCTTATTGGAGCGGGTAAACTAATAGATTTGATAAAATCTTATGTTTTTGTAGGAAGTGCTATGCAGTGGCATGTCACTACTCCCCCACCCCCCTCCCCCCCCAGTATTTTTCTATCCTGGAATGGAGCAAGACAGTTCTCCTAGGCTTCTCATCCGCTTCCCCTTTCCCGGTCCCTCATTCACACCCTGGCTGTCCGATTGGAACCTTTCCCTCGTATGTCCTCAACACGGTCCATAAGCCAACTTTCTGTCCCTTTCCTGCTACCTGGGGCTTGCACCTGGAGCCTTCACGAGATTTTGCATACACCTGATACTTTATCACTTGAAACAAGACTTCGAGTTTGATGTAGTACTATGTAGACTTTTAGCTCAATAGGATACGCTTGATGAAGCCGTCCGTATCCTGTGTCTTACTGTATTAGTTCAAGGCTCTCAGCATCAAAAACTTGAGACACAGCGGTAGCTTTGAGAATTTCTCACCTTCATCCTTTTAAAAATAATTTGTCATTGGTCACAGAAGGGAGGTGCTTTTCTCCTCCTTTGCTACCTACCTGGAAATCTGGCAGAGGACCAGACATCGTGCTCACTCAACATTACCTTTGCCCCGATACTAAACCCACAAAATAATTTTAGCATCAACCTTCCAGATGAAAGATGAAGTGAAAATGAGTTCGTAGGAGAAGCTGGTCCCCTTTTATCACATTAACTTTTTAATGAATTTTGGTTCTATTGGTTCGTTATAAAGGAAAAGAAGATTTGGCTGCCCCATTCTCTTGGAACAGTCAAAATCTGATTATCTTCTGCTTTCTACATACCCGCTCAATGAAGAGAGCACAGACAAGTTGTCCTCGCCTACCTTTCTGTACCTGAACACACAGAGCTTTGCTCAGCCCGCGCACCGGAAGAAGAGGTGCACAGTGACTAGACGGCTGACAGTGGTCACTACCACCACCACCATTACCACCACCGCTGCTACTACTACGACTACCACTACCAGCAGGGGTAACAGTTAACATTTATTGGATGCTTTCTACATGCCGGACATGGGCTGCTTTATGTGTATCCTCTCTTCGCTTCTTTGTAAACGCCCTCTTGAGTGCTAGCTGTATCATCATTAGCTCATGTTTCAGATGAAGAAACTGTAAAGTCAGGAGTTACCCACGGTATGGAATTGTGATTTAACAATCGTGGGCTTGTCCACAAAGGACAAAAATATGGCATAAAATAGACTAGAATCAAAGAATAATAAAATAGAGAATTAAAAGCATTAGCATTCACAATTCTAGTAATGCTATAGTTCTTCCTGAACTCGTAAGGTCCAGTGTTTTAATACAGTTTTTATTCATATTCTTTCTTCATTATAATTATAAAATATAGTTAATCTCAAAGATAAAGGAGTGAAGACCTATAGACACATCACAGAACCAAGAACTGGCACCAGACTAAAATATACGACGTCAATTTACATAGATACAGAGAAACATGTTTCACTAACAGATTAGCTCACAGGTTCACGGGATCTTAATCTTCGCTAGTTTTCAACCATCACTGCTGGTGTGGCCTTGAAATATTGAGATCCCGACCTACTAAGAAGGAAGGCACAACTTCTTTTTCCTTCTTCTAAGATTTCTGCAGTTATCCTGAAGACTCTATTGATCTACAGAATGTCTATCGATTGGATGCACAAATTCTAATACAAAGCTAATGTTGTTGCATTTTATTTCTGAAAGACTTTAGACTTAAGTTATTGCCAGATTATTTGCCTTTGAAAAGAACTCACAACTTAAAACCCATTTACTCCATGAAACTTTACTTCCCACCAGTGCTCAGATTTCATACCACCAGGCTAATCCGCTCTCTGTCAGTCTGGGATTATGATATTTTAGGAATGTATACAAAAGGTTAACTTCCATTAATTGCGTTTCCATTTCAGCATCTATTCTAAATTATGTTTATTCAAATAAATGTGTCTCCTCGACAATGGTTTTTAATGAGCATTATAAAAGGGAAACTTACTTTGCATTTACCCAGGGATGATGATGAGAAATTTTCTGAAACTGGATTAGGATTCAGGAAGACCTGGTTCTGATTCCAGTTGTGTTATTTCGGATAGGTCACTTTACTGCTTTAGGACTTAATACTCTCTTTCCTGCAAAGTGAAGGTATTGGGCTGGATGAGCTTAAGAGTTCCATGCAGATCTAAGATTCTAGGATTTTAGAGTTTAGATTTTCAAGACATTTGAATGTGGTGTGTCTTGCCATTCAACAAGGGGCGAAAAGGATCGACACTGTCAGATACTCATATAAAGATGACATATGATTTCACAGGAAAAGTTAAAACAGACATAGTTGATGCTTTTTTTCCCATTATTTTATATCATGGGCACTAATTGGCATTTAGACTTTATATGTAACATTTGTTGGTTCGCGTTGATTATATTTCCCCTCAATTTATTGGACCCTTGAAACTAGCAAGGTCAGCTAATCATGGCCGTGAACTGCATCTCTTGGCCATCTATTCATTCGCGTATTCATCCAGGAAATGTTTATTGAGCACTTTCATCAAGACATGAGGACACAGGCTGAAAACGGATACGTTCCTTCCTATCATGGAGCTTACAGTTCAATGGTGGAGACAGAACATAAGTGAACAATAAATATTTAAAAGTATAATGAGTGCCAGGGAGAAACAGGTTGCCGTGGTAGAGAGTAGCAATCAGAGATGCAGCAGGGATGAGAAAAAAATCTTATTTAGAAATCATGGTCAACAAAAGCCTCCCTGAGGACTGACATGTAAGCCTCACTCCAACACAGAAGAAGCCACTTACGTGTAGAAGAGTAGGAAAGACATTATAGTCAGGGTGAAAACCATGTGAAGAGTTTCTGAGAAAGGAAAAAACTTGGAATGCTTAAGTGAGGTTAGAGACCAGTGAGTAAAGGAGAGAGTGTCATAAGATGAGCTTGGAGAAGTAGGCAGCAGTTAACATTGTTTAAGAGTATCCTTGGGCCAGGAACTCTTCTAAAGACTTTATATGGATTATCTCCATCAATATTCATAGCAAGCCCATGAATTTGGTATCATTGGGTATTATTATTATTATTATTATTATTAGCTCCATTTTACTGATGAGGAAAAGAATACATGAAGGGTTTAACTTGCAGAAGGTTACACAGCTAGTGAAGAGTGTCAATCGGAATCGAATCTGTGTAGTTGACTTTGAAGCATGTGCTCTCAACCAGAACAGAGTATGGCTTCACAGGCAATGGTCAGACGATGTCGGGTTTGTGGGCTGCTAAAGAGGGTTTGAACTGGATTGTAAATATAATGGACACCCATTAAACAGTTCTTAGGAACACAGTCTAAGCTATGTTTTAAAGATGCATTTCCAGTTGCCGTGAGCCCACATAGCATAGCGGTGGGAATAGAGACTAAAAAAGAGTGGACATGGGAGAACAGTTACTGGAGGCTCCTCGAAAGGCCTAGGAGATGCAGACACTATCGCTTGCTTATGCAACAGCCGTTCTTCCCCTTCCTCTTACCCAATGGGGCTCCAGCTTTGATTTCTTTTTGTCAAGTGCTCCTGTGTTTATTAATCTATATCAGTAGTTCTCAAACTCTTTGGTCTCCAGACTGCTTTACACTCTTAAAAGTTATCAAAGACCCCACCGACATTTTTCCTTTTGGTCCAGCTTTATTAAGATACAATTGACAAATAACAATTACATACAGCGTTTGCAGCATTTCGATACGCATATATAGTATAAAATGATTATCACAATCCAAGCCGACTAACATATTCATTACCTTGCATAGTTATTTTTGTGATGGCTGCAAGATCATCTAAGATCTGCCCTCTTAGCAAATTTCAAGTATCCAACATAGTTTCATTAACTACAGTTTCCGTACCGTACGTCAGGTCTCTAGGACTTACCTGTCTTGTATAACAAACTTAGTACTGTTTGGCCAACATCTCTCCACTTTCCTCACCCTCCAGCCCCTGGAAACCGCCATTTTGCTCTCTTCTTCTGTGAATTAATGTCTTTTAGATTCCACATATAAGCGAGATGATGCAGTATTAGTCTGTCTGTTCCTAGCGTATTACATTTAGCATAATGCCCTCCACGTTCATCCATGTTGTCCAAAATGGCAGGATTTCTCACTCTGTTTTTCTTTTTTTTCAAAGTTTGTTTATTTATTTTTGAGATAGAGGGAGAGGGAGAGAGAGAGAGAGAGACAGAGACAGAGACAGAGAGAGAGAATGAGTAGGGGAGAGGCAGAGAGAAAAGGAGGCAGAGAATCCCAGGCAGGCTCCGCTGTCAGTGTAGAGCCTGACGTAGGGCTCAGACTCACAGTGAGATCATGAGCTGAGCTGAAATCAAGAGTTGGATGTTTAACCGACTGAGCCACCCAGGCACCCCACTCTCTCTCTTTTTTTAAGGCTCAATTCTATTCCATTGTGTGTGTGTGTCTTCCACATATTCCCAAATACTGTATATTCCATTGTGTATACATGTAATATTTTAGAATATATGGAATGGAAAATGTAATATTGTCTTTATTGACTCCTCTATCATTGGACACTTAGGTTAATTCCTTATCTTGGCTGTTGTGAATAATGTTGCAATGAACATGGGAGTGCAGATATCTCTTGGAGATACTGATTTCATTTCTTTTGACTATATACTCAGAAGTGGAGTATATAGTATATACTATATATGATCACCGGATTATATGGTAGTTCTATTTTTAACTTTTTGAGCCACCTCCATACTCTTTTTCACAATGGCTTTAGCAATTTGCATTCCCATGAACAGTTTTGTAAGGATCCCTTTCTTTCCACATCCTAGCTAACACTTGTCTTTTTTTTTTTTTTTTTTTTTTTTGACAATCGCCATCCTAACAGTTGTGAGGTGATATCCCATTGTGGTTTTCATTTACATTTCCTCAGGGATTAGTGATGCGGAGCACCCTTCCTTGTACTTGTTAGCCATTTGTATGACAGTTTCGGCTTTATCCGTTAATAGGGTATGAGCAAAAGTGCTCAGTGGTCAGTGAGCGGAGGGTCAGTGATGCGGAGGTTTCCGTGAGGTAAAAGTGTTGTCAGGTCGGGTACTAGAATGAGTGTGCCGGAAGGGTAGGAGGTTAGGAAGCGGGAATGATAGACCCTGCGGTTCAAAAGTGGTACAGTTACCATAGATAACAAGGCCCAGAATGTGATCCTTGGACTGGGTGTCTGTGGTTGGTTGGAGGTAAAGGCAGTTGGAACTAAGGAGGTAACAGACCTGAGTCCAAGGTCTTGCATGGGTCATCATCTTGGACACTGAATGTCATCGAAGTGCTAACAAGTGTTGGAGTGAGGAGGACAGTGATCCAGGAGCTGCACAGTTTCCATGAACAAGTAGGAGTTGGTGGGTGACCACAGTGAGGAGCAGAAGAAGGTATTCAACTGGATAACATGAATCTCTGCATTCGGTGAGCATGCTGAAATCGTATTGTTTGTCAACTTAGGACCCTAGCTTTCTAAGGTTTTCTTTTTATAGCTATAAAAGCAATACATTTTCATTGTAGAAAACTTGAGAAATACAGATGTACATAAGAAATAAATTAAAATACCTATAATCCCATTGCCATTGACATTTCTGTCTTTCTCTTTTTTAATGTTTTTTACTTATTGTTGAGGGAGCGCAAGTGGGGGAGGGGCAGAGAGAGAGGGACAGAGATCTGAAGGGCACTCTGTGGTGACGGCAGTGAGCCTGATGTGGGGCTCGAACCCACAAAGCATGAGATCATGACCTGAGCCGAAGTCGGACACTCAACCGACTGAGCCACCCAGGCGCCCCTGTCTTTGTTTCTGTGTATGTCCACAGAAAACAGTAAAACCGCACTTACATCGTTACATCCTTATCCGCTCTTAGCATTATATCCTAAGCGTTTCCCCCACATCGTTGTATATCTTTGTAAAAATCATTTTAAATGTTAGATCAATATATCATTCTACGATACAGTGCAATTTATCAAACCATTTCACTCTCGATGTTTATTTTACTATTGTAAATAATATTGAAATAAAGATAGTTCTGTATCAATTTTTGTCCATATCTCCAATTTTTTCTTAGAATAGATTCCTAGAACTTAAATTTCTGGGTCAAATATATGACCAATTTTAAATCTCTTCACATGTATGTAGAGGACACCTAAATTTTAGCATCTCTGGCCAAACACATTTATTATTTAAAGGCTAAGGTGAAATTTCTTCTTGCTTTATGGACTATCAAAGGATTAGATTCCTTTGGCTTCTAGAGATAACGATATGCATTCTTGGGCTCTTCTCCTGAGCATGTAATTGAAAATTTTAGGTAATGAGAAAGCTAACTGACCAACATTTAAGTGAGTTTAAGTTAGCATGACACCTACTCTTTATACTGTTAGCAGCAAGTGAATTTTCTCCCACTGTAGAAGATGAAAAGCTACAGAGGCAACTGTGATAATTTCAGAAATCAGAATGGAGAGCTGTCTCAGATGTAGGCCCAGGAGGATCCTTAAAAGCTGAGTTATTCAACCTTTCTTTTACTATTGGCCCCTTAAGGAAAGAAAAATAAATTAAATTTAAATGCAATATAAATCAATCAATTTAGTTCATTAATTAACCCAATGAATGAATTAATTTTAATTTAATTTAATTTTTCCCTAATGAGAGAAATTAAATTCTAATGAATAAAATTTTGTCAGGTAGAGCTTTAGAGGTCCCCAAACCATTGTAATATCTAAGATTTCTCCGCTGTATCCAAATCAATTTTCACCCCTTTGGGGCCAAGATGGCCTCTATCGAGAATGCGCAGTTCAGATGAGTGCCCAACCACTAATGAAAGGAGAGGTGCCTTCCCTGTACACAGGGTGATCTCAGCTTTATTACCTACATATAGACATAACAGACTGGAATGTGAGAGTACAAAATATTAAGAATGAGTCATGCTAGGTGGTGGGATTATTAGGTGGTTTTTATCTCTTGAATTCTAAGATTTCTCCAATGAACACGCATTACCTTTTTTAAGGAATATATATTTAAAATCTTTCTCAGCGTTGTTGGATTCTTGATAAGCGAGCAAAAAGAAGAAAGAAAGGAGAGACGCCTTAGTTTGAACCAGTCAACATGGTGTTCTCTTCCGTATGGCCATGGGAGTTCGGACACGGCCTCACTCCTCCTGGGGGAAATGTACCTTCTCCCACGTATTGAATGAGACCGGTGCTGTTGGAAGGGGATTTGCAGATGTAATGTAAGTCCTAAGGCGCAACTGGAAATAAAAAGATTGTCCAGGTGAGTCCGATTTGATCGCAAGACCGCTGAAAAGTTTCCGGGCTCTTCCTGGTGAGGGAGATTTGGAGTGTGAGAGGGCCCACGGAGGGCGCCATGGGAGGAGGACCTGAGCGTGTCCTCGGAGCCCAGGGCAGGTCCACCTTATGGCCAGCAAAACACCGCGACCTCTGTCTCACCGCCGTGCTGGCAATGAATTCGGTCAACAGTCGAGGGGGTCTGGAAGCAGGTCTCCCCCCAGTCACGCCTCCAGAGGAGGACACGCGTGGCAAGCACTCAATTTCAGACTTCTGAAACCCCGCGCAGAGAATCCAGCTCTTGAATTCTGGACTCAAGACCCATGGATACTGCGGGGTGCTGAATCTGTGTTCTTTTATGCCTCTAAGTTCGTGGTGGTTTGCTACACAGCAATTTAAAACGCGTCTATTCCTCAATCCCGACTGCTCACTGTACTGCACATTCTTCTCTAAGCTTCTGTGGGGACGATCCTGGGGAGGGAAGGAGAGGTGATGGCAGAGTCTTCTTTCCGTTTAATTTGCTTTCAATTTTTTTCACTCCCTTCTGTCCCCGCAACACGGTCCTATTTAGAAGCCAACCGTGACAGTGTCCCCCGCTTCCGTTATGTTACCCTCGCACGGATTCCAAGATGTGAGCTTCGTGGCTGGCTCTCTCGACACCAGTCCAGACACACATTCCGAGATGCTTCTAGGTTGAAGGTTTACCCTGCGCCTGCTGTCCCTCGTCTTCCGTGGGGCTCCAGTATTTGCCGATCAGGATTTGGAGGTGTTGGCGGGCTTTTGCTGTGGTTTTTTTCCACTCGTTCCCTGGCAGGTGTTTGGTTTGGACATAAAGTAGCCTAGTTGCACCTAGACAAAATTTTACAGCAATGATGCGTATTTCACGTCGTTCGGTATTGTTTGGCTCACTGGAGTGGGACTGTGGGAGGCAGGCAATTTAAATTCGCTGATCTCAGACCTTCTATTAATCTGGATGCCTTCTGATTCGGGTTTAAGGAGATGGCCTTCACCATCATGTCATTATATAGCGTTCTTTTGGGGGAACTAGAAGAGTAGGCTCTGGTTTCTCAAGAGGCTCAAATTAGATCCGTCAAGTGAAGAGATTTTACTAATGGTAATCTACTGAAGGCAGATTTTTTTTAAAATTTTTTGATGTTTATTTACTTTTGAGAGACATAGAGTGAGCAGGAGAAGGGCAGAGAGAGAGGGAGACACAGAATCCGAAGCAGGCTCCGGGCTCTGAGCCGTCAGCACAGAGCCCGACGCAGGGCTCGAACTCACAGACCGCGAGATCATGACCTGAGCCGAAGTCGGCCGCTCAACCAACTGAGCCACCCAGGTGCCCCTGAAGGCAGATTTTTTACAATATTTGTTTATTTTGAAAGAGGGTGGAGGCACGCACGCATGGGTGCTCACAAGAGCTGGGGAGGGGGGGAGAGAGAGGGAGAGAGGGAATCCCAAGCAGACATGGGGTTCAATCTCACAAACTGTGAGATCGTGATCTGAGCCAAAATCAAGAGTCCAATGCTTTAACCACCGAGCCACCCAGGCGCCGCAAGGCCGATTTTATCTTAAACGTTTTGGGGGAGCATCTTAATCCTGTACACTGGCTTTCCAAGCAAACATCTGACTTCAAAGGATTGAAACAGGCTCTATAGGTGCCTTGCAACTGCGGGGGACAAAAGTGGCATTTTGGCCCAGAGGAAAAACAAATTTTTATATCAACAGGGAACACAAATGCATGGATGTTTGTCAGTTGGCGCGAGGTTAGTTTGGATACTTGTATCTATGTGCGTTTTACTTTGGACCTTACTGTCATCTTTTGTGAAAAATGAACTCTTTGGCAGTTGACTAACTACAGGGCTTTTAGGGGGACAGATAGATTTTTTACTTAGGACTCATTGCCTGAGAATACAAGGATAGTTTGAACACCTCCTCCCTTCAAGAAAAGTCTTACTAGTTAATATTTTTCCATGTGTTCAGGGACAGTTTAAGAATGAGTAAGTCCGAATTGGGGCTTTGCAGACCCAACATTCACTGACGAGCTAGAAGCCAATAACTCCTAAGCTTCTCTGCCTGTATTTGCAAGTAAATTTAGGAAATAAAATATTTTCTCATACATGGTTCCCTGGCCATACGTATGGTCCCATTTTGAGGACAAACATTTCTTTAGTTTTAAATACTTGTCTGTGTAGGCAGATACCGATTGTGAACAGAGAAGCCCTTGTTTGAGATTAACTGGCTGAGGGTTTACTGATACTGGATACGTCTATCCTTATTTAGAATGTCTCTCCATTTGAACAAGAATGTTCTGGGGGGAAATGTGGCCTTACTTGGTGTTGTTTGCGGGAGACTATGGCCACGTGAGTGGTTTTCCGAGGATTGAGCTAACATGAAGCCAATCTGGGGTTTATCCGTGGTGGTTTTGCCAAGTTACATAAAGAGTCTGAGGGCGCGTAAGTCCTCGCTGAGGAAACCACGTCCTAGTATGTGCATAGGTACAGTTTGGTGATAAATTGCCCTCATGCCTCTTGTTCATAACTCTTCATAGTGACATTGTGGGGAGACAAACACCACCTGGAATGGGGTTATTTATCCAAGTCGCTGGGGACTTTGGGTAGCAAGTAATACCTTATTTTACAATGTTTTGTCCAAGAACGTAGGAACTCTGTACAGAAACTATTATAAAGTCACACAAGCACAGATATTTAAGGAATAAACTACCTATCCCATGTTCCCTTTCCACGTGTGAAGGGACAATTAAATCAGGTACTGTTTTAATTAAGATTCTTTGTCCTAATAAGGGTACTTCAGGTCTATGAAGCGTGTACCTCTTTATGTGGGTTTCTAAGACTATAACAGTAGCATGGGCGGGAGGACACTATATTTGGAGAGATCTTTGTTCACGTGCTGAGGGAATTTTGGAGAAGAGCAAATGACTCCTTGATGCTTTTGCCTTAGGGGGAAACAACATCATTCGAACAAATAATTATCTATTTGAAATTGTATAAATGTGTAATGGTGGTATGTGGCCAACATCTTATTAGTTTGCCTTTTGTCCGTGTGTCCAGGAACAAATGAGGGATGAAAATGTTTTGATTTGTGGGTCTTGCCTTCTTATCGGAGAGTACTTTGGATATAAACAGCTTCCAGGGGCATCTTCATAAATGTTTATAGCCACAGTTCATTAGTATGTTCTTACCTTGGGTTATTTGTCTCACCAAGTAGGGGCACCTTTGAGAAAACAATTCTGTATGTGAGATTTATGTTCCAAGCATGTGGCAACATAGAGTGTAAAAAATACTTCCTTCTTTGGTACGTGTTAGTGGCTAAGAGCTAAGACAGTCCTGAGTTCAAGTCTCCCCGCTGCCAAGTAAGAATTGTGTGCCATTGACTAAAATTACTCGGCGTTTCCGAACCTCAGTTTCTCATCCACTGAATGGGGAGACTAAGTCCCAAGCCCGGAGTTGTTGAGAGGACTGAATGATATATGCTTATCGATCACTTAAAACAGTGCGGGCATATGCTAAGTGTTCAGCGAGGATTGCCACCCTCAAAACAATGATAAATCCCTCTTTGTGGGCGGCTCTTTACAGTTTACCTCTTGGTCCCCGTTCAGACATCTTAGGGCTTTTGCACACAAGACGACTTTTTAGTCCTATCTCTTTACCAAAGGCTTTCACAGTGACTTTTGGCAAGACTCTAAGCGTCTCCTCCTTTTGTGTTCTTCGTCTGTCAAGCCGATATGGCAATATTAAGCAGCCCGTTTCAGTTTTGTGAGGCTCAGAGTCAATTCTGGGCGTCCTTCAAAAGGCTAATACAATAACATTAGGGTAGGTCTCTAACTTCATTATCTCAGTTAATCCGCTCAGCAGTCCAGTGTGCAAAATATTAATACTTTAATTTCGCTAATGATGAAGATGTGTTTCAGAAGGCTCAAGTAACTTTCCCAAGATTATACACCTAGTAAATGCCGGTACCAAGACTTCATCACAGGTATTTTGACTCTAGAACCCCCATGCCGTTAACCACCGCGATAAACCGTTTCTCCATTGGAAACGTTAAAGTAGTGTTGAGTTCTAGGATTCTATTATTATCATCACTACTATTATTTAATATAGCACAGCAGCAATTAGAGAATTTAATTATTTTGTAAGGAAGCTTTCCTTCCCATTATCCATATAACAGCAGAGGAGAAGATAGACAAAGAACTAGGAACCAGTAGAATATTCCCAACACACATTTGTAAGAGCCTCTGCTACCGTAAAAGCGACAGATCTGAAGATAGAAAGATTAGTGTAAACTATGATGTGGTGGACGGTGAGAGTTGGGCAAAGGAAAGGGAATATAAGAGTGACCCTGGGTATCTGAATGACCAACAAGATAGCGATATTATGGATTTGATTGGATTGACTTAAATAAAGTAAGATTTTAGAGAAAAGATGACAAGTTCACTTCCCAAAAGGAGTAACTTTCAATAATCTGGCTTCCAAAACTTAAGCCAATTAAGACAGTTGGCTAATGCTTAAATAATTTCAGACAGGGAGAGGAGATGCAATTACTGTTATCAGTAAGATTTTCGTTTTCCTGCCTAATCATTTACTTGCGGCAAGACATCCATGATTGTAGGGTCAAATTCCTCTCCCCAGCTTTCAAAGCTTCCATAATAAGGTCATATCCTATTAGAGAAGAATGAGTTTGAGTCTTAGTTTTGCCACTTCTAACCATGAGGCCTAGCCAAGCAATTTATCTTCTCCGAAATGCCTTTTCCTCATCTACCAAGTAGGCACAATAATTCTAATAATAAGATAACATATTCATGTATGTGATCTTGTATTTCCATATATGACAAAGATCCTTAGTAACTATAGGGAGATTTATTACAAATCTCATGCTTTCCATCACACCCCAAGAAATATCCCCCTTAGGTTGGTATCACTCCCACATCTCTACCCTTTCTCTTAGTTACGATCATTCTTCCTGGATTGTGTATTTTCTTCCTCTTCACTAGTATAAATTCTGTGTATTCAGTATGCCCAGCTAACTGTTATCTTTTTCTGACAGCTCCTTAGTAAATAGACACAGATACACACACACACACACACACACACACACACACACACACCCTTCTTTTGTTTACTTAAGTGTGTTAACTGTGTCAATGGTGTTTTGTTCTTTTCTTCCACACTTAAACTACAAAGCACCTCAATGATAGGGTTCTCTTCTCTATCCTACATAACCTTACTAAATACCCATGGTATTGAATTACATCTCACCTAAATTTCTTAGGTTTCAAAACATTGCATTTTGTTTCTTGTGCAATGAAAGGAGAATGTGATTCTGCAACCGGAATCCTTTCTTCTACCTGAGGGCTGATGCTTAATACCTGTTGCCTTCTCGCAGAGCTGTTTGCCTAGGCTAAATAAGTCCCCCTTTGCTTTTTCTCATCAACCTTATTTACATAGTGGGTGATTAATGAAGCTATAATAATCTTTAGCAAGAAATGTTCTCCCTACCATGTATGCTGATGCATTGCTACCTTGAGTGGCTATTGGAAGCGATTTGGCTGGTAACATTAAGGATAATTGCTGTCTCACTAGGCATTACTTAGTAGACCCCCAAAGAGAATATGATTGGAATATATCAGATAAAATTAGATTTTCTTTCAATAATGGAAATGACTCTGTAGTCTTTCTATAGCGTCTAATTAATTAAATGTAAGAGTGTGATGAATTGATTCACTTTACTGGTAATTGCTACACATTTATGAGAAAGAAGATGACTAAAAACAATATCCTCTTCCTGTAGGTATACCAATGTGTTAAGATTTGAAAACCATCACCCAGAGCCGGGAAACATCACAACGAGATACAAAGCAAAGCTATTAAGGTTTAGCTATTAAAGTATTAAGGTTGCTTGCAGCAAAGGTTAACGTGGCTAATTTGTAGGCTCCCTCCCCATTTGTTAGAGAAGAATGGAATGTTTGTAGCACACCCAGGATGTTCTTAAAATTACCCTTCGAGATGTTCATATTCCAGCTTCTTCCCTGTACTTTCCAAGCATTGCCCTATCATTCTTGCTATTCTTAGAATTTAACTCTATTCACCTGAACTATGACATTTTCAAAGATCCATCTTCCATCCTCCACTAAACACTTTAAAGTAGAAGCCATATTTTGGTAATTTGGGATGATTTATGGGATTCGATGTCTTGCTTCCTTCTTAATATGCACATTATTAAAGCATCATTCTCCAGATAATTGGCTGTTAGGCCAGGAACTAATCTTAACCCATACAAGGTATTATAATCATCACTCAAGGTAAAGGTGGTCTGGATGGCATCATAAAAGCACACATGGGCATTTCGATGAATTTAACCAGGGTTTTTAAAACATCACCTGTCATTTGAGGGGATTCTTTATTTCAAGTGTGGAAGAATGGGCTAGTTTTACTCCTTTGTCCTACTGAAGTCCAGGAAACACGGGAAACAAACTGCCTGTCCCCTCCTTCACCAAATATACGGTAGTTACATTTTAAAAATTCATTTTTTCTACTTGACATTTCAGTTCAGAGGTCTAATCTTACCAATTAATGTGTCTAGAGAAGCAGCTTCAATAGCTGTACACTGAGGTTTCCAGATTGATTCATTCCTCAATGAAGTTGAGACTTAATGAGATAAATGTTAGGGAAAATGCCTCTGTCGGTTTTACTTTTTGGTCTGATTTTTAGCTTGTGCTGCTGTTTGGGAGATTTCGTGTGGGCCGCCATGTAGAGAATTTGTTGTTTTCTCTCAGAAAGCTATTTCAAAAGATTGATGTGAGAATGAAATATTTAAATGATAGAATATAAAACATAAAAAATATACTGGGTGATACAAAGATATCAGTGTTTATTATTATCATCTAATAATGAAAGAGCTTCAGATGACAATTGATTTTTCTTAAATAAGTTTATCCTTCAAATATGCTTTCTCTGTATTTAAAGATACTAGATTCTGTAACTGGATATGACAATATGATATACTAAGAAAACTTCCTGGAAGCCAAAGTCTGTGGTTTCTGATTTGAGACGGAAGACTTTCATCCCTTCTCTTTCTCCCTCAAACCTATTGAAATGATATTTTCTTTTCTTTTATTTTTTAACATTTATTCATTTTTGAGAGACAGAGGGTGAACGGGGGAGGGGCACAGAGAGAGCGGGAGACACAGAATCTGAAGCAGGCTCCAGGCTCCGAGCTGTCAGCACAGAGCCCGAGGTGGGGCTCGAACTCACGAACCTCGAGATCGTGACCTGAGCCGAAGTCGGACACTTAACCCACTGAGCCACCCAGGCACCCCTGAAATGACATTTTGAAAGCAAAATAATAGAAAAGAAAACAAGTAAAGGAAAGATGGTAGATAGTTAGATGGCTGTGAGGAATCAGTGGACAAAGACTGCCTTGGATTTTGGGAGAATGGAAAGGTCAGGGAATCATATTAGCAGATGATCCTGAGTAGAGTGAACCAAAGCACAGAGCACTCACAAAAGAAGTTTCCAGTAGAGGAGAGGACTCATCTTCCCAGTGCAATTCTCTATAATCAGCAGGTATAGAGAGTATAAATGACAAAAGGAATATAAATCAAGGATTTTGAGTAAAGAACTCTTGTAGAAAGACTTGTAATTTGGTCTATTCATTCATAACAGGGACTGTTATTCATAACAGTGGAGGAATTATCAACTATATGATTTAGTCAGGTAGTATTTTAAAAATTATGAACGGAAAGCCAAGAATCCCCCCAGATTTTAGGAAAACTAACAGAAGAGAGGGACCAAGGTGAGCAAACATCTGATTCCAGAAGTGTGTATTTTCTAGGGAAGAGAACTTAAAAAAATTAAACCTAATCTATTATTTCAGAGAGCTATGATAAGACGTGCATCCGTAAAATAAGAACAGTCTTCTAGGTTAAAAGCACAATCAGAGACAAGGAAGAGTTTGGGAAAATTAAAAGTAAGATTATCAAAATAAGAAATTCAATAGAAGGGTTAGAAAAAAAGGTTTGACAAATGCTTTCAGAACATAGAGGAAAAAAAAGATGAGTTAAATGTATGATAGGGAAGTTAGAAGACATTAAGGACCAATCTCCAAAAACAACCAACCGTCTAATTAGGAGTTGCAGAAAGAACAAAGAAGGTGGGGAGAAGTGGCAAAGAAATAAAAGGAAATGTCCTAGGTTGGAGAAGATGAAGCTCCACAGATAGAAAGGCCTCATGGAGTGCTGAGCAGGATGGATGGAGTGAAATAAACACCTACCCCAATCCTCACAAGATGCTGTTGTTAAGAGCAGATCTAAAGGTATCTTGAAAAGAGACAAAATCAACACAGTAGATTATCTATAAAGGAATGATAGAAAGATAGGCATAGACTTCTCAGTACTGACGCAAGATTCTGGAAGATGGTGGACAGTACCCTAAAGTTCTGAGGGCTGATGATTTTGGATTTAGAAGTCACTACGCAGCCAAATTAACAAGAGTGAGAACAACGTTTAAGAAAACTGCCAAGTTTTAGTCCTGAATTGTTTTCCTTAAAAAAGATTAAAAAGTTCTTGTGACTGTGCACCAATAAAATGCAAAGCAAATATACAGGATGGAAGATCTATGAAACTGAGGAGTACAATAGAAGTAACTCCCAGGGCGATGGCCCTGTAGTAGTCCTAGTACGGTGGTTGCAAATTGTGTCTGGCTGTTGGTGACAGTCCTGATTGTAATGATTAAAACCCAGAAATGTGTGTTTTCTCTTATTATGACGATACTGGGGTAGTTGGTTGCTGGCATCGTGTCGACAGTGCAACTTCACAGTTCCCGAATGACTCTTGTGCTTCTAGCCATCACATTGGGATTCTGGGCTAATCCGGGGAGACAGGGGCCAGGGGAAAAAACAAAATCTAACAGTTAAGTCAGTTCTTGGAAGCCCCACGCAACAGCTTTTACTGAAATGCCGTCGGGCAAACCCAGTTGCACGGGAGACTGTTTTCAGTTATGACCGGGGGGAGGATGAATTTTGGGATATGCAGCCGGCAATCTGTGATGTGACCTGAAAGCATTTTATTACATTCAAGAAACAGTACGACTGACTGCGATACTCAATGATATTTCATGGTGAAGAAGGTATATACATTCATTTTATAAATAATATATAGAAAAACCTCTAGCAATTTCAGGAAGAATAAGATCATATACTAGGGAGTCATGGCCAACAAACAAAACATAATGAAATAACTTGAAAATGTGCCAAAATTTTAGATATTTTAGTGATGGAGTATGCCATCTATCTCTCTGTGGGTCTGAGCCTGATTGTATGGCTAATAATATTTACGTGATCTTATCATATATATTGATTTTCAGGGTTTCTTCAGGACTTAATTTTTTAGAGCAGTTTCAGTTCACAGCACAATTGAGGGGAAGGTACAGATTTTTCCCAGATACGCCCCGCCCCCACACATGTATTGCCTCCTCATTATCAACATCTCCTACCAGAGTCGTAAAGATGTTACCATTGATGAACCTACACTGACACATGCCAGTCACCTACATTCCATTATTTACAGTTTATTCTTTTTTTAAAGGTTATTTCTGTATTTTGAGAAAAAGGGAAAGAGAGAGATTGGGGGAGGCCTGGAGAGAGGGAGAGAGAGAGAATCCCCAGCAGGCTCTGCACTGTCAGCACGGAACCCGATGCCCGCCTCGAATCCACGAATCAGGAAACCCCTGGCAAAAGAAAGAAATAAATAAAATAACAATGATCTTTTCCTTGTATCCATACTTTTGTATTTTCCAAAATGTCATATAGTTGGGATCATACAGCATGGGGCCTTTCCAGATTGTTCTCCTTCACATAGTAATAGGCACTTAACTGCCTCTGTAACCTTTCATGGCTTGGTAGCTCATGTTCTTTTGACACTAAATAATATTCTATTGTCTGGATGTACCAGTTTGTTTTTCCATCCACCTACTGAAGGAATCTAGGTTGTTTCTGAGTTGTGGCAATGATGAATAAAGCTGCTGAAAACATCCGCGTATAGATTGACATTTGAACATAAGTTTTCAATTCATGTAGGTTAATACCAAGGAGCATGATTGCTGGATCATATGGCGAGAGTATATTTAGTTTTCTAAGAAGTGGCCAAAATGTGTTCCAAAGGGGCTCTGTCATTTTGCACTCAACCATAGATGGACAAATGGTGCTCTGTTTCCTCACCAGCATTTGGTGTTGTCAGTGTTTCAGATTTTGGCCATTCTAATAGATATGGGGTGGTATTTCATTGTTGTTTTAATTTGCATTTTTCTGATGACCTGTGACATGGAACATCTTTCCATATGCCTATTAGCTATGTGTGTATCTTCTTTGGAGGTGTCCATTAGGGTCTTTGGCCTGTTTTTAAATTGTTTTTTGTTTGTTTGTTTCCTTATTGTTGAGTTTTAAGAATTGTTTGTATATTTTGGATAACAGTCCTTTATTACATGTGTCTTTTGCTAGCCTTCTCGTTCTCTTCCATACTGTCTTTCACAAAGCATAAGTTGTTTTAATGAAGTCCAGTTTTATCAATTATTTCTTTCATAGATTGTACTCTTGGTGTTGCATCCAAAAAGTCATCACCATACCCAAGCTCGTGTATGTTTTTCTCCTTTGTTGTCTTCTAGGAGTTTTGTAGTTTTACATTTTACATTTAGATCTCTGATCCATTTTGAGTTAATTTTCATGAAGGGTGTAAAGTCTATATATATATATATATATAATCTATAGAGTTTTTAAATGCAGATGTTCATTTTTCTAGCACTATTTGTTGGAAAGGCCATATTTCTTTTTTTTTAATTTTTTAATGTTTATTTATGAAACAGAGAGAGAGAGAGCATGAGTGGGGGAGGGATAGAGAGAGAGGGAAGAAACACAGAATGTGAAGCAGGCTCCAGGCTCCGAGCTGTCAGCACAGAGCCCGACGCGGGGCTCGAACTCACAGACCACGAGATCATGACCTGAGCCGAAGTCGAATGCTCAACCGACTGAGCCACCCAGGTGCCCCTGGAAAGGCCATATTTCGTTGTATTGCCTTTGCTCCTTCATCAAAGATCAGTTAAGTATATTTATGTGGGTCTATTTCTGGGTTCTCTATTCTGTTCCATTCACCTATTTATCCATATGCTAATACCACACTGTCTTGAGTAGTGTAGCTTTATAGTAAGACTTGAAATCAGATAGTGTCCAATTTTGTTGTTCTCCTTCAATGTTTCATTGGCTATTCTGAATCTTTTGCATCTCCTTGTAAATGTTAGAGTCAGTTTGTATATATCCACAAAATAACTTCCTGGGATTTTTTAATTGGATTGTATTGAACTTATCAATCAACTTGGGAAGAACCGACGTCTTGATGATATTGAGTCTTCCTATCCATGAACATGGAATATCTCTCCATTTATTTAGTTCTTTAATTTTATTCATCAGTTTTATGTTTTCCCTCATATAGATCTTGAAAATAATGTGATATTTATACCCACATATTTCGTTTTGGATGGTGTTAATGTACACAGTGTTTTTAACTTCAAATTCCACTTTTTCATTGCTGGTGTATAGGAAAATGACTGACTTTTGTCAAGTGTTTAACCTTGTATCCTGCAACTTTGCTATCATTTCTTCTTAGGTGCAGGAGTCTTTTTGTTGATTCTTGAGAATTTTCTACATTAGACAATCATGTCACCTCTGAACAATGATAGCGTCACTTCTTTTTTTCCAATCCGAATACCTTTTTTCTTTTTGTATTATCTAGGACTCGTTAGGATGTTGAAAAGAAGTGTTGGCTTTATCAAGTTGAAGAAGTTCCCCCTCTATTCCTACTGAGAGAGTTTTTTATTTTTTTATCATGAATGGGTGTTGGAATGTGTAGAATGCTTTGTTATCATTTATTGATATAATCGTGATATTTTTTAGCCTATTGATATGATGGGTTCCATTATTTGACTTTTGAATATTGAACCAGCCTTGAGTATTTTGGAATAAATCCCAATTGTGTTATATAATCTTGTTTATACTCTGTTGGATTCAATTTGCTAATATTGTTTTGAGAATATTTGCATCTATGTTCATGAGAGCTAATTTTCTTGGTTTTTAGAATAAACCTATAAACAAACATAGAAGACTTAATTATAATTGAAAAAGCCTATAAATATGACTTAACAATAGGAAGGTAAGTAATGGAATTATAAAGGTGTTAACATATCTTATGCAGTGGGGAGTCAAGAGATATTATCTAGAGTTGAAGGATCAAGAAGCATTTATTAAATATGTTATTTGTTGTAATGTCAGGAAGGAGAAAAACTCAAAATATATAATTTACAAAAATTAGAAGAGGAAGAGTGTCAGGTAGTAGTGGGAGTGAGTTAAATCTCCCCCCTTTCATAGCAGATACAAAAAAAGGTACTTTTTCTTGTCCAGAATATAAACTATGCCAAGCAAAGAAATGCCAACATAATGTTTTCTCATCTCTCGTGTAGTAGTTTAAGTAGTTGGTCCTGGCCGGTATATTGGTTTGACAAGATCTGGAATCTAGTTTCTTCTTATTACGTCGTTATGCTATCCTCACCACACGGCCTTCATCTTGCCATCCAGGTGGATTTAACTCAATCTTCAAAACTTCATTCCAGGCCTTGAATTAAGGAAAACTAGAGGGGGAAAACTGATGTCTTCATTTTAAGGGTATGGCATGGAAATACTTCCACCCCTTCTTCTCACGTCCTGTGAGGCACAGAGCTAGTCACATGACCACCACACCTATCTGTAAGAAAAACTGAAACATCTGGTGTTTAGTGGGACAGATATGTGCCCAGCTAAAAAAGTGCTTTTACTGTAGAAGAGGAGAATGGATACAGGGGATAGTTAGTAGCCATTGCCCTTCTGTTAAATTTTTATAAATAAATATAGGTACAAGCAAAATATTTTTTTCAGTTTATTTATTGGAGAGAGAGAGAGAGTGTGCATGTGCTCACGAGCAGAGGAGAGGCAGAGAGACAGGGAGAGAGAATCCCAACGAGGCCCCACGCTGTCAGCGCAGAGCCTGATGTGGGGCTAGAACTCACAAGCTGTGGAATCATGATCTGAGCCAAAATCCAGAGTCAGACGCTTAACCGACTGAACCACCCAGGCGCCCCTATAAGCAAATTTTTAAGAGTTATGGAATCAGCCACAGATAATCTAAAACTATAAATGGTACAAATGTGTTTGCCTCTGAGGAAAGGGAGGAGTTATAAGAACCATACCTTTAATTTTGTACCTTTCTGGACTTGTTGGATTATTTCTATGTGCTTCTATTTATGATGTGATGATAGCAATATGTAAATGTAATTTATATGGCAAAGATCTATCCTTTTTTTTAGATGGCATGGGGAAAAAATGACCCCAAAGCACAGTAAATATCAATCAGATTTTTTTTTAATTTTTTTTAATGTTTATTTATTTTTGGCAGACATAGAGACAGAGTATGAGCAGGGAAGGGGCAGAGAGAGAGGGAGACACAGAATCCGAAGCAGGCTCCAGGCTCCGAGCCATCAGCACAGAGCCCGACGCGGGGCTCGAACTCACAGACCGTGAGATCATGACCTGAGCCGAAGTCGGCCGCTCAACCGACCGAGCCACCCAGGCGCCCCTCAATCAGATTTTGAAAAAAACAAAGGCTTCAGTTAAATTACCTTTCGATTTCTACGACTTCTTACTTCTGTTTTCTCTTGTTGTTCACAGAAGGGTGTTAGCCTTTGCCAGATTGAGAAATGAAAGCCAAGATAAAAAGATAGCCCTCATCACTGTTGATAGGAATGAAAAGTGGTGCAGCTGCTCTGGAAAACGGTGTAAAGGTTCCTAAAAATTAAAAATAAAATTACCCTGCAACTCAGTAATACCACTACTAGGAATTTATCCAAAGATACGGGAGTGCTGATTCGTAAGGGCACATGTATCCCAATGTTTATAGCAGGGCTATCAACAATAGCCAAAGTACAGAAAGAGCCAAATGTCTACCAACTGGCAAATGGATAAAGAAGATGTGGTTTATATATACAATAGAATACTACTTGGCAATGAGAAAGAATGAAATTCGGCCATTTCCAACAAGATGGATGGAACTGGGAGGGTATTATGCTGAGTGAAATAAGTCTGTCAGAGAAAGACAGATACCATATGTTTTCACTGTGGATCTTGAGAAACTTAACAGAAGACCATGGGGGAAGGGAAGGGGAAAAAATAGTTTCAAACAGAGAGGGAGGCAAATCATAAGAGACTCTTAATTTTTTTTAACATTCATTTATTTTTGAGAGACAGAACATGAGCAGGGGATGGGCAGAGAGAGAAGGAGACACAGAATCTGAAGCAGGCTTCAGGCTCCAAGCTGTCAGCACAGAGCATGACGTGAAGCTCGAACCCACGAGCCATGAGATCATGACCTGAGCTGAAGTCGGACACTTAACCAATGGAGCCACCCAGGTGCCCCAAGAGACTCTTAAATACAGCGAACAAACTGCGGGTTGATGGTTGAGGGGGGGAGTGGGAAGGAGGGGAAAAATGGGTGATGGGCATTGAGGAGGGCACTCGTTGGGGTGAGCACTGGGTGTTGTATGGAAGTGATGAATCATGGGAATCCATTCCTGAAACCAAGAGCACACTGTATATACTGTGTGCTAGCTAACTCGACAATAAAAATTATAGTTAGAGAAAAAAATAATAAAAAAGATAGCCATCATCCTTGTGGGCAAATGAAATTACTCCAGAGAGAATCAGAGAAAAGGGAGAGCAAACGTGTTTCACACCATTTTGCCCACCCGTGGATCTGGGCAGCGCTTCTGTTTCCAGGGCTTTGGCCTGCGTGATGCTACCGTGTGCTGAGCATTGAAAGATTTTGCTGCCTCTCTTAGAAAAGCGCTTCCCAGTCTAACAGATTTCATCCATTGAAAATTGGGTGCTTTTTCTATTCTAGGTACATTTTCCCTTTCTCGATTTAATCCCATTATTTTTAATTATACCCTTCAAGTCATCTCTATAATTTCCATCTTTTATTAAGATTTTTAAATACCTGTAGACAGCAACTCCTTAGTCATTGTTTAGGAAAATGCACCTATGATGTATCTCTTCTTTGATCTTTTCTCTTAAGTAAATTCCTACAGTCACTCAGTGTCCATGGGTTTAGGGATTCTTTTTTCTGTATTTTTCCTCAGATGGACCTGTATCTATTTCTTCCTGAGAGCAGCATATTAAGTTTCTTTCTTCTATTATGGGGTCTGAATTAATTTTTCCATATAACGTGTGTGTGTGTCTCAGTGCTTATGTGCAATTATCACCTATATCATTTAAGGTATTAAAGCTGATGGACAATGACTTGAGGTAGATAAGGGAATATTTGACTAGCTGACCTTGAAGCTTCCTTTAAAACCTGTGGCTGGGGCGCCTGGGTGGCTCAGTTGGTTAAGCGACCGATTTAGCTCAGGTCATGATCTCACGGTCTGTGAGTTCGAGCCCCGCGTCAGGCTCTGTGCTGATGGCTCAGAGACTGGAGCCTGCTTCAGATTCTGTATCTCCCTCTCTCTCTGCCCTTCCCCTGATCATACTCTGTCTCTATGTCTCTTAAAAATAAATAAACATTAAAAAATATATATTAAAAAAAACTGTGGTTTTTCAATTTTAGGCGATGATTGCAAATTGTTTTTCACTTATAAATTGTGCAGCTAAGCAGTGATCTGTAAAAAGAATTACAAAAGTCAAATGCAAAACATTTCCTATATCATCTTCCAGTCCTTAGTAATGTGAATATATTTTGGACCATGTATTTCATACTTGTATATTATGTTATATTTTGCTTCCATAACTGGATACTACTTTACTGCAGTCTACTCCCCACCTTCATAACCTTTAAAAATAGGCAGTCATCCATTGAATTATATCATGGCTTGTCTAACCATTCAAATATGCAAATCATAAAAACCATCATCCCTGAGTTATAAAATGACATCAATATATAACAGGTACTTACTCATTAAATAGAGAAATAAACTTGATTTTAGTACTGAACTTACCACTCATAATTCAGAGGATACCTGTAGAATTCAGAAATGATACTTTATGGCCTTGAATCCTTTTTCTTATTTTGGAAAACCACATCAGAATTGCATGGTTGACTATCTTGCAATGACATGTTTCAGTATTTTATCCATCGTTACTTCCTTTTTGTTTTAATTTAACATTTGACTTTTCTGTAAGGTACATTCAAAGTCTTTGGCTATATATCCCTTTGTATAAGAACTAAATCCAAAAGGAATCTTTCTCAAACCTCAAGAGAGCATTTATAACACATGGAAATTCTTCTCTTGAATACACCTCCTGCAGTTTCCAATGGCTAATCTTTCTGAAGGTATAAATTGTGTTTCTAGTTCTTACACTGACAGTTCATAAGTAAAAGTGTTACTGACTGGTCTCATGTCTGATACTTACAAAATTAGTGGGCAAATATAGGTCCCTCTTCAACATTGAAGTTGCCTTTGGCGTATGTCATTTTGTAAAACATGCCGTTTCTGTGATGGACACCAGCGCGTTGCTGAGAGTACAGAGAAGAGAAATAAATTTTAACCAGAAGCAAGCTATTTGGGAAAGTTACATATTAATGACCAAAATGTTCAGACTCCATTACCAAAGACCTGTCCCACACTTATAACAAGATGGGGAGACATGCTTTGGGCCCGGCGTGAGTTAATTTTATGTGTATCTGTGTATAACGTCAAGTCTAGTGTAAAATGACAGGGACTGAGTTTAGAAGGAATTGCTGCTTGGTAGGAATAAGGGGAAAAGTAATAGGGCAGATATAAAAATAAAATTACATTTTTATATTATGTTTGAGCAGATAACTGGAGAGGAGGGTCTGTCGTCGAATGTATTTTTTAAAATAGTGATAAACATTGCTATTACAAAATATAAAATGTCTATACCGGGCAGAAATTGTGCTATATGCTTGCTGGCGAATCTTTCTGGTGATCTTCCCAGTGACCCAGTAAGGTAGATATCATCACCATGCTCATGGTACAGATGAGCAAACAAGCTACCTTTGCATTTGAGAAGATCACGGATTCATAGGTTGAGAGGAAGGAAAATATCCTTTCTAAGTTTCCAGTGAACCCAGGACTAGTTTATAGACACCTAGAAGTCCCTGGCTCTCAAGGAGCAAGTTAATACCTACAGCAGTGATCTTTGTTTTTAAATATAGACGTGTTGGAGCAAATTTGGTAAAGTGGGAGTGAACGCAGGAATCAAGGTTGCTGGAGCATGGGTCTGTTGTACTAAGTGCTTGGTGAACTTCCTGAAGTTCTTTCCATTGCAAAATCACATGGCTCTAAACAGTGTGAGATTGATCCCAGTAAAGGCGAGAAGAGAGTGATAATAATGTTTGCAAAGCACTCTCTCATATGTTATTTGATCTTCTCCAGAACCCTCAGCAGGAGGTACAAGCATCAAACCCCAGTCTCCATTTTATAGATGAAATCATCGGAGTTCCTAGATTGTGAAATATAAATTTAGATTTGTTATTTTAAAAAGCAGGAGCAACAACAGCAACGTAATTTGAGGGCAGAGTGGGTGTGACTCAGGACCTAAGTGGTGAAGAGGATTACCAAGACTTAAAAAACAAATCAAATTAGCAGCTTTGAGAGTTCCAGCAAGGCCTAGATAATTATAACCTTTTTCAGGGATGCCAAAGCTAATGGTTGTGCTTAATATTTTTCCCCTAGGCTTAGGCTGAGAAGATAGAATAAGCATTAAGTCGATAAACCAGAGAGAGTCCCTTTCGAGGGGAACCCGACTAGGGAAAAGCTGAAGGTTCAAAAGGCAGACATTGAAGGCCACCGGAGGGAAACAGGAATGGCAGAGAAAAGGGGACTATAGTGGGGAAGACTGTTCCGATTGCCTGGACATTATTTATTCTAGGCCTGCGAAAGATTGGGGCAATGCACACTGAGGTCCAAAGAACAAGACCTAGACAGACACCTTGGTGAAGAACTGTGGAGGACTGAGTCATGCATTATATGAGGACAGGCCCAAGAAGGGATCCTCTTTGTATCATTGACAAAGGCTCAGAGATGTGAGCCTTACTCCTATTATGTCATCTTTGTTGAACTAAGGGTCAAGAACCCATTGGCAGGCCGGTTGGACTCCTAGAGCAGAGCATTCCCTGAGTCTTTTCTTTTGTCTCCATTTCTTCACCTCCTTAACGACTTCTCTTTTTATTCACCCACTCCCTCGATGGTATAGCCTCTTAAAGACCTGACCACGCACTTCCCTTGTCTCTAACCCTCTCTGCGATCACTCTTGAAAATCAAATTTCAAGCCAAGGCTTGTGTTATATTTTCCAAATCTCCAGTCCCAATATCCAAGCCTATATTTTTCACTGCCTGCATATTTTTGATCTCGGAATGTTGAGAACAGAATTCATCTTTCTAGGCTAAAAGTGTCAGAGTCCTCTCTTATTCATCCCCCTACCTTGCCACCCACCCTGTTTGATTCTGTTGCTCTTACCTCTGAAATATCTTTTCTACCCATCTTCTCTCTATTTCCCCCTGTATTTCTGTATTTCGGGCCATCGTCATTATTGTTTGATAACGGTTACGATAATCTAGCTGGCCTCTCTGAATATGGACTTCAAGCCCACTGGCATTTACTTCATTGGCTGGAAGCTGTGTTTCTCAAACTGTTTCAAAAAATGATAATTTTGAGGAATGTTAATAGGGAGCACGTTGCTGTCGAAAAGGGAGTTGTCGAAAGTTCTTAGGAAATGCTGAATTAAGGTAAAATGTTTATGACAGCACTTTTCGGAGCCTTTTACATGTTAATTTACATAACAAATCTTCAATATAACATCTAGTACCATGGGGGCAAGGATTTGTTTGCTGTTTTCATTGGTGTCCTTCCAGAATAGTCACGTGATGCCCATCAAATAGCAAGTGCTCGATATATATATAAGTTAAATAAAACAATAAAAGATAGGTATGTTATAAATAGTATTTTCCATTTTTAGGTAAAAACAACAAACTTATTATCGAGTTACATCTCAGGGAAGCAGTGTTTATGAAATGCTTTCTGTGAAACGTTGCTCTAAGCTAGGGTTTCACAACCATGGCCTTAAAGATCTTTTGAGCCAGATAATTCTTTAGGGCAAGGGCCTATCCTGCTCACTGTAGGAGGTTTAACAGCCTGTTGGGTTCTACCTACTAGATCCCAGTAGGACCAGCACTCCGTTGTTCAGTGCTGGCTGTATTTGGTTTTCTTGACCTTGCCTCTGTGACAAAAATAACGCCTCCAGACATTGACAAAATGTCCATGGAGTGAGGGGAGCAAAATCATTCCTCATTAAGAACGTATTAAAGTACAGTCTGGGCTTATTATTCTCCAGCTCAAAAATTTTCGCAACCTCTTCATTGCCTGTGAAATTAAGTCTGAATTCCGTAGGCTGATACTTAAGTTCTCTCTTTGTCCTAATCTTACAAGGACTTGTGTGTACACACACACAATTTATGGGAACCAGGTGATTAGAGAGGTAGCACATGGTGAGAAAGGGAGTAGTTCACTTCGTGTAATTGTGATATGATCTCAGCGTGTCACAGATATCATTCCCCTCTTTTTCCCACATCTTCAGCTAGCCAAATGTTTATTCAAACACTTCTTAAAAAAAAAGAATAATGTACTATCCAAGTTGCCTTTGATAGTCTTCCATAGTTCTGATTTCACCTGAGTAGAAACATTTGGAAGAACACATGATGTATCTGGGGTCCTATATCCCACTAGAGGACCCCTCCAACTTTTATATACGATCCAGACCTATAATTCCTTAATCAATATGCAAAAATGTGTCTACTATGTGCACAGCATTGTGCGCTCTGCTGGGATTATAACAATTACTGAAACATACTCCCTACCTTCAAGGAATCGAAATACTAGTGATTAATGAATTGAGAAAGTGCTGAACCAAAGGTGAACACCCAAGAGGTAGAGAGCTTATGAGAGAAGAAAACTGAACTGCTATCTCGTGAGGTAGTATGGAGGAGACAGGAAGTATGCCGAGTCATGAACGATAGTTAAGGTTTTGACCCGACACTTGGAGTGGCCCGTCAACTCAGGCTTCATAAGAAGCATATCTACAGGTATAAAGGCAGGAGTATGTTTTAAAGAGTTGTTGTTCAGTGCTGGCTATATTTGTTTCTGTTTTTTAATTTTTTTAAATGTCTATTTCTGAGAAAAAGAGATAGACAGAGAGACAGAGAGTGAGCTGAGGAGGGCAGAGAGAGAGAGAGAGAGAGAGAGAGAGAGAGAATCCGAAGCAGGCTCCACGCTCTGAGCTGTCTCCACAGAACCCGACTTGGGGCTTGAACCCACAACGGTGAGATCATGACCTGAGCCAAAGTCAGATGCCCAACCGATTGAGCCACCCAGGTGCCCCAGGAGTCTTTTTTTTTTTTTTACAGTTTATTTACTTATTTTAAGAGAGATTGCACATGCGAGAGTGAGAGACAGGGGGCAGAGAGAGCGGGAGGCGGGGGGAGAGAATTCCAAGCAGGCTCCTCGCTGTCAGCACAGAGCCCGAGGCGGGGCTTGAACTCATGAACCACGAGATCATGACCTGAGCTGAAGTCGGACACTTAACCGACTGAGCCACCCAACTGTCCCTGGCTATGTTTGGTTTTTGATCTTGCCTTTGTGCTTGTGGTTGTTGGCTAGAACCTCTAGATACATGGCTAGAACGTGGGCAGAGAGGACACCGTCTGAGCAGTGGGGTTATGAGTGGGCGAAGAAGTGGTCTAATCAGGGCAGAATCCAGATGTTTTTCTCAAAGGCATGTCCTGGCTTTGACACAGACTTTACCCTCTTATCATCCTAGATATGATTTTCAGCCCAGGGACAGCACACCAACTCAAGAGACTAAAGAAAATGTTCAGTGTACTATGACAGTTTTTAAGGTTAAAAACAACAACAATGAAAGAGAAGTTTTCTCAAGCTCAACATTGAGGGCAAGTCCATTAGCAGACATTTCCACGTTGGAAGCAATTTTGAAATGCTCCTTAAATATCCTGCCAGTGGTAGCTGCAAATGCATATTTTATCCAAATGAATTATTGACCAAAGTAGTAGAAGCTTGGTAGACAAAGCAAATGAAGTATAGAATTTATCACGTCCTTACTGTTGTTTTCCATATTTCCTTTAAATTTTCTCCAAAATGCTTAAAATGAAAGTAGCCCCGTGCTTGCCAAAATCTAGCTCAGCCTAATTATGCCCAGATAGGAATTTGATGAATCTGTTTGGCATACATCTCGGCCTAAAGAAGATGAAGCTGCAGGTTCAGAGAGAAATGGATTTCGTTGTCTGTCAGTTTCAGTTTTTTTTGTGTGTGGAAGATTTTCTCCATTGAGTGCCTGCTGGGGAAAGCTGTTTATCAGCTGTAGATGGTACAGAAGTTTCATCTGGTGAGAAGATTCTGAGTTATTGATGGTGGCTTCTGGGAATGCTGTGGAGATAAGGAAAGAAGGCCCAGTTTGATTAGTGATGTCTGTCATGGGCACAGGCTGAAGGGTGGTGGTAAGCAGGCTAGATAACTTCCATGTCAACTCTGTTTTCTAAATCCAGTGCCTAGACTCGTATGCCAGTCTAGGTCCTTGGTCCATTTTCTAACATGATGATTGAAATTATCAACATATTTGCCTTGATTTATCATTTGAAATTATAGCAAGAATTACAAGTAATGACCTATACTGTTAAACAGATAATCTTTCATAATCTCATAACCCTCTCTTCTAAGTGTGCTCCTTTCTTGCTAGCACTTGCTCATCTATCACTATTTAACATAGGCGTATATATAGCATTTTTATGTTGTATTTTCATATAAATTAATATCCCAAACATTTCTATTTTGCCAAATAGTTTCCCAAGCCATTATTTAAATGGCCAACTTTCTACTTTCTGGTTCTGTTGTTACTAGGTAGGCCCACCTAAAGAAATTCTAGCGTGGATTTACTTAGAGTACTAACCAAAGTTAAGTGTCCGACTTCAGCTCAGGTCAGGTCATGATCTCGCGGTTTGTGGGTTTGGGCCCTGCGTCGGGCTCTGTGCTGACAGCTCAGAGCCTGGAGCCTGCTTCAGATTCTGTGTCTCCCTCTTTCTCTTCCCCTCCCCCACTCTCTTTCTCTCTCTCTCTCTCTCTCTCTCTCTCTCTGCAAAATAAACTTTAAAAGAAAATTAGAATACTAACCAAAGCATATGAACTTTTCCTTCAGCGTTTATGTTTCAGTTGGTTTCCGAATTTCGGTAATGTGTCATTAAAGTATTTGAAGAAAAAAAATTAACACATTAATTTCCAAGTGCACATAGTTTATATTTATATTTTATATTTATATATTTATGCTTATATATTGATATAAACATATATCTGTATGTCAGAGCCCTTTGCAATATGTCAGAGCCCTGTCTGGTATAATAAGTACACGTATGTTTATATAGAGATAAGTACAAACACATATATGTTTATAATTCTAAGTATCATGATCACGATTTAGGCAAATTACATTTCCAAAGTCATTAAGAACCTCTCTGTACAAAACAAATATAACACCTACATTCATAGATATTCTATTTCATCTTCAACTCTAATCTATTTGCCAAGCCAGATTGACCTAAACAGAGCCGAGGCATACGGAACCCCTAGATTTGAGATATGTGTTTGGACAATTGCTTAATGGGGACGAAGCCTGTGTTTGGACAATTCCTTAATGGGGACGAAGCCTGGCAGGCCCAGCTTTCCATAAGCTCCTGTTCCCACCTGACTTCTCCTACTTCCTGACATGAACTATCCACTCCTGATAAGCAGGCCTGTTCACCATAGCACAGGTACCCAATATCCTTTCATCTTCACCGCCTCTGCCGATGTTACTTTGCCTGCCTTGAAATCCTCCCTGTTCCGTTAGGGCCTGTGCAAATCCCACCTGTGCTTGAAGTAGCACGTCCTCTAGGCGACTTCCCCTGGCTACCCTAACCTTTGGAAACTGTTCTCTTGTTTCCCTCACTGGACATTGAATCTTTTTTTTCAATGTTTATTTATTTTGAGAGAGAGAGTGGGAGTGACCACATGAGAGTGGGTTAGAGGGGCAGATGGGGAGGGTGGGAGATAGAGGTGGGGCGGGGGGTGGGGAGAAAGAGAGAGAGAGAGAGAGAGAGAGAGAGAGAGAGAGAGAGAGAGAGAGAGAATCCCAAGCAGGCTCCATGATCAGCATGGAGCTGACATGGGGGTCAATCCCACGACCCTGGGATCATGACCTAAAATCAAGAGTCAGATAATCAACTGACTGAGCCACCCAGGCGCCCCTGGAAATTAAACTTCTGTTACTTTTCAGTACTTATATTTTTTTACGAGATCACAGTGTCCTCAAGGGTAAAATAAAAACCAAATAAACGGGTTTGTTTGCATGGGATTCTCTCTGTCCCTCTCTCTCTTTTTCTCCCCTGCTCATGTTCTCTCTCTTTCTCAAAATAAATAAGTAAACTTAAAAAAAATAAACAAAACAAACAAACAAAAAAACACTACAGTGCCTTGCATTGATCCATGCTGTTAGTTTCTTTCTATCTGTAAATTCCAAATTCCCAAGTAAGATCAACAATTATACTTCTTGACCCATAAGGGGCATACATTTCCCTCACCCATTATGAGTGTGTCTCAAGCTTGGTGGACCGTCATTCTCCTACTTCCCATGGATTGTAATATTTCTGTGCAGGGAGACAACGGTTGCCTTTGTCCTGGCTATTCTGTTCTCAGCATTCTGGGGGATGATAGTCTTTCTAACTACTAAGCCAAATAGAGCAAAACCTCTGCTCTCTTCCTTGCTTTGTAATGAACGATCTGTTGTCAATAAAATGACAGCCATATTCAGGCAGCGTAACAGCTGTTATGGCGGCGGTGGGCTAACATCACTCATGGCAACTATAGTCGACAACAGGGTAGGAGCGGTAATTATGCCAAATGCAGATACAATTTACTGAAGTTCACAGAAGTCAAGAGCACTGCCAACACGTTAGGGCTAAACAGTTTGTTTTAGACCGGATATTTCCTCCGTGGACGTTCCCCTCACCTCTAACTTTTCTTATCTGTAAAATCATCTATGTTCATTTCTCTCGATTATTTACACGACCCACAGTCAGCCACAGCTCTTCTCTTGTTATAGAATTGGGGATTTTGGACACCGGTGTGGAGTTTGTATGACTGCAGCTGAGGCCCACTGACTTGGGACAGAAAGCCGTAGGGGAATGGTTGCCTATTCTTTTCAGAACAGCATGGATTTGACTTCCGGATGTCACATCTGTGAAACATTTCCACGGTGTACATCTCTCTCTCACTGTTTCACGGGTTTCCCTGGAAGAACTAATTCATTCCCAGCTCTTTCTAGTGGCTTCTCCAAACCAACATTCTTGATGGGACGCGGCAGGGAATGAGAAGGAGGCCCTCAAACAGTGATCTGTCAAAGTGGAGAGAACTTCTCGTGTTGGCGAGTGTTCCTTTTTTCTTATGTTTGAAAGTTTAATAATGTTTCTTTGAAAAACTCTTACTCTTGCCAATTCTTTGTTGAATATTTTCGTCTATAATGCATTGTGACAAAAAGCAATGGAGGTGCACTAAAAAAATGGAAGACCCGTTGTACCTCCAGGCCATAGTTTATTGACTAAGAAAATGAAGGGGTTGAAATAGATGTCCCTGGGTCTCTCCTTCTCTGCTATCACTGTAGTTGAATATTTAAATATGGACCAACTTTCCTTGTGAATTATAATAGAATCGTCATTAAAAGAAGGAATCTGGGTGTATTCTGTACACTATTCTTTGGTGTACATAAAAATATTACATTAGCATTTTTACTGATAATCTTGCCTTACTGGTATCTTGAATAAGTTAGCAAAGCTATGAGGTATGAGTCTTTGTAGTTTAATATATAATACGAGTTGCACTCTGAGAGCAGAAGTGGAGAAGAAGAGGATTTCCTTAGGGAGCCAGATGGCCGAGAAACAGAGCATCTGGTGTCCTTGTTAGAAACCAGAGGCCTTAAATTAGATACATCCGCATAGAAGGTCCACAACTTATATGCCACCTAATTACATAATTATCATATCGTTTCATATTGTGGTGTCTGATTAATTGGCATATGAATAGAAAAATCATCAAAACTACCGACATTAGATGCACTTTGCATAGTGACACCAAATGTTTAAACTGAATGAGAGCAACGAATGTATAAGAAATCTAGTTTTTATACAGTTCCTGGGGCTGATGTATGCTTATTTCCAACTGAACAAGGCAGAGTTTAGAACATGATGTACTCTAACTTATATTTCTTTTTTTTTTTTATTTTTTCCAATGTTTATTTTTATTTTTGAGAGAGAGAGACAGACAGAGCATGAGCAGGGGCCGTGGGCAGAGAAAGAAGGAGACACAGAATTCGAAGCAGGCTGCAGGCTCTGAGCTGTCAGCACAGAGCCCGACGCGAGGCTGGAACTCAGGAATCGTGAGATCATGACCTGAGCCGAAGTTGTAAGCTTAGCCGACTGAGCCACCCACGCCCCCCCTATAAATTATATTTCTAAATAAACATTTCAGCAGTTTCTTTAGTGTTTATGCTGTTCACCTCATGTGGCTGCAATAAACCTCGGCTAATATCTGCCTTTTATTAGATGTTAATGGATCAGTTGACACTGGGCTGGATGCCTCATAGGTAAGTCATGTGGGCATAGAATCAAAATTATTTTGTTGCTTCTGTGTGGAAGAGGAAAAAAGTAATAGAGATTTTTTTAATGAAAAATATATGTACATGTCGAAGGCTCATTTTCTATAGTGATCCACTGACCCCTTTCTCAAATAATATTTGCAGGTCGTGCATATTCTCTGCAACGATAGATGTATTTGTGAAACAGCCCCAGTTTTTCCGATGAGAGAAATGAGGGAGAAGGGGTTTAACCTGAGGTCACGCAGCCGGGAGGTGGAGGAACCATGATCTTACTTCCTATTACCTGCCTTCAACCACGGTGACTTTGCCACTATACGTGGCCCATGTGTCCGTGGAGCTCATATTTTGACATATTTTAGTATTTCAACAAAACATCCTATTTGCCTGATTTATTATTCTGTGAATTGATCACTTTGGAGTTTGTATTAACCTCGCCTACTTTCATAAATTCGGAGCAAAACCCACATTCGGCTCTAGACTTACCTAAATTGGTTGGCTATTCTAGTCAAATTCATAAACTACCATTTCAATCTTCTGCTAAGTTTTGACTCTGTGACCTGATCTAAGTAATTTGCTGTTCTTTATCAGTCTGGAGTGATTTAATGATAGATAACTCCAAAGCGATGACTTGGTAAAGTGAGTTCCAGCTTCATTGCTTTATTGTTGGACTTCAGATACTACTTGGAAATATTTTTAATTCCCAAGACATAAACTGAAGATAAGACGTTCTTATGATGGAAAACTGCCAAATGTTTCTTAAAGCTCTTGCAGAGCTCATGTTCATGTTAGTTCTTGAGTCATGTTTCTGGATCAAGGCCTCTAAATATTTTATATATGTATCTAAAATAATAGACGATATTTCCTTTGAGATTCCGTATGCAAGATGTGTGCAATTTATTGGTTCATTCAGTCAGGCAATAAAAATTTGTTCAGGGCCCACTATGTACAGTCAAGAAACTCAGTCTTTCCGACCTAATATCTGCATTAAAGAATGTTGGGGAACAGGAAATTGACCAGTCCACACTGTACAATTCATCTGTATGCAATGCCTCTGTTGCTCTCATACCCCAAGAATCATGCCCTCGTAATTCATGAAGGACTCTCTGAAGTGAGTTAATGAGGCGTAATTTCTCAGACGCAAACCCAGCAGGCAAGTTTTGATTTTGTTATAGCCAACAACATAGCCCTTGCTTGAGTGTTAATGAAAAATCGCGTGTGTGTCTTCTGTCTAGCCAAAAATAAATAAACGAAAATAGAAGTGCAACGTTGCCTGGCTGGCTGGTCGTGTTGGACACTTTTGGTTGTGTGGACCTCTGTTCCTGACAAAGTGAAGAAGGAAATGTATATTTTACGTCTTTTTGGACTTCTCTGTAGTTTAGCTGGTTCTGCCCTTGGGAAAGTTCTGTGGGCTAGAAATGAAGGTTGCTTCCCTCCTTTCCCTTTCTCTCTCGTCCGTGTCCAGCAGCCCCCACCAGTCTCCTGCATTTCATACAGTTCAATATTGACCCCTCCAAACTTTTGATTTGGGGGAGTTGGTAATCACGAGTATTTTGTTCAGGAGGATGAAGTATGGTGCCCTGGCAAATGTTTGGAATTTAAAGACTAACTTCTAGCTTACTAACTCAACTAGCACACACTAGCTGTTTTACTCTTAATTTCTCTGGCTCTCATCTTTTTCAAGTATAAAATGAGGAGTTTGAATGATAAGCTAGATAAAATTGGGCACATTATTTAACTTCTCTCTTTGTATCTGCATCTTTGTCTATAAAATAAAACTAATCGGGGCGCCTGGGTGGCTCAGTTGGTTAAGTGGCCGACTTCAGCTCAGGTCATGATCTCACGGTCTGTGAGTTTGAGCCCCGTGTCGGGCTCTGTACTGATAGCTCAGAGCCTGGAGCCTGCTTCAGATTCTGTATCTCCCTCTCTCTCTGCCCTTCCCCTGTTCGTGCTCTGTCTCTCTGTCTCTCAAAAATAAATAAACGTTAAAAAATAAATAAATAAATAAATAAAACTAATCGATGCCAAGGGTTGTTGGAGGAGGAAGTAGAATATACTTCCCCTGATTGTGGAAAGTGCAAAATACCCTCCTGCTATTTCCGCAAACTCATAGGACCTTTCTCGGTCAACTGTGGCTTTGATATCTTGTTGCTGCTGAATTAATGCAAGCCAGGGATTGGTTCATTGCCTTATGTGCGTTGTCTCCATTCCATGACAAATCATTCTAGATGTGGGATTCAGCCCTTCCCGTGATTTCTTCAAAATGAAACACGCGAGCGTGCACACACACACACGCACACACACACACAATTGTGTGTGCATGTCAGACGTCACTGAAGTTTGCAGTTACTACGTACCGGGCAATGGTCCAAGCATTCCACAGGAATGAGTGCACTTAACCCTCATGACAAACCAATGAACCAGGTGCTGTTATCAACCCCATTTTCCAGACAAGGCACAGTTGGGTAACTCCTGTTAGATCACACAGTGTGTACAACTGGCTTTGAACCCAGGCCACTGAATCCTAGAGTTCATGCCCTTAAGTACGACATCAGACTTCTTTTCTATGCCGTAGTCATAAAAATTCTCACCGATCAACCAAATGAAGGATCTATAATTTTGTCAGCTTGATATATCCGCCATCTGTCATTCTAATCAAAAAGGACCTTAGATGTTTTTCATCCAAGTGTAAAGGTTTGGGGAAATGAAGGTCTGTGGGTCTGTTTGTTTTACAACGAAAGAATGTTTCGGGTCGAAGGGACCATAAAAGTCACGCACTGCCATCCCTTTCAATGTAGCTAATGTCAGTTAAGTGCCTTCTTCATGAGAAGAACTTCGCTTGTGTTACCCCATTGGCTCTGTGCAACAGCTCCGTCCTTAGCTACAATATTGTCAGTTTGGGGGCCGATGTTATTCTAGGGTGCCTTAATAGCGCTGTCCCGTGCAGGCACCACCATTTCATCTCTCTCCTTTGGGGCATGGTATTCTCACTAGGCAGAAAGGTCAGTGGACGTGAATTAGGACAGGAGGAAAAAAGTGGAAAACCGGAGATTATAGTCCCATTTGGAATCAGATGGGTTTTTTTTTTTTCAGATGTGAAAAGGTATCATTTCTTACAAATGATCATTTGTACTTAGAAGTAGCGGAGTACGGAGGTTCGGAGCGTGGCCTCCGGGCACAGACTTCCTGTGTTTTTTGAATGAATAAGATAGCATACCTGCTCTCTGAAATCTCCCCAGATTGTTCAAAACCCTCAGCGTTTCTGGAATGCATTTATTACTGCGTTATTATTTATTTAATATTTATTGATGATGTCATGGACTCAGATTCTTTCTAATAAAAACTGCTTTGCCGAGTAGATTCAGAGAGGAAGGCCTTGTTTTATCTCCACAAGAAAAGCAGATATTTTACGATGAATGGTTCAGAACAATTGGAACAAATATAGAACTTTAAAAATACACGTACGAATGTATTTTAAAAATACTAATTCGACAAAATGATCTTTTCTTTTTATGAAGGAGGGATGGTGGAGGGGCTAATTTAAGTAAACGTTCCAAAGAGGGAAAATTAGGGGGGAAAGAGTCTCCTTCCCCAGCTGGGAAGTGTCTGCAGAGAGAGTGAATACGTAGTCAGCAGATCTCTATTTTTACTCCAGCAGCTTGCTAAGAAAGACAGCGGCTGCACTTTTCTCGCCCCTGTAATGGGAGCCGCGGCTCGGCCGGGAAGACGGGCCGTGGACGCAGGTCCTTTAATGTGCCTGCGTGGGCGACGGGCACCATGCAGGTCAGCACATTCCCGGCCCGCTCTCTGCTGTGGGAATTGGCCCAGTTAACAAAGGCAAACTGGGTTAGGTCTGCGTCGACGACAGACTGCTACTATTTGAGTCGGCTTCGTGAACAACAAGCCGAAGAAGCTCTCTTGCAAAAACCATCGCGCGGGAGCCTGGTTTCCGATCTGTCTTAGAAAGCAGTCTGTTGATGAACACCCTTCCGTGGGGCCCAGAAGGTGCAAGACTTAAAACGCTGCGACGAACACTTAACAGTTTACGATCCTTGTAGGGACCTGGTTAGTATCAGCAGCCGCCTCGTACTTTCCTCATACAAGCCTGACCCCCAGGCTGTGTCCTTCCCTCCTGACGCTGGTCGCCGTGTGCCTCACGCCCTGAAGGAAGCGTTAGCACAGCGATCGCACCCCTACCGAGAGCTCCAGTGGAAAGTGATCATTTCTTTCCCAGAACCCTGGAAGGGTGTCATCTGTCCGTGTTTCAGCGCTTGGTTGCTTTCTCCTGTGCACGCCACCAGTTTATATTATGTGCTTCTTCCATCTCCCCCGCCAGATTGCGGACTCCTTAAGGGTGTTTCTGTATCATCTTGAGCATAGAAATACTGTACTCTTCCATGATACCCACCAAATAGCACGTGCACAATGGATGCTGACAAATGAATGTATAGATATCATTTAATACTAAAAGCCTAGGAATAGGGAAGATCTTACTTTAATTTTAAATACGTGGCAATAATAACTAGAGCTTCCTCTGAGCAGAAGGTACTAAGCATTGAGTTATGTGTTTTATGCATGTCATCTTATTAAATACTGGTAATAGTACCTATTTTATACAATTGTTCTCATCAAATCTATTTTACAGTTGGGGCAGCTGAAGTGCGTAGCAATTATGTGGCTAGTTAGAGTAGTAATTTCCAGAGCCAGCATTTGAACTTTAAGTAACCTGTTTCCCCTTCTCTTTTTATTTATTTATTTTTTCTTCTCCAGGTTTTCATTTAAATTCCAGTTAGTTAACATATAATGGAATGTCAGTTTCAGGCGTAGAATTTAGTGATTCATCATTTACATACCACAGCCGGTGCTCATGGCACGTGCCCTCCTTAATCCCCATCCCCTATTTCACCCGTCCCCCCAACCACCTCCCTTCTGGTAACCGTCAGTTCTCTATAGTTGAGAGTCTGTTTCTTGATTTCTCTCTTTTTCCCCCCTTTGCTCATTTGTTTTATTTCTTAATTTCCACATACGAGTGACATCCTATATTATTTGTCTCTCTCCGACTGACATATTTTGCTTTAGCACAATACTCTCTGGCTCCCTCCTCGTCATTGCATCCTTCTCCTTTAACGATGACACGATTACACACTTGGTTTCATAGCAAGTCACTACAGGAAATTGGATTTGAACACAGGACTTCTAATTCCGCGTCCAGTGCATTTCCTGGAAACACCTAGTGCCTCGCGCATGGCAGATGGTATCAGTGTTTGACTCCACTAAAGCCCTCCCCCTCATTCCGAGCACCGATAGCTGGGTCTCCTGGTTATGTGAGCCAGCTCTTTGCAGTCTTCCCTGGTCCACCGTTAACCCTTCAGCCATGTCATGAGAGAATATCAAAGTATTTATCTCTAAAATATGAAAGTAGTGTTCGGGGGCTAAAATAAAATGCCTGGTGTGTGTGCCCTTGAAACTGAGAGCTTCACAGACTACCGCAGAGCTTCAAGTGAGAAGTCCCAGAGATCCAGGACAGGTAGGACGGTTCAGCACCGCAACCTGGTAGACTGGTACTTAACTCTGACTACGTATAAGAATGGCCTGCGAAGTTGGAAAAATACAAATTCCTGGGCTTCACTCGTATTTAATCAGAGTTTGACTTGTATTCCAGTTCGTATCAGATCGTATCATTTACTGTATCAGATGATATTGCTGTGCCCCCGAGTCGAATTAAAAAGTACCTACATATGACACGCATTAGGATTTAATAAATAATGTGCATTACTGTTAGTAAACTATAGTACACTGACATGAGCTGGAGATTCTACTTAATAATCCAGTAACTGTATTGTGGACATTTAATTTATTGAAATTAAAGAAGTTAAAAAGAAATTTTTTTAAGTATATATCAGGATTAGAAAGCAGCAGTCATAAAAGCATTGAGAAAGATATAAAAGAAAATTATTTGGAGCATTGAATAAAACGTTGGGGAAAATAAATAAAATGCCAGTGAAATAAATAGGAAATTTAGAACTATGATTGAATAGTTAAGTCCCTTGAGGCGCCTGGGTGACTCAGTCAGTTAAGCATCCAACTCCTGATTTAGGCTCAGGTCATGATCTCACAGTTCATAAGGTGAGATCGAGCCTCATGTCGGGCTCTGTGTGGGCAGCATGGAGCCTGGTTGGGATTCTCTCTCTCCCTCTCTCTCTGCCTCTCCCTTGCACGTGCATTCTCTCACTCTTTCTCTCTCTCATAAATAAATAAACATCAAAAAGAAAAGAATAGATAAGTCCCTGATGGAGTAGGGACTTAAGATACCTGCTACGTACACAGCGTAATACCTGTTGAATTTTAAGAAAAAAATGGATAAGATAAGCCCCAGTAATTCATTTTTTTAAAAATGCAGTTTCTGTCAATTCAGGAACTTGGCTGTTTCATCTGATTATTAAATGATGGGACACTCTTGGTGAAAATTATCCACCTCGGATAGAAAATTTAACTTTGAAAAGGGTAGGAAGTTTCCAGAAACATATTTATGTGAATTCTTCCAAATGATACAGGGCAAGACGTCTGTAGATCCCGGTTAATTTATTCTACTTTGAAGGATTTCATATTTTTTTTCTCTAGTTCACACTCTGTGGATTGAAAATAATCAATTGAAGATAATTGGATGCATATTTTTAGGAAATGTGAACAAAATAAACTGCACATCAGTAGTGGGCTTCAGGATCCAAACCTGAAGTTGGCTTTAGAACAGAGACAGCTTGTGAGAAAAACCTAGCATACTGTGAGAATATAAGCATGATTTAACCCTTTTTTCCTGACAGCTTTATTGAAATTTAATTCACATACCGCAAACTCACCCAGTTAAGAGTATTGTATTGAAGTCATAGTGAGCCACCCATCGCACCATCAACATTAGAACATTTTGAGGGCGCCTGGGTGGCTCAGTCGGTTAAGCGGCCGACTTCGGCTCAGGTCATGATCTCATAGTTCGTGGGTTCAAGCCCCGCGTCAGGCTCTGTGCTGACGGCTCAGAGCCTGGAGCCTGCTTCGGATTCTGTGTCTCCCTCTCTCTCTGCCCCTCCCCTGCTCATGCTCTGTCTCTCTCTGTCTCATAAATAAACATAAGAAAAATTAACAAAAAAAGAGAACATTTCTATCACCCCTGAAAAGAATTCTGTACTCATTAGCAGTCACTCACTATTTCCCACGATACCTATCCCCGCAGACGTACGCGCAACTGTATTAGTCTGCTTGGGATCCTGTCACAAAAACTAGGTGTCAACTAGGTGGCTTTAACAATAGGAACTGACTTTCTCACGTTTCTGGAGGTTGGACGCCAAGGCTCCGCCTGATTGGGTTCCTGGTGAGCATCGTCTTCCTGTCTTGCAGAAGTCTTCCTCCTTGCCGTATCCTCCTGAGGTGTTTCCTTGATGTGAGAGCGTGGGGGAAAAGAGAGAGCCGGATACGGAGAAGACTTCTGGAGTCCCTTCTTCTGAGGACCCTGATTCTGACCTCATTCAAGCATAATTCCTTCCCTAAGGAAGACCCCGTCTCCAGAGAGATCTCATCTCCATCCCTGGCTTCTGCCGAGACGGCCGATGAAATGTATAGTTCACACCCACATTCGTCTCCTTGCCAAAGAGTTGTCCAGCCACGCCCTTAGTGTTCCTTTGAAACATGCTTCCTCTTTTTTTTTTTTTTTCAATATGCACTGACTGCACATTTTCCAAATCTTGAAGTTCTGGTTTCTTCCTGCTTAACAATGTCTTCAATTGATCTCTCTTCTGGTGTTTTACTCTAAGTGGTAAGGAAAAACCAATCATTCCCTTAACATTTTGCTTAGAAATCTCCTCAGCTAAAAATCCAATTTCATCTCTCACGAGTTATACCTTCCGCAAAACCCTAGGACACAATTCGGCTAAGTTCGTCGTCACTTTATAATAAGGCTCATCTTTCCTCCTGTCTCTGGTGAGCTGTCCCTCATTTCTGTCTGAGACCTCACCAGAATGGTCTTTGGCATCCATCATTCTACAGTACGATGCTATGAAGATACGTCTGTTCTCTCAGAAGATAGACACTTTCTCTCCACCTCTTTTCTTTCTGAGATTTCACCAGAATTGCCTGTAATATCTATGTTTCTACCAACAGACCCTTCCTGGCAATCTTGGCTTTTCTAGTATGTGCTTCCCAATTCCTACAGCCTCTATGCGTTACTGTTCTAAAGCCGCTTGCACATTTTTAAGTATTTCTTACAGTAGCATCCCATTCTCAGTACCAAAATCTTTCTTAGTCTACTTGAGCTGCCGTAACTAATTACCATACGCTGAGTGGCTGAAACAATAGAAATTTACTTTCTCACAGTTCTGCAGACCACAAGTCCAAGGTTCCAGACAATTTGGTTTCCAACGAGGACTCCCCTCCTGTCTTTCAGTTGTCACCCTTTCACTGTGTCCTCCCTTGTCCTTCCCTTGGCGTAAAAGTGCAGAGAGAGTGCTCTGGTGTCCCTTATTAAGATACATATTCTAGCAGCACCTGGATTAATTAGTTCGGAACTACAGCTTGCAGTAGAATATAAATAGATTAAGTCCCCTGGGGCGCCTGGGTGACTCAGTCCGTTAAGCGTCCAACGCTTGATTTCCGCTCCGGTCATGATCTCACTGTTCGTGAGATTGAGCTCCACCCTCAGGCTCTGTGCTGACAGGGTGGACGGAGCCTGCTTGGGATTCTCTCTCTGCCCCTACCCTGCTCACAGTGCTCTCTCTCTCTCTCAAAATAGATAATAAATAAACTTTTAAAAGACACATATTCTAACATATCAAGGCCACACCCTCATGGCCCCATTTGGCCTCCTTCGGAGGCCCCTTCTCCAAATACAGTCATGCAGGCTGCATTGGCTTTAACCTATGAACTTTGGAGGAACATAAATATTAAAACCATAACAACCATTAATTTACACTTTGTCTCTATGGATTTATCTATTCTGAATATTTTATATACGTGGAATTCTGCAATATATGGTCTTTTGTGATTGACTCCTTACACCTAGCATGTTTTCTAGCTTCTTCCAGATTCGTGCCATGTATTAGTACCTCGTAGTTTTCATTGCTGAATATTACATTGTGTGGAGATACCACATTTTCTGTATATATTCCTCACTTGATGGGCATTTGGCTGTTTCAACATTTTGGCTATTATGAATCATGCATTTGCGAGTATTCGTGCAAATTTTTATGTGTGTGGACGTTTGTTTTCATTTCTTTTGGGCATACCTAGCAGCAGAATTGCTCCATCATATGGTAACTGTATAATTTCCTACTCGAGGAACCAGCAGACTACCCTCCACAGTGTTAGCACCATGTAACATCCCCGCCACCAGTATATGCAGGCCCCAAATTCTCCATATCCTCACCAACAATTGGTATTGGCAGGCTTTTTAATTGCAGTCATCCTGGTGTGGGTGAAATGATATCTCGTTATGGTTTTACTTTGCCTTGATAATGACATCGAGACTCTTTTAATGTGATGTTGGCCATTTGCACATTATTAGAGAAATATCCATTCAGTTCCGTTGCCTATATTTTCATTCAGTTATTTGTCTTTTGGTTATCGAGTAATATGGGTTCTTTATATTTTCTAGATGCACATCTCTTATAAAGTATATATTTCAGAAAATATCTCTCCCATTCTGTGTGCAGTGTTTTTACTTTGTGCGATGGTATCCTTTGAAACACAAAAGTTATTGATGTCAAATTTATCTGTTTTTATTTCCCTTATTATGCTTTTCTGCCAAAGTAAAACTAATTGCTTGATCTAAAATCATGAAGATTTATACCTATGTTCTCTTTTAGGAATTTAATAGTTTTAGCCCTTAAATGTAGGCATTTGAGCCACTTGGAGTTAACTTTTGTATATAGTATGAGGAGTCCAAGTTCATTCTTTTGAATGTGGATACTCAGTTGTCACAGCACCATTTATTGAGGAAACTATTTCCCCATTTCATGGTCTCGGCACCTTTATTGAAAATCTACTTTCCAGAAACGTATAGATTTATTTCTGGACTCTCAGTTCTATCCTATTAATCTATATGTCTGTCCTTAGGCCAGTACCACACTCTTGACTGATGTAACTTTATAGTAAGTTTTAATGGGTTTTGTTTGTTTGTTTGTTTGTTTTGTTTTATTTTTGAGAGACATAGAGACAGAGTGCGAGCAGGGGAAGGGCAGAGAGAGAGGGAGACACAGAATCCGAAGCAGGCTCCAGGCTCTGAGCCATCAGCACAGAGCCCGACGCAGGGTTCGAACTCACAGACTGTGAGATCATGACCTGAGCTGAAGTCGGCCGCCCAACCAACTGAGCCACCCAGGCGCCCTAGTAAGTTTTAAAATAAGGAAGTGTCGCTCCTCAAACTTTGTTCATTTTTTTCAATATTATTTTGATTCCTTTGTTGATCTGTATAAATCTACGTAGCCACTTGTCAATTTCTGCCATAAACGCAACTGTGACTTTGATAAGGATTACACTGAAATCATAGGTCAGTTCGAGGAGTGTTGCTATATTTACAATATTAAGTCTTCCAATTTATGTGCGTAGGATGTTTTTCCATTTACTTAGATCTTCTTCAATTTTCTCCAGTGGTACTTTGGGGTTTTCAGTGTATAAGTCTTATACTCTTAAATTTTTTTCCTGAATATTCTGTTCTTTTTGATGCTTTAAACATAGAATTGTCTATTTCATTTTTTGGAGTGTTCATTGCGAGTCCAAAAACATACAGTTGATTTTTATATGTTGCTCACGGATCTTGTAGACTTGCTGAGTCATTTATTACCTCTAAATGTGTGTGTGTGTGTTATTGTATATGTGTGTGTGTGGATGTTGTGTGGATGTATTTGTGTTCCTTAGGATTTTCTGTATATAGTACTGCGTCATCTGCAAATATAGTTTTTTTTTTCTTCATTAATTTGCCCTGTCTAGAACCTCCAGTAGAATATTGAATAGAAGTGGCAAAAGCAGGCCTCCTGTATTCTTCCAAAACTGAGCAGGAAAGGTATATTTGCAGTGAGCTTTCTGGGTATATGCTTTTTTATCAGTTTGAGGAAATCTTCTATTTTCTTCGTAGTTTTGTGAGTTTTGTTAAGTGGTTTTTCTGTGTCGGCTGAGATGATCAATTATTTTTTTGTTCTTTATTCTGTTAATATGGTGTATCACATTTTTCTTTTGTTCCTTCTGAATAGGATGATTTTAGTATGTGCACACTTGGCAATGGGGGATAGACATTATATTTTGCTGCCTACAAAATTTAAAGATTAAGAAACAGTTGAAAATGTAACAGCAATAGGATAACAGAAGCATCATTTTAACTGTAGTATTTTCTAAAATGAGGAAGATTTTTCACTTGATTATAAATCTCTTAAGGTCAGGAACTCCATTTATTCCATAAGATTTTTTGAGATATAATCAACCTATAACATTATGTTAGTTTCAGGTGTACAACATAACGATTTGACATATGTGAATATTGTGAAATGATCACCACAGTAAGTCTAGTTAGCATCTATCACACATACTTACAAAATGTTTTTCTTCTTGTGATAAGAACTTTTAAGATCTACTCTTAGTGCCTTTCAAATGTACAATCTAGTATAATTAACTATAATTAACATGAACATTACATCCCCAGGACTCATTTATTTTATACTGGAAATTTGTACCTTTGACCACCATTCTGATCGAAGAATATACTTTGGACAGTTTGAATCCTTTTAAATTTATTAATGGTTGTTTTATGGGCTAGCATAGTCTATCCTGGAGAATGATCCAGGAGCACTGGGAAAGTTTGTATTCTGCTGTTTCTTGGGTGGTGTGTTCCCTAATGTGTGCTAAGTTGAGTTGCTTTATGGGTGTTGTTGTTTAAGACTTCTACTTCCCGGCCAATTTGCTGCCTAGTTCTATCCATTATCGAATTTCAGATAAAGACTTAAACTGTAATTGGTGAAATGTCTATTTCTCCGTTAATTCTGTCAGTTTTTGCTTGATATATTTGGGGCTCTGTTGTTAGGTGCACGTATGTTTAAAATTGTTATATATCACTGGGAGATTTATACTTTTATCATTATAAAATGTTCCTCTTATCTCCAGCAACAAATTTTTAGTTTGTCTCATCTGATATTAATATAGTCACTTCAGCTTTCTTGAGGCTGCTTTTTGCATGATATATATTTTTATATCCTTTTGGTTTCAAACTGTTTGTATCTTTGAAACTAAAATACATTCCATGTGAAAAAAAAATAAAATAAAGTAAAATAAAATAAAGTAAAATAAAATAAAATAAAGTAAAGTAAAATAAAATAAAATACATTCCCTGTGGATAGCACATAGTGACATCTATTTTGTTGGTTTTGATTTGGTCCTGCCTGACAATCTCTGCCTTTTGACTGGGTTATTTAATCAATTCACATTAATATTTTTATTGATATACTTGGCTATACATCTATCATTCTACTTTTGTGTTTTGCGTAGGTCTCAAACATTTTCTCCTGTATTCCTCTTTCCTACTTTTTTTTAGACTAAGTGAATATTTTCTAGTGTAATATTTTAATTCTTTCAATCATTTTTTCACTCTTAGTCATTTTCTTAGTGGTCACTTTAGGTCTTACAATATAAATCTTACTCAGTCTATTATGTTAACTCCTATGACATGTATAAACATTCCTTTATAGCTCTAGTCACTCTATATTCATATATGTTACAAACCCAGAAATACATTGTTATAGTTATTGTATAATTATTTATATCTTTTTTTATCTGGTAAAAGCTGAAAAACAAAAAGGAGAACAAGTATATATTTATAAAATTTGTTACATAAATCTTATTTACCATTGTCGATTCTCTTCACTTGTTTTTGTCAACTCAAGCTACTATGGTGTAGCTTCCTTACCATAATACAACATTGCTTCCCAAATTCTCTTTTGTGCTGTTATTGTCAAGTATATTACATATCTATATGCTACTTTTCCCACAATGCAATTATATATTATATATATAATTTTTAAACCAGGTGAGAGGAAAGAAGGAGAAATATGCATTTATAATGTGTCTTGTATTTATATAATTAATTTAATAGTCCTTTGTTTTTTCATATGGGTTTGATTTACCATTTGAAGTCTCTCATTTTAAACTGGAGGAACTTCCTTTATTATTTCTTATAAGGTGGATCTGCTAGGACCAAATTACTTTCTTTTTCTTTTAATATAAGAGTGTCTTTATTTCATCTTCATTTTTGAAAGATCATGTTCCCAGATCTAAGATTCTGGGTCCATCAGTTTTTTTCATTCATCATTTTGAACATCGCCTCGTTGTGTTCCCGCCTCCACTGTTTATGATAAGAAGCTAGCTGTTAACATTCAGTCTTAACCATGGTGTTCTTTGTACATGAGTAATTTTTCTTGGTGCTTTGAGGAGTTACTCTTGGTCTTTCAGCGTGCTTACTGTGATGTGTCTATATGTGGATCTCTTTGTTTATCTCAGTTGGAGTGTTTGAGCTTCTTATATGTATTACTGTTTTTTACCCGATTTGTGAAGCTTTCAGCTATTATTCTTTCAACTATCTGTTTCTGCTCCATATTTTCTCTCCCTTCTTCTGGTACCGCCATTCCTTGTAAGTTGTTTTACCTAACCTAACGGTGTCCCAAATTTCTCTCGGGCTGTATGGCATGAACTTAATTCTTTTTATTTCTTTAAGATCTACAAATTACATACCTTCAATTGATCAGTCTACAAGTTTGCTGATTCTTTCTTCTGCAACATCACATCCACTGTTGAACATTCCTCTGAATTTTTCAGTTTCAGTTCTTGTAATCCTATTAAATCCAGAATCCACTTTGTTCTTTTTCATTTCTTTTTATTGATACTTGCTATTGAATGAAACATTGTCATCATAACTTCTTTTACCTTTTTAAACAGGTTTTTAGAGTCAGTTTTACTCAATCAATAATATGCTTAATCTAATTGAAAAGATCCAAAGGAGAACAAAGGAGTCAATAACAAACCAATTTTAAGAGCAGCTTTGAAGTTTATAATACAGTATTGTTGTCTAAAATTACTATGCTGTGCATTAGAGCTCCAGGATTAATTCATGTACTGGTTGCAAGTGTGTACCCTTATACGGCATATCCCCAAATACCCCATCCCCTAGCCTTTGGGAACCACCACTCTACTCTCTGTTTTTATGAGTTCAGCTTTTTCAGATTCTGCATATAAGCGACACCATACTGTATTTGTCTTTCTCTGTATAATTTAATCTCACTTAGGATAATGCCCTCAAGGTTCATCCATAGTCTTGCAAATGTCAGGATTTCCTTCTTTCTCATAGCTGACTAATATTCCATTGCATATACACACCACAACTTTTTTTCTGTTCATCTGTTGACAACACTTAATGCTGTTTCCATATCGTGGTTATTATGAATAACACTGCAGAGTGGAGGGAGGTGTGAGTTTAGCACCGAGGGTTTTGGGGTTTCCCATAGAACTGGTAGGGAGAGTTTGCGATGAGGTGTTCTCAGTGGCTTATGGATGGACTTCCTGCTGAATAAAATCAGCAGGAACCGTGTTCCTTTAATACTCTTTGGTATTCTTATCTGCCTCTTTCCTGTCTCCCACCTCCCAGTCATGGAGGTTTCTCCTTAGTACTCCGGGTGTTGCTGGAGACAAATGGTTTTCCCCAGTCTTGTCCCGCAGAGCTGGGACAGTCCTGGCACTCACTCACTGCTTTTCTTTCCCGCAGCGGGGTAGGTCTCCACTGCTAGATAGTTGATACTCATGGTCTGTTAAATTGGTGGAGGGGTGGTGTTGACAACGTTCCTCTTATTGTCTCTGTTGCACCCAAACTCGTATTTTTTTTTGCTCTAGAGGCATGCCAGAATTTTCCCTTGGAAAGACTGGAAGGTAGAAAGGCTTCTGCAAATTCTCTCTTATTTGTGATTATCTTCCCAGCTTAGTACACTCCAGGCTTCTCCCCAGCTGAAGTGAGGCAAGTTGGGGCAGGTTTCCTGGCTGTGTGGGTTGCCCAGGCCCATATCGAAATCTGTCTGCCTATCTGTATCTGGATCCATGAGTTGGTGAGACTCCACTTGGGTCTCTTGGCATATATTGCCGAATTCCACAACTCCCACAAAGGCCCCTGTGTTCGTATAGGAATGTCTAATTCATTGTTGAAGAAGGACAAAAAAGAGGAGCAAGGAACACCACCAGGATTTACCCTTCACTCTCCTTCCTTCACTTCTTTAAGCATATTTTCCTTTAGTTCTTTAAACGTAATTATAATGACTACTTTTAAATCTTTGTTCAATTTAACATTTCGGCCCTCTGAAGTACATTTTCTGTTGTCTGCTTTGGTTTCTGTGTGTATGAATCACACCCATTTTTTTGCACGTCTTTTAATTTGTTTTCAAAACCTGGATATTTAGATAAGATATCGTAGCAATTCTAGGTACTGATTCTCCTTACACTCAAAGTCTTCTTTTTGTTGTTGGTTGCTTGTTCAGCTGTTAAGGCAAAGTCTACCATTCAGAGGATACTCATATAATACAGTGAATTTTCTTTATTTGGAGGAAACCGTAGTGATATTTTATAATATTATGGCAAAATACTTATACAGAGCAGAAACCATATGATATTATATATTAGTTGGAAGTTTAGATTAAAGATGAAATAATAAAAAGTAATAGAAGATGAGATAAATGAAATAATTTTGAATAATAAACGTTAGATATTCAGTTATTTTGTGTAGAACACATTATTGTAATCCCTATTGAGGAGATAATATTTTTTTGTTAAATTAGTGGATTTCCTAATGACAAGTATTTTCATGTGTATATTTTTGAAATTATTTTTGGTCCAGGGAATGGCATAGCTAGTGAAAGATAATACATATGTATTAGGACTACCTACAAAGACCAAACTAGACAAACACTATTTTATGGGCCGGGGATACAACAACTTTTCAATTCTGTACAGAAAACGATGGGTTGCCACAGATTATGCTTGGGGAAAAAATCTAGATTATAAAGCATTCTGTATTCTGTTTTACACTTTTTCCTTGGAGTGAATAATGCATCAAATTCCTTTTGACACCACCGAGTTTTAAAATATCCAAAACCTATACCGTACTTCTTGTTAGCAATGGAATGTAGAAGCACATTGAAAAACTTTTATGCCACATAAATTTGACGCCTTTGCCAAATACTCAATGAGAAAATAAAGGTGATGCCATCCTGCCGCTGGAACTTCAATCAGCAGCTGTGGGCGGTGCTTTCATGGGCACTTTTGATTCTTTTCATAGTGATACGCATTTTAGATCACAGGCCAAAGGTATACTTTTGAAAATACCTAGTTGGATTTTCATACTTTTTTTTTTTTGAGATAGAGGGAGAGAAGATATCATGTTATGATGTGTGGGGGAAGGGCAGAGGGAGAGGGAAAGAATCTTAAACAGGCTCCATGCCCCGCACAGAGCCTGACACAGGGCTCGATCCCACAACCGTTTCTTGAGCTGAAATTAAGAGTCAGAAGCTTACCTGACTGAACCCCCCAAGTGCCCTGAAAGTATCTAGTTTTAAATTGATTTAGTCAGTACTACTTTGTCATGGTGTTCTGAAAAGTTACTCTTATAAGGACAACTATGCAGGAACCAAAAATGTACATACATAATTTTCATGAATGTACCACAGGGTTTTAGAAATTACTTGAAGAAAACATAGCTTATCATGTTGATAGAAAGACATTACTGATGCCAAGAATTTGCAGAGTCTTTTGATATCAATACTAACTTCTCCATTGAAGAAAATTCTAGAAAATGAAGGAAGAAAGTTAATTTGATTCTCAATTTCACAATTGGCCTATCTACATTCTAAATTAAATCTCAGAATAAATTTATTTATCCATATTAGATATGACATAATCTTAAAAAAGAGGTTTATGATAACAAGAGAATAATAGCCTTTTCAGTGCTGTAGATGACATGCATAATTTGAAGAATTAAGATGATTGAGCTTCTGCAACTGTGTAAAAATTTATAATTAAAATTGCTGTACACAGTAAGGATGGAATATTGATTGGACATTGATGTAAGAGTAAATGAAAACTTTAAGTTGTTTTTTAAAATACAATGTTGCTCCTACTAATCACAGCATGTTTGCAGCAATAATTTACCAGGTGCAGGGGCGCCTGGGTGGTTCAGTTGGTAAAGCGTCCGACTTCAGCTCAGGTCGTGATCTCACGATCTGTGAGTTCGAGCCCCGCGTCGGGCTCTGTGCTAATGGCTCAGAGCCTGGAGCCTGTTTCGGATTCCATGTCTCCCTCTCTCTCTGCTCTTCCCCTGCTCATACTCTGTCTCTATGTCTCTCAAAAATAAATAAAAACGTTAAAAAAATTAAAAAAAAATAACAATAATTTACCAGGTATATTTCCAAACTCTCAAACCCCTCTAGATATATTTACCTTTGCCAATATTAATAGACAGAAGAGAAGGTAGGCTCTCAAAATTTAAATTCACTAAAAATGACTTAAGGTCTATGAGATCATAAGAGACATAATTATCACTAGTGACCATTGCTATTAAAAATGAGACTTTGGGGGCGCCTGGACGGCTCAGTCAGTTAAGCGTCCGACTCTTGACCTTGACTCCGGTCATGATCGCACGGTTCTGGAATTTGAGCCCCATGTCAGGTGCTGCACTAGCAGCAAGGAGCCTGCTTGGGATTCTCTCTTTCTCTCTCTCTCTCTGCCTCCACCCCTGTGCACGCATGCTCTTTCTCTCGGTCAAAATAAATAAATAAAAACTTTAGAAAAAAATGACACTTTGGAGCAGGAAATAGCTTATATTATTATCATTATTTAGCATGAATAATTTGTTTGAACAAGGAGTAATCTTTTCTAATAGGCTACTGGCGTCCCTCCTTCTCTCCTACAGTGACTTTGCAAACTTGAAAGGATGGTTCATTAGGGGCTTTCTGCAGACAGGAAAAGGAAATTCCCTTTTTTTTTACAAGAAAAACTTTTATTGCTAAAGTCCATAAATAACATATTTGCTCCTAAAGTATAACTAAATTTGCTTGTGTAAACTGTCATCTGCAGAGTAAGAAAAAAATGGCAGAGAAAGAAAAAGATACAGAACTTCCAATCAATTTCCATTCTCCTTTGTGAACCATCTTATTTCTTAAGCTCTCACTGTAGCATTTATTTTATTTTACTTATTTTTTTATTTAAATTCTAGTTAGCCAACATACAGGGCAATATTGGTTTCAAGAATAGAATTGAAATTGCCATTTAGAGACAGTGTGGCCCAGATAGAAGAGCCTCGGCCCTGGGCGAAGGCAGGGTGAAGTTTTAAGCCCGCTGCGATAGCTAATTGTTGACCCCAAGGCAAGTCATTTCACCTCCCCGACTGAACCGTACTCTTCTTTCTTTTAAAAGGTGGAAAATAAGCCAGTTTACCTCACAGAGTAGTGCATACGGGAACATTAAATAAGAAATTGTACCTAACACGTTTACCACTGGCGCAAAGTAGGTGCTCGATAAAAGTAACTTTTTTTTTTTAAGCAGCATTTATGAGACTTAAAGGTGGCTATTAGTGGATAGGTGGATATTTCTATGCACATTAAAGTTTGAGAGGCGCTGGGGTAGAGAAACCGAACTGTATTCTGACACTGAGTCAGCACGAAGCTTGGAGAAAGTCTATACTTCCATGTTCAGGGCTCACTCTGCCTCCGGCTGCTGTCAGGGTGCCACACAAATGCCGTCGCTTACGCTGTGCCGCTTCTCCATGGATGAGGACGCCATTGGAAAAGTAGACTATGGCATCAGCGATTCTGCTGACTGCACGGGCGACCCCAACTCAGATCCCTATCAGCCTAGCTGGATAGGCGTTCCCCGGTAGTCACAGTCAAACGGACTCACAGGCCGAATGCTCGGAATGTACAAATAAGTAATCCTGGGAGCTTCGGTACTACAGGTCTCTCCAGCCATGTCTATTCCATCCCGAGAAAGCGACACTCCATTGCAATGGAGCCATGTGTAACGGCATCAGCCCTGTTACACGTGAGAATAGTCTTGTACCTCAACACTATAAAAGACGTTGTTCTTGAAAACCATAGATACGGGATTTGAAAAAAAGAAAGAACACCCCAAATGGGGCCACAGATCAAACCAATGGTCTAACACTTGGCGCATCCATTGCTACAAATAGAGCTAAGGAGCTACCTCTTTATAATGAAGATAAACTGTCTCAAACCAGAAACAGTCCTGGAACTTTCAAATTATGTGCTTTGGAATGTTGGCGGGTCTACTGTTTCATATTGTCAGCAGATTCCAAGGAAGAAGAAGGACCCAGACCAGAAACCAGATTTTCAAGCAAATGCCTTTACCTGACCTACCGTCGGTGCAACACAATGGCTGTCCCGCTTTTCCTTCAGGGTCTGCGAATTGCTCTGCCCCTCTGGGTGAGATGATTGGAGGGAAGAAGGATATTTTACAACGTCAGGTTGTCCTTAGTACCCTTCACCAGTTTCCTGGCTTCGGTGTACATGGTGGGATCGTGCTTCCTGGCCCTCCTGCGGTTGGGCGGAAGTGTGCCTCTGGCAAGGTGTTTGGGAACTTTCGAAGTGACAAATGTCTGTCGGACGGGTTCCATGAGTGACTACAGTGCCAACCTGTAATGGTCAGACAGCAAGAGCAAGATATACATATATTTTTAATGTTTTTAAAAATTTTTTTAACGTGTATTCATTTTTGAGAGAGTTGAGAAACAGAGCGCAATTGGGGGAGGGGCAGAGAGAGAGGGAAACACAGAATCCGAACGAGGCTCCAAGCCCTGAGCCGTCACCACAGACTCGGATGTGAAGCTCAAACTCGCAAACCGCGAGATCATGACTGGAGCCGGAGCCCGACGCTTAACTGACTCAGCCACCCAGTCGCCCCCCCCCCCCCCACCGAGAGGTCACGAAGTGAGCCAGAATCAAGAGTCCGACACTTGACGGACTGAGCCACCCAGGCGCCCCTCCAATTCTAATAGAATAAGAGGAAAGGGGATTAAGTGCTAAAAGGTCAGTTTGGGTTTTGATTGTACGATAACTAAAGTGATTCGAGAAAAAGTTCCAAACTTGTCTAAGGAGGAGAAAACCATGAGCTAGCCAGAACATGTCCATGTTGGGAAAGGTCACTGAGAAGACGTCACTGCCAGTTGACCCCTGAGCTGGACCCTGGTGATCAGAGGCTTTTCGTCCCTTCCCCTCTCCTTGGAACGTAGATTGTGCTTGCCTTTTCAGCTCCCAGAGGCCGCTTCAAGGACGTGGCCTTGACATAGTGATGGGGCGCTGAGGACATCTGCACGGTAGACCTGACTGAATCCAGTTAAGGCCTTTCTCTGTAGACGCTTTTAAGATTTGGTGGGCAGGTGTGAGGATCTATTCATCTCGCTGCCCCCCAGGAGGACCTTCACCTGTAAGTTCCCTTTGCTTATTAAACGTTCCGCTTACAACCCGAGTGGCCCTCGTCTTGCCTCGGTTTCTCCGTGCCCTCCTAGTTGTGTGCGCGTGTGCGTAAGGAATCGGTTCCCGTGCTGGTGCGGCCTGGCGATTTTAAAATCCGTAACGGCAGGCCATGGGCTGGAAACTCAGGTAGGAGTTGATGCCGCAGGCTTGAGGCAGAATTTCTTCTCTGGGAAACCTCGGTTTTTGTTCTTAATACCTTCAACTGATGAAATGAGACACATCCACGTGATTGAGGGGTAATCTCCTTGTTCGGAATAATTAGGAAAAAAAGTTTCAACTTTAGAAGAACTCATGGTGAGGGTGGTTTTTTTCCCTTTGTAACCTGATTACTACGAAGGCTTCTGACAGAGTGTCCTTTGTACAATACAAATCCCATCATATTGTTCTCCTGGTTTATAATCCTTCAAATCCTTCGTGAGCCGCCATTGAAACACTCTAGGCTCCAGTGTAATTCCATCTAAGACCTGGCTCCAGTTTTTACTTGAACCATTCTTTCTGGCCCTCCTATCCCCGTTACTCTGCTCCAGTTGTACTAAACTTCTGGCCATTTCCTTATTCCAGCATGTTCTTTGGGAGTCTGTAATTGAAGCTTGCTTCCTGGTTCCCTGTTCCCTCTTTCCCCCCCGAGCAAAGTCCTTGTTCTTCAGGGTCCATCTCCTCCGTGCCGCATTTCCCGTGCCCCCAGACAGCCTATCAGTCTTGTATCTAGTTTCTCAAAACACATTATAGCCAGTTCTATTAGAATATCATCCATTTATCGTCCTTTTTCCTTATGCCTTTTTGATGAAAAGATGAAATTTTTGAGGGGAAAGCTATATGATATTCCTAGCCTTTAGCAAGTGACTGGTACACAGCTGTTGCTCTAGAAATGTTTGTAGAAAAAACATCTGCTCTCAAAGAGAGAGAGAGAGAGAGAGAGAGAGATTCTGATAAATATAGCATCCTGTGAAATATTCTCTTCTAGTAGGACTTTAAGTTCCCTTCCAAAACTATTCTTCTGTGATTATTAGATTATCTCCTCAGGTTTATCCATGATATTTAATGGTGCTCCCAGTCTTTATTTTAGCCTTCTAGTGGCTCTTTCTTCTTGGGTTCTTGATGCTTTTAGATCCAATAGCTCACCAATGAATATCCATAACCATGGCGTCTAAGTAGAAATCGCTCTTTTTCATCCCGTGAAGCTTTCACTTTTCCATAGTTTACGATTCAAGAGCAATTATTTACAAAACACCAACACATAAAAGAACAAGACTTAAAACGATGAGTACACATATTTTCTTTAATTCTCCATGGCATTGTATCGATGCACTTTTCTACTTCCAAGGTCCTGTATCAATTATCTACCAGGAAAGCATATACAAATAAATGTGTACGCACATACATAAAATTATGCCGACAGTTACGTTTGAAAAGGTAGAGATCGGCATATCCTGACAATGGGATTTTTTTTTCTAAGTAGGAATTTTCAACTCAGAGAATCTGAATCAGATGTAAAGCCCCGATTTGTAAATGAGAGGGAAACCGTATCGTGAATGTGACGAATATTTTATGAATATGTTGCCGCGTTATGAGCCGTAGTGTTAAAGAACGCATCAGTCAGAAACGTCAGTCCTAATTTTAATTCCCGGACGCATTTTGGCACGTTGTAAGAATGTCTTATCTGCAAGTTTTAATTAGCTACGGTTTTGTATATCTCCCAGAAAATATGAGATCCAAACTTCATCAGCGGCTCAGTTGCATTTATAGCTTTTACTGCATGGCCCACCTCATCTGAAAGTATCAGCCTCGCAGATATGAAGCCTATTTCAAATCAAAGGGGGGAAAGACTGAGTGCTTGCTCGACTTCTGAGATCTCTGAAGTCGTGGCAGTATTCTATATGCCGGGTCTTAAAAAAAAAAAAAAAAAAAATCAGGCCAGCTGGAAACGAATACACACATTGGTCATGCAGAGTAAAAGTCCTCTCTATAATAGTCATTAGAGCTCTTTATAGAGCTGTCATTTCTGTTCCTTCGAGGCTCGCGGTCGGTTGGTACTTCTCCGTCCCTTTTGAAGATAGGCACCGTTAAGTGACCTGAGTCAGTCAGTGAAATATGAGCTCCCATGCAGCAGCCTTCCGAGTAATTGCATATTTCACTGCGTTTCCTTTTCTCATCGTAGAAGGGAGGAGATGGAACCTTTTCCAGCTTGCGTCGCTCTGTGAGAATAATGTAAAACACATCCTCCCCACATCCCACCGCTGGCCCGCTTCAGGCGCACATGGAGTGTGAGCCAGAAACAGGCCTTTGTTCTTGTAGCCACTGAGGCTTATAGCCTCCTTTTTACTGCTGCGTAACCTAGTCCAGCCTGGCTGATATCTGCTCCGATAATATAATAGTCGATCCCCTGAATGTGTTGCCAGCCTCTTTGGAGCGTGGCACAGAAGCATATAGAAAATAATTATTAAATGATAAGGAATATGGGTGAAATCCGTTGATGCTTGCCATACAAAACAATTTTACATTGGTTTGAAATGAGTTTTCAACAGATGTGGCTCCAAAAAGAAGCCCACGTAACTCTCGAGGCCTCCCGGGCAAGTTAAAGATGATTAAGTGCTTTCAGGAATCCGGGTCCTCAGTGATGATTATGAATTTTTCCAGGGACCAACCCTGAGCAAATGGGAGATGAACCACGAACCTCTGTTTACAGTCAAAGTGAGTAACTTCTGTTCTGTTTGTCTGTCAGTGCCCTGACATGGCCATCCAAGAGCTGTGAAAAGACAAAAACAAAACTCAGAAGACAGCAGCTATTGAAACCAAGCCTTTAAGAAATGAAAGAAAAGGACCTGCTATTTATTGATCAGCTACTATGTATAAAGCATTACTTTTCTATATACGTTCTCTCATGTCAATACCGCAATAATTATGCGGTGAATATTGTTACCTCCACTTATCAGGTGAGGGAGCAGAGACCGCTTCCAGCCAAAGTCAGTATGGCAAAGGATGCTGATCGAAAAACCTCTCCGTAAACAACGAAAGCTTTGCATTTATCAAGCCCTGCCCGAGCACTGTCAGAAGCATTACTTGTCCCAAAGAGGGTCACCAAATAGTTGGTATAATGAACCATACATATAAATAAAGGTGTAATAGTATGAGCTCATGTAGGCTAAGGTTTCTGCACATTTTGTAGATAATAAAGACCACATGAGTCCCTTGGCAGAAGTCAGTGAGAACTGGGGTGGTTTGGAAGGCAAACCAAAAGTTGCTGTTTGTCTTGATAGAGGGTGAAAGGCAAAGGAATGGGGCTGGAAAGCTAAAGGTGAAGAACTGACAGATGAAAAGCACAGAGCTAGAAATGTGTATAACACATCCGGGAAATTGCACCGATCTACCAGAAGCCTGTGTTTTCTTTCAATTAATTGAGAGTGAATTAGTGAAATCAGTGAACACTCAATATGGAAGGAATTGTTAAACACTTCTCTATTCCAACTAACTACTAAGAACCATTCTACCAAGTTCCAAAAGATGTAGGCCTCCAGGGTCTGCAAGAATACCCACAGCAATGATTTCCAATACTGCTGTCCATCACAAACCTTGGCGGGCTTGTTAAAATCATATATTCCTGGGGGACCTGGCTGTCTCGGTGGGTTAATAAGCGTCCACCTTTGTCTCAGGTCATGATCTCACAGTTTGTGAGTTCGAGCCCCACCCAGGACTGTTCGTACAGAGCCCACTGTGGATCCTCTGTCCCCCTCTCTCTCTGCCCCTCCCCTGTTCACACACTCTCTCTCTAAATAAATAAACATTTTAAAATTTTAAGAAAAGGGGGTGCCTGAGTGGCTCGGATCCTTAAGTGTCCAACTCTTGATTTTGGCTCAGGTCAGGATCTTCCAGCTCGTGAGCTCAAGCCCTGCGTCAGGCTTAGCACCAACAGTGTAGAGCCTGCTTTGGATTCTCCCTCTCTCTCTCTCCCTCCCTCTCTCTGCCCTTACCCCACTTGCACTGTCTCTCTCAAAATAAAGAAATAAGCTTTAAAAAAAAATCACATGTTCCTATCAAGTATTGCAGATGCACTGAAGGAATCTTTTAGGTGGAGCCTAGGTCAAGCCGAAGAGAGACAAGTGAGACCCTTTGTGGGCTAATAGATTTTTTGCCACTGAAAACTGATATTGTATGTTTCCAGCATTTATTTAGTGAAGCATGAGGAAGGGTGAAGAATGTCTGATAACTATTATCCCAGGAAAGACGGCCATAATCCCAAATTATGTATCGTACTCACATAAACGAAAGTTCTGCAGCTATTTGGACCTATGCTCTGTAGAAAGCTTGAGTGACCATCTGTTGATATTTGAAGATGTCTGTTGCACATTCACCCACCCACCTACTACAAGAGGCACACCGAAGTGTTTTTTTTTTTTTTCAATCAAAGTAGTCTGTCTCAGAGTTTTGGGAAGCAAAACTCTATGTCCTCACGTTCTCTGTGATGTTCTAATACCTATGTATCTCCCTTATACATTGGTATTTCAGGCAGCTGCCTGGTGGGCTTGCCCATTTTAATCTGGTTCTGGACTGATAATGTGTTTTCTTTTCTTTCTTTTTTTTTAAGTTTATTTATTTTTGAGAGAGCGAGAGCGAGAGAGAGCTGGGGAGGGGCAGAAAGAGAGGGAGAGAGAATCCCAAGCAGGCTCTATGCTGTCAGCGCAGAGCCCAACTCGAGGCTTGAACCCACGAACCGTGAGATCATGACCTGAGCTGAAATCAAGAGTCAAACCCTTAACCAAGTGAGCCATCCAAGCACCACGATAATGTATTTTCTTTGAAACAGATTCTCTGTGGGATTCCTTATGTAAAACCGGGGCTAAGAACGCGTGATAGAGTGCCCGGTGCTCTCACAAGTAATCCATCACCGGCGGGCTTTAATTTGAAGAATGTTCTTTTCTTATGTTAGGGCGCGATGCGCTTCGCCACAACTGCAGCTCGTTGCCGTATAAAACAGTGGTAGATCAGTCTCAGAAATAGCTGAAAATCAATCCAATATACTTCCTCTACCCTCCCCCCCATCATCATCACCTGGCAAGCTCTTGTTTCTCCCACAACGTGGCTGACTTCATAGGCACGTAGCTTGAGCTAGGCCTGTGGGGCTCCACATTCAGAACGACCTCATACATGACTTAATGTTCTGCCGTCACCACCTTGAAGTTCTTAATGTTTGCTCTTTCATTCCACACTGGCCCCATAAATTATGTAGGAAGCCCGTGCGTACAACGGGATTTCAGAGGCCTTCCATCATCCGGATGTTCTGTTTTTGGTAAAGCCACTTGGTCTGTGTTCTTTTGAGTCTGTACGCCTGCAACTGAGCATGATCCACACAGAGTAACCTACCTCGCCCTGGCAGTCGGATGTGGCTACTGTCTTGCCTGTTCTGGAGAACAAGTTCCTCTCAGTCTTGTGGCAGCTACACCACGCCGTTGACTTACATTGAGTTTGCAGATGCAATCACATCCTGTTCCATGCCCCATTCCTTCTACAGCCCACAGCCGAAGGTAACCCCAAGCTCTGCTCCTATTCTTTAGAAATGCAGAGTCCCAGGTCAACGTCTTTGTAACTCGTCACCGTGCCTTTTTCAAAGTTGCTCTTTTTCATCCGCGAAGCTTTCACTTTTCCGTAGGTACTACTGTTATTCAAACTGACCAAGCCAGGTTGCTCCCGTACAACCCTTAGGTTCTTTCTGGAAAGTAACAATAGGCAGCTATATTTAGAAGTCAGTGAAGCTTAGCTACCACCTCAAAGGCTCGCTTCCAGATTATAATGGAAGCTTATCTTGGACCAAATTCCGCCAATACATCGATATTTGTTAAACATCTGTTAGCGAGCAAGCACACATCAGTTCAAACAATCTGTTTTGCGAGCTTAGTGAAGTCCCACTTACCTGCGCTTTTATCTGCTCTGGCCACACCTCGCCAGGAGAGTTCACCAGAAACAGATGCAACTTGATTGTAGAGGAATGGTCTAATTAGGACCCATTGGAATTGTTTAAAACTGAGGCATTTTTAGTGCAGGAATTTGGTTACATGGTTGATACAATAGTTTAGATGCCAAACAGGATAGTGCAGCAATCCAAGAATTAGTAACAGGAAAATATCTTTTTTATTATTTTAATTTAGTTTAATATCTCTATCTATCTATCTATTTATTTATAGGAAAATATCTTTAACCTCCTGGGCTGGAGGGCTAGAGGAGGAGATGGTGTTCCGGGTTCGCAGAAGATAGAATAACCTGTTGGCTGGAACCCCCGTAGGGACCTGGAGTCAGGACCCGTGTGAGTCACGAGTCACTGCTGGAGAAGGCATAGAGCCCACTCAGTTCTTAAATGCTTCTCCAGCACAGGTACACATCGTCTGTAAAATAGCGTATCCAATCCACAGATCCTGAATACAAGGAATCGCAGCAGAGAGAGCCCATTTCTAATCTGTTATGCGAATTAGCCAAGCCTCTGGTGCTGCTCATAGATAAAAACAGCGGAGGTGCTGTAGCAGTCACCTGTGGAGCGTGGGCTTTCTGATCAGACTGTCAGCTGGCAAACATCTGGGGTGTGAATTTTTAATTAGGGTTACTGACTGCGCCCAAAGCGTAACTTAAAAAACAAATACGGATGTCACTGTTTGTGGTGAAGTAGTTTAAAGTAAACGAAAAGATATGATAATACCCACACCCCCTCGAAACTCTATTTTCTGTGCCATAGGGCCCCTTAATTGTTTTCAACAGTCCTTTCTCGCCCATCCTTCTACCTGCAGCCAGAACTTACCAAAGTCTGCTCTTCGCAGACATGCGGTTCCTCTACCGACGGGGGCCGGCAGGTGCCTTCAGGAAATTTTTCTGGACAGCTGCACACGGTCCTTCCTTCCAGGTCTTCCCGGTGCTCTCCGCCCACGTGGATCGTGGCCCATCTCCCTTCTCTGTACTTCTCCAGACCTCGTGTTCTTTGCGCCTGCGCACTTAACCAGGGAGAAATGACATCTAAGAATTACATAGCCACAAAAAAAAAAAAAAACAGACCACACCGCGACCGGAAAACAAAGACTGAAGAGACACTTAGAAACAAAAGGAAAATCTGGCAGTTTGGAGGAAGCTTTAATATGCCTTTCTCAGTTGTTGACTGATGAAATAGTCAAACAAAGCCATAGAAAATCTGAATTATGTAGCTCATAGGATTGAGGGAATGCAGATGTATCAAACCGTGTGCTACTCTGTAGGTAATACAAGTAACCTTACATAGTAAACAGGGAATATGTAAGTGGCTATGTAAAGTTACTTCGATTAATTCATTAATCTAGCTGCCGTAACAATCAAACAAAAATTGATAAAAAATTTAAACAATTTCAGAAATGCTTGGCAATGTGAAAGGACACTCAGTAAATAATTCTTGTGTCAACAGACTAATGGTACATTTGGCCTTCGCGTCAAGGCCTATGGGATGAATGAAAGCTATATTTAAAGGCAAGCTCCCTCTCTTTTATTGGTAAAAATGACCCTCTTCATCTTAGTTCTCTTTCGTCTGGAAATTTACTTACTTTTCAATTAACACTGTAATCCTTACTCTTTTTATCTTTGCTTTTGCTGCTAAGTTTTTGCCTAGTCCTTAATTTGAAAGTGGTCTTCTTTTGGCTTAGGTAGGTTTTGTTTGTTTGTTTGTTTGTTTTCACAATACAGTGTTGGCGTTCCTGGGGGCTCAGTGGGTTAAGTGTCCGACCTCAGTTCAGGTCATGATCTCATGGTTCGTGAGTTTGAGCCCCACGTCAGGCTCTGGGCTGCTTCGGATTCTATGAAGCCTGGAGCCTGCTTCGGATTCTATGTCTCCCTCTCTCTCTGCCCCTCTTCCGCTTGTGTTCCGTCTGTGTCTCTCTCTCAAAAATAAACATTAAAAAAATTTTAATGATACAGAGTTGAAGTCTATATTTTACGTAAATATGAGAGCTTTTGAATTTAATGTAATTGAATGATAATTCATTGTTCCAGAACTTCAGTATAGGTAGATTCGAAGCCCCAAAGGTACCATCCGGTTGTGAGAAAGGTTAGGAGACTTAATCGTGAAGTCGTATCTACATACTAAGACATGGTTTTTAGTTATTTACAGATCGGTAAAAGTCAGAGCTTTCTAAAGATATTTGTTGACACTTTATGTGAAATTCGATGAAATCAAGTCAATAATTGGTGTTACTGTTTTAGTTGTGGCTGTTAGGAATTTGGGGTGACTTTGGAGAAAAGATTAAGGGAGAACTTATAAAGCTACCCGCCGCAAAGCGTCCATTGGTCCATCAGTGATTACCACCACTTAAATGATATGATTTTAGACGTTATGATTGTATACTTCTCTTCATTTTGTTTCTCAGGCTTTTCTTGTATGGATCACGTTTCTTCAGCCTTTTTTTCTTTGGAGATTTGGAAAATACTTATTTTTCTCTGTACTACTTTTTTTCAAAAACACCTGTCAGTCAGTATATTCCCTAAGGCTCATATTGAAAAACAGCACGGTAACTTTTACTTCACACAGACAATAGTAATAGTAGCTAACATTTATTAAGCCCGTACCCGAACCACACATTGTTCTTACTAACTACCATATTTCTTGCTTATATTTGTCCAATTTTATTTGTTTCCATTATCCTGCTGCTATATAAAAATCATTGTAATGACAGTCATCCAACGGAAGGGAGATAACAGTGTGATCTCTAGAATGTTTTCAGTGAGCTTCAAACAACTATTAGACTTTTATTATCTGACCCAGCTTGCACCCGGATCCCGCCAAGACCAATGCAGATAAATAGTGAGCACACATAGACCCACCGCTCCGGCAGCCATTTCTCTTTGAGCCTGTCCTCCAGAGGGCCCTGTTTCCACCCTATTCAGAGCTCTTGGCACTCCCGCTGCTCCATTTTACTACCGTATTTAGTCTCCCTCTAGGATAATTCGTACTGTGCCGATCAACCTTTACCAGCACGGGGTGAGTTTTGTATTTACTCATAGGACATTGTCTGTTTCGGTTCTCCTTTTTAACCTTGACCTTTGTCTGCTCATATCAAATGACTACATCCTTTCTTTAATTTGTTAGTATGTCTGTTATATTGGTTCCTTAAGGATGGCTATAGCCTGAAAGGGGGTTTCTTTCTCCGTAAATTGTGTATCCATTTTATCCTTCCCACTAGCAAGACAATTCACATCTTCTAGTGCCATTGAAATCTGGCTAGAGCAGCCTGGAGACATCTTCAATTCATTCTCTGGGCCTTTTTTGCGTTGGCCCACTATCCCAAGGAAGCTTTTAGCATCCTTCTCTCTTTCTCTATGGCAGTATGATTTAAAAAAAAACACACACACACAACATTTCGGGGCGCCTGGGTGGCTTAGTCGGTTAAGCATCCGAAAATTCAGATCAGGTCATGACCTCGCAGTTTGTGAGTTCGAGCCCCGCGGCGGGCTCCGGGCTGACGGCTCAGAGCCTGGAGCCTGCTTCGGATTCTGTGTCTCCCCCTCTCTCTGCCCCTTCCATGCTCATGCTCTGTCTCTCTCTGTCTCTCAGTAATAAATAAAAACGTTTAAAAAAATTAAAAAAAAACATTTTGTGCTTTTTATACTGATATTACCATTACTACTACAGTAATTATAATACCTATTATTCATCCAACCCGTGTGCCAGACACAGCTTCTAAGCACTTCATGTGTAGTTGGGTTCTTGACGTTGTGACAAAAAACTAACCTTAATTAGAATAAGTTAAAAAAAATAAAAGAATTTACTGGCTCATGGGGTTGAACAGCCCACAAATTGATCTTTCTATGGGCATGGCTTCAGCTACACGCTCAAATGCAACAAATCTATTCGTGTCTTTCTCCACTTCACAGGGAAGCTTTCTATTGTATTACTTTCAGTATCAGGGAAGTTGCGCCCCTTTGTTGGGAAATACGGTGGCAAGGATGGCCACCAGAAATATCGCGTGTATGTCTCTGTGTAGCACCTTACGAATAGGAATCTCAAAACAATTAGCTGGCTGTGTTTGGATCATAGATATCTTAGCCAATCACTGTGGTCAGAGAGGGCAGTGTTCTCATTGGCCAGGCCTGGGCCACGTGTTCGCAGGTAGCCGGTGAAGTCCGTCTCCGATCTCATGAAATGCACCCCCAACCAGAAGGAAGGTTCTTCGTGTTATAAGAAGGAAGAAGGGGGATGTTGGGAGGGTAGGAGCGCAGATATCGTTACATCATTTATTAATCTAATTTACTATTTGTGGGAGCCCTGTGAAATGGAGATCGTTAATAGTTTTACAGATAAAGAAACTGAGACTCATACAAGTCAGCTAGCATGCTAGCGGTCACATGGTAATCAGAGGAATCTCTAGGGTTTGGCGTCTAGACTGTCAGATGCTACGCATGTTGGGCCTTCAGCATTTCCCATGAGTTCTTTTGTTTTCCTGCTTATTCTTTTAGACAAATTCTAAAGTGTCGCTAATTCCAACCTCACTCTCCTCATAACTCTGCTACCTCTCTCCTTACTCTCAGTAGATACAGTGGCCTGCTACTCTCAATAAAAACAGAAGCTACAGGTAGTAATTTCTTCACTATTCATTCTGTCTCCTCGTCAAGAGACATCTACGATTGTATGCATCCTTGTATTTTTTTTAAGTTTATTTATTTATCTTGAGAGACAGGGAGAAAGCAGGGGAGGGACAGAGAAAGAGGGAGAGAGTCCCAAGCGGGCTCTGCACTGTCAGCACAGAGCTCAACACGGGGCTCAATCCCACAAATCGCGAGATCGTGACCTGAGCCGACACTTAGCCGACTGAGCCGCCCAGGTGCCCCGTGCCTGCCCGTCTCCAGTGCGAGGCCCCTCTTGCATCGCTATTTTAGATTCCGCTCCCTCTCCACTTCTTGGTATATTTATTTATTCAATCATCCCTCTCTCTTCTCTATCTTCAACCTCCGTCCTGTCTGCTGCTCACAAGCATTTAAAATTAGCACTGCAACAAACCTCCCTTCACTCCATGCCCCCCCCCCCCCCCCCCCGCCAGCTATAGTCCCGTTTATATGATTCTTCTTAGCTAGAATTCCTGAGTTTTCTGTACTCGGTGACTCTGTTCCTTCCCTTCCTCCATTTTCTTCAGTTGACTGCAGTCTGTCTTCAACTTTCCTAACTTGGCCGAGAGTCAGTACGAAGATAATGGAAGACGTGCATGCTGATACATCCTGTGGGTTTCTTTGGAGCTTTATTATACTTGATGTCTCTACAGCTTTAAACTCGGTTTATCATATTCTTTTTGAAACCCCTAAATTTGAAGTTCCTCAGACATCTGTCCTGAGCTATCACTTGATTCTCAGTTTGCACGCGCTCTCTAGGCTATCTCGTGTATGCAGTGCATTTCACTTGCCATCTACATCCTGATGACTCCTGAATTTAGATGCCCGCCTTCTTTGATGCCTTTCTTAGAATCCCAGGCCTCTATCTCCAACTGCGGGTTTGCTGTCCTCAATTGGATGCTTCAGAAGTACTTCTGCTTTATCATGTTCAATACTCAAGTCTGGTTTTTCCCTCCTAAACTGAGGGCTTCCTCTAACTTGCCCCTTGCAGTATATGACAGCTCTCTCTGGTTCTGTCAGCAAGTCTTGTCAATTGCAAAGGAAAACTAGATCTTGAAATTATCTACTTGGCTCATCTTTGTTTCTATGTCTGTGCTCCAGGCCATGATGTCCTCTTTCCCGATCCTGCCACGGTACTTTGTTTTGTTTTGTTTTTAATGTTTATTTATTTTTGAGAGAGAGATGGAGACAGAGTGCAAGTGGGGGAGGGGCAGAGAGACGGAGACACAGAATCCAAAGCAGGCTCCCGGCTCTGAGCCGTCAGCACAGAGCCCGACATGCGCTTGAACCCACAGACCGTGAGATCATGACCTGAGCCAAAGTCGGGTGCCCAACGACTGAGCCACCCAGGCGCCCCTGCCACAGTACTTTCTTTCTTTCTTTTTTTTTTTTTTTTTTAATGTTTATTTATGAGAGAGAGAGAGAGACAGACAGAGCACAAGCAGAGGAAGGGCAGACACAGAATCCGAAGCAGGCTCCAGGCTCTGAGCCGTCAGCACAGAGCCCGGCGCGGGGCTCGAACTCACAAACTATGAGATCGTGACCTGAGCCGAAGTCGGACGCTCAACCGACTGAGCCACCCAGGCGCCCCTGCCACGGTACTTTCTTAACTGGCTCCCTACTTCTGTTGTTAGATTGTCCAGACCGTTCTGGACAGCGACGGCGATTCTTCTCAGATCTGGTTCTGTCATTCCTGCTTAAAGTCCTTCAGTCCCACTGGTCCTACCACCATCCAGCGGTCCATAGTCTTACCACTTTGCAATCTCAGTGCTGTCTACATGCCTCCCTTTCTTTAGCCTTGTCTCTCACCACTCTTCTCCTCTGTCTCTGAATTCAGCCAGACTGGAATACATCATGTTCCTTTTATAAGCTATATTCCGCTTCCAGAGAAACCTCCCTGGACCTTAAAGATTGTATTCGGTGTCCGCACTACGTGTACCCAGTTCACCTTGTGCTTATGGTGTGCTCGTTATATTAGTCAGGGTTGGTCAGGGAGACAGACACCGTGGCAAGCATTTCAAGGAAGAGATCCAACACAGGAAACTCAGTGCTTCCGAATCAACTGGGAGAGCTGGACGAAAGAAAGTCAAGGAGGCCACCACTAGATGTCTGGGTTCAGCTCTAGCTTTCGGGAATTCAAAAGTTGCTGCTTGCCTCCCTTCCCCCCCTGCCCCCCTCCCCCGGCCCCTTTCACCCCTTCTCTCAGGTCAGGAAACAGCAAGGAACTGGTGAACATGGCCGCAACAGCCATGCAGCTCTGAGGTAGGTTGCTCCTGAGAAAATGCCTACAGCCCGCTACAAAATCTTCAGTCCGTTACGGCCCAGGGTGTTGACCTGCTGCTTCGGAGAAAGGATAGTGTGGCTTCTGCTTCTCTTTCGCCTTACAGATGCCAAATTATGATTCGCATTGGCAGAACCTAAGCTGTACCTCGAACCCTTCTGGCAAGGGAATTTGGGAAATGTAGTTTCTAGTCTTCTAGTCCCTACCTCCTAGGGAGGAGTCGAGAAGGGGGTGAAGATGGTGCCGAGTTCCAGTATTCACCACACCTGTGCTTTTATCTGGCTCCCCATCAGCGTCGCGAGCTCTGTGAGAGTGAGGGCTCTGTTTCCCTATTATTTCACCTCTGGAGCCTCCAAATGCCTGGCCAATGAGTATCGATGTAATGGAAGAATAATGAGGTCTTTACATCTCGATGATATATTAAGGACATTAGTGTTGATAAAATGAAAGTTAATTACAGTCCAGATTCTGTCATAAGAACATAACGCTTTCCAGGACTTATTGTTATATTGATATTTTTATGCACCGTTATGCTCAGACAGGGTGCTAAATCTCCTTATCTGAATGGCTTCCTTTAATCCTTAAAATAGTTCTTGAAGTAGATTCGATGATTATCTCGATTTTATAGATGGGGAAATCAAGGCTCAGAGATTAAGTAGATTAGCCAAGGTCACAAAGTTTCTAAAGAGATAAGCTGTGTTTGAGACCCAGGGATGTCTTGTTTCATGGCCCACGATCCGTTCTCCACTGTACCCTCTCCAGCTCTGAGAAGCGGCAGAACTTGCCCGGCTGGTGTTTCACGGGGCTGCAACCTTTGACTCCTACAGCCAGTGCTCCTTCCACATTCTCCCAACGCGTCCATTTAAATGACTTCTCTCCTGCATAGCAAGGAGGCTTTCCTAGATTTTTTCAAGAACAACGCGAATCTGGCAACTGCCCTCTTAGTAGCACAATGTGATTACAACCCCATCTAAAGAGTTGCCAGATAAAATATGGGATGCCTAGTTAAATCTGAATTTCAGATAAACAACAAATATCTTTTTAGTGTAATATGTCCCAAATATTACATGGAACATACTTTTACCAAAAATTCCTTATTTATGTAAAGCTCAAATTTTATTGGGGCGCCTGGGTGGCTCAGTCAGTTAGGGGTCAGATTTCAGCTCAGGTCATGATCTCGCAGTTCATGAGTTCGACCCCCACATGGGGGGCTCTGTGCTGTCAGCTCAGTGCCTGGAGCCTGCTAAGGATTCTGTGTCTCCCTCTCTCTGCCCCACCCCCACTCAGGCTCTGTCTGTCTCTCAAAACTGAACAAACATTAAATTTTTTTTTTAAAACTCAAATTTTAGTGATCGCCTTGTATTTTTATTTGCGATATCTAGAAACTCTACCTTATTAGAAGCCACGTTAATGAATGTGGGCCATTTCATTTACTGAACATTATGGCTCGCGTAGCACTTTCACCACCTTTAACTTATTTAACATATACAAGAAACTTATGAAAAGTAAATTATTTAGTCTGTAAACACGACTGAGGCCACTGGACTCTGAACAGTTAAGAAATTTGCCCATGATCATACAGCTCACGAGAGCTGGGGGAGCTGGAGTTTAAATCTAACCGTGTCTCACTTCCTGTTATGTTCTATCTCCTGAATAGCCTTCAAAATCCAGCTCAGGCATCGCCCTCTTTGGGAAACCTACCCAGACTACTCACTCTTTCACGCTGCCACGGGCGTTTGCATGTGTCATTATCATGGGATGCAGCACATTGCTCTGTCATTGTTCTGTTTCTCTCTCTGCCAGAACCGAACTGCTTGGAATAGTGTGCTAGGCAGAGCAGTGGCCCCCACAAAGGTGCTCACGTCCTGATCCTCAGAAACTGGGAATATGTTCCCTTCTATGGCAAAAGGGACTTTGCGGATGTGATTAAGGGTACAGACCTTCACATAGAGGAATTATCCTGGATTCTCCAAATGGGCTCAGTCTACTCACTTGAGTCCTTAAATTTGGAGAATCCTTCCTGGCTGTGGTCAGGGAGAGACGAGATGACAGCAGTAGAAGAGTCAGAAAGCTGCAACTTTGTTGGCCTTGAAGATGGACAAAGTGGGCCACGAGCCACGAAACGCAGGCTGCCTCCGGGAGTTGGAAGAGGCAAGGACACAGACCCCTAGAGCCACCAGCAAGGGACACAGCCCTGTTGACAGTGTTGATTTTGACCCGTGAGACCCATTTCAGACTTAGTTCCACAAGGTAATCAAGCTGTGTTTTAAGCCACCCAAGTTCGTGGGGATTGAAGTAATAAGAAACTAAAAGAGGTACGTACCACTTCTTCGTCACAGCTGTATTTCTTAGACTGAGCGAAGGACCGAGCAAGCACACACTAAGTGCTCAGCAACTGCTTGCGTGAATCCATGAAAATTATAGCACGCCGCTTCGTGATCAGAGCGTTATGCAGTCAGATGCTCTACCACTGAGCTCGACCCCCCGTTCAGAGCATCGAGAAGCAAGAGCCACCCGACTAGGGTACGGCGAAGAAAAACGATCTCTACTTATCTTCCCTGAGCTAATGAGAGTAAACTCTCTCCTGTACTACTTGGCCCAAAGAGTCATGACCATAATAAATATAGTAAAGGGAGAGCAGTAAGTGATGGCCCCAGAGGAAACTACGGCTGTGGTCCTGAATGGAAATGTCACCCATAGTTACCACAATGGGAAAAGCAGCTACAGTTTCTTGAGTTATCGTTATAATAGGTGTCAATTTTAGTGTGTATTAGAATGACCTGGGACGCTCGTTCATAGTTGCCTATTCCTGGGTCTAATCTCTAGAGATTCTGAGTCAAAGAATCATCCAAGGTGATTCCATGGACCATACCGCATAGGAGATATATAGTAACAATATAATAAGGGGTGCCTGGCTGGCTCATCGGAAGAGCATGCAACTCTTTTTTTTATTCTTTTATTTATTTTTTCTTTTGAAGTTTTTCAAACTTTATTTTGTTTGGAGAGAGAAGAGAGCCCGCGTGCGTGTGTGCGCACACACGTGGGGGAGGAGCAGAGAGAGAGAATCCCAAGCACACCACGCACTGCCAGCTCAGAGCCTGATGCAGGGCTCAAACATGTGAGACAATGACCCGAGGCAAAATCAAGAGTTGGACGCTTAACTGACTGAGCCACCCAGGCGCCCCAAGAGCATGCACCTCTTGATCTTGGAGTCGTGAGTTCAAGCCCCATGTTGGGTGTAGAGATTACTCAAATAAATAAACATTAAAAAAATAAATAAACATAATATGATACTATAATATATAGCATACCATAATATAGTAACATATATACATCAGGATGACCAATGCACTCTTCTTAATGTCGCCTTCTCGTTCCTGTGAGTTGCTCCGGGGAGTACTTCTTTGGTCCTAAAAGCAACTCTGACAAGTCTTATTCCTAAGGAAGTGAGAGAGCAAAGGTGAAGGGGGTCTTTCCGTTATTTTTGAATGTATTTCTCATCATGAAAGTATCTGGAGGTCAAGGTAATCTAAGATAAAATACATAAGCACCTTTCAGGAATTCTCTATTAAGTAGGCTGGCATCAGAACCATCAAGTGTGGGGGCACCCGGTGGCTCAGTCGGCGAAGCGTTTGGCTCTTCATTTCGGCTCAGGTCATGATCTCCTGGTTCTTGGGTTCGAGCTGAGATACATAATAATAATAAACTAACGCGTGCCTGGCTGAGTCTGGTTCTGTGCTGACAGCGTGGAACCTGCTTGGGATTCTCTTTCTCCCTGTCTCTCTGCCACTCCCTGGCTCTCTCTCTCTCTCTCTCAAAAATAAATAAAACTAAAAAAAAAAGAAAAAACACATTATCAGTCCAGAACCAGATTAAAATGGGCAGACCGACCAGGCAGCTGCCTGAAATATCAACCTCTAAAGGGTTCGACATAGGTAGCCCCACACGGAGCCCCGTGTTGGGCCCTGTGTCAGGCTCTGTGCTGACAGCAGGGATCCTCCTTGGAATTCTTTCTCTCTCTCTGCCCCGCCCCTACTGGCCCTCTCTCTGTCTCTCAAAATAAATAAATTATAAAACTTAAAAAAAAAAGAAAAAAAGAACCATCAAATGCAGGAAGAACTTCAGAGAGGAGTTCATTATGGCATCTTCAAATGAGGGCAACATACATAAAGAAGGAAATTTCTCTCCTTTTTAGTTAGGCTACAGAAATGAGAACTTCAATCTATAACCAACCATTGGAAATAAAAGGTAACAGTGATGGAGAAATGTCGCCAATTGATCACTTTTAAATGGTGACCTTTTGTTTTGCTTAAAAATATAGTACATCCTAAAACTAAAAAGAGATTTGAAAACCCAGAAAGATGCAAAGAAGAAAATGACCATTTCCTGTAATTTCACTGCCTACAAGATGAGCTATGGCTAACGTTTGAATCACCCCCAACGCTTTGGTTTATACATGTGTATCCTAGCTATCTGAGATCGTAGTGTATATGCAACTTAATATCGTTCGTTTTTTTCCCAGTTAACACTCTATCTCCCCCCCCCCATATGGCCATTTTATTGGAATGAGATTGTTTCTGTTAAATTATTTTCCTTTAAAAGAACGGAGAGATTCAGAAATCCTAAGAGTCCAAACAACAACTTCATGCTCACAGTCAGTGCGTATTATTCTTAAAGAGAAGCAATTAGGTCTTCCTGGAGCATCGGAGGCATTGAGTCACCCGCAGCTACCGACTGCTAATCACATGAGACAGAAGTTAATTTTGAGGTAACTTGCCTTCTGGCACCCCATGTGTCAGGCAGCGCGGTGGCTCCTTTATTTACAGTGGCATTCAAGTGGCAATGCCGTGTTTGGAGAATAATGTGCATTCCAGGCCTGCCATTCTCAAAGGATTGCAAAGGTTGGTTGGAAAAGACAGAATTCTAGAATGTTATGAGCATAAATCACATTGTTGGAAATTGTCTTTCTCTAAAAGCTTATGGTTGTGGTACGATGCCATTTTTCTTCTGGACTGGAATTTGACTGAATTCCACTTGTCATCGCTAAGAAATATTTCATTTTCATTTCAATTCAGTCATAAATTGCTGGAAATATTCCCTCCAGAGGTAAATTAGGGTGTAGCAGTAGGCACAACTGAGTCGTGGCAGTGAAAAATATTCACCTTTGATTAAATATATGGGTGGACTTTGAACAAGTGCGATTGCATTAAAACGTTGTCAACATTGTGCCCGTCTTCACGCCAAAGTGACATCTTCTGTGATTTGCCTAGTTGTTTGGACCTATTGCTGAAGGAAGAAAGACCTCTTTGAACAGCCTTTTAGGCGAACGAGTTACCAGGTTGGAGACCTGAGACCAAATCAAGAAGGTCAAGTTCTCCATCCTCGAAGCATCTGCTTATCGGCCCACACTGCAAGTTGCTCTTTCATCTGGTTTGGTCCCCTTTGGTGGACACTTGCAGAAACCTTAATGCAAGGCACTCCCTTTCACTTTTCTAAACTGATAACTTGTAAGTTGCACAATCAAAGACTATATTTTTGCTCAGTAGACCCAGAAAATTGTGTTGTTTATGTAAGATTTCAGTCCAAGGCAAGTGATGTTAGCAGTCTTAAATATATTTGAGGTTTCTTTATTAATTTTTTAATCCAGTGGCATTAAAACACAGAGGACACTGCAGAATTTTCAAGGTGTTGGTACAAGAGAGATACTTATGTTAAGATATTTGTGAATGGTCGGGGTACCTGGGTGGCTCACTCAGTTAAGTCTCAGACTTCGGCTGAGGTCATGACCTCACAGCTCATGAGTTTGAGCCCCGAGTCAGGCTCTGTGCTGACGGCTTAGAGCTTTGAGCCTGCTTCCCATTCTGTGTCTCCCGCTGCCCCCCGCACCGCCCGCCCCGCACCTCCACTGCTCACATTCTGTCTCTCTCGCAAAAATAAACATTAAAAAATATTATTTAAAAAAGATATTTGTGAATGGTCAAAAAACTAACTGGAATGATTAATTGGACTTTATACCAAGAATAGAGTGAAACATAGTGCAAAAGAACACTGTGAGTATGAGGAATGGTTTCCAGGTTCCATTCTGCCACGACTAAGCCGTGTGAGCTTGAGTGAATCATTTTACTTGCCTGTGTTGGAGAGGAAAATGATAGGGAAAAAAAAAACAAAACGATAATGAAGTATTTCATCGCATACAAGGTTAAGTAGTGCTTTTGAAATAATTAACAATCTGAGAAAATACAAGCTTGCACCAAAACTCAGAAGCAAAATTTACAATGGCAATGAAAACCTAACTCGATTTAACCTCAGCTGGTATCTATAAGAAATGAGAAGAGAGAAACATCTGCTCATTTGCATAGTTCTGATCACAGAAACAAAATTGGGGTCGCAGCTCCCTTGGAAGGAAACCAACCAGCGTGAGGGTTGTCGCTCAGGAAGGACCCCTAAACAAGGTGGCTCTGGGATATCCAACCACAGCCCATAGTGTTACGGCCTAATGGCAAACGGGGGAACCTGTACAAGCCTAATTTGAAAAGGAAGCAGCACCGTGGGACTGTCCAGAGAGCAGAACTAACGGCCCTGGGGACCTGGAAGGAATCAAATCAGGTACTGTGTAACTATGTGTGGGACCTTCAGGGATGCTTTAGACCTATTCCTTCTCCCACTGACTCGGGTCGTGTCTGTTGATGAGTCATGTGTGCGTGTGATCATCCCTTCTTACCTGTTCCACCGGTCAGCCTCACTTTGCAAAGGCTACAGTGAGCAGGGAAAAGGAGGCATTATGCCTCCGGGTGCCCTTCCTTTGTGATTTGATCTGGGATTGGCACAACACAGGCAGTGCTTTCAAGCAAAGGCTTTGAAGTAATACCGACCCCGGTTTGGGTCCTGGCTCCCCTGTTGATGAACTCTGTGATCCCGAACAAATTTCCTACTTCCCCTGAGCCTCAGTTTCCTTCCCTGTCAAATACGGATAATGACGGGTTCTCCATCCTGTCATTATCATACATGAAAAGATTACCAATCTGTCTAGGTTCCCAAAACCCGGCGTGGTCGAGCCAGAGCTGGCTGGCTTCGTGCGTGTGTTCACAGAAGTGACCGAACCTGTTCCAGGGTTGCAGACCTATTGGCAGGGACATTGGGTGTGGCAGACACTGCTACTTGCCTGCTCGAAAGAGATTCTCCTTCACTTCCTTCCCAAAGAATCATTTTTGCCCAGAGTAGAAACGAGGCTAGCTAAAAGGTCAACTTTCCGAGGTGCCTTGGAGCTTCGGTTCCTTTGTGTTCGACACAGCTCTGTCCAATAATCAGAAATATACCGAGTAGGGTTTCCAAAAAAGCTGGTTATCTGATAAAAAGGGCCAGACTCTGCTTACATGTATCCTTCTTCAGGCTTAGCCATGGAAATAATACCCGAGGGTGGAACAGCCACCTTTGAAACCGTGTCGATATCAGAAAGGAAAAAGCCACAGGCTGAAGATGGTGGAAGGCAGAGATGAGAGCTGGAAGGAGCCTTTGTGGAAAAGCAGCAGCAGCCTGGACTTTGAATTTCCCGACTTAGTTGCATTTTAAAAATCACTGTTTGCTTCAGTTACTATGGTCTGGTTTCTGCTCCACACAGCTAAGCCCGATTCCAACTGATATATTAGGATTCAAACCTACAGAAATTTATTCAGCACGTATTTTCTGGTGAGGTCCCTAGAGACAAACCTCTGCTCATGCTCTTTTTCATCTTGTTTATTCGCGATAGTTACCATCCCGTCCTTCGTCATAAGCATCAGCTCCTCGGGGACACAGTGCTTGGAACCCAGGATAATGTGCAGTCGATACCTATGATTTAAGGATTGGGAAATTGGGGCCTAGAGAGAAGTTATTTGGTGGTGGAGCAGAGGCCAGTGCTCAGGACCACAGTGAGGTCTTGCACCTGGCTAGCACTCCGCAGAAAAGCACCGGGCATCAGGGGCAGATAAAAGTGCTTGGGCGACAAAAGGAACATTTTCCTGTTTCATAATTTTTCCCTGAATAGTCTTGCTACTTGCTGCACAGACAAGGCATAAGCCTGCTTCCTTGTCTGCAAGATGGGCCTAACAGGGCCCCCGTCATCAGGTTATTGCTGGGACCGAAGGAGTTAATATACGTGAAGCTCTTCGAACAGTGGCCGGAATATAGCAAGTTTGAAAGAAGAAATAATAGCCCTTAGAGCTGAATTTATTAGTTTTCACTCGGAAGTGTGACTCTGTTCAATCTTGCTCTGGGAATCTCTGCAATGACTTAAAGAAAAGTTCCATGGTCAGACAGAAGGGAGTTCTAGGCTGAGGCTTGTCACCTGTGGATTGAGTGCCATTGGGAAAAGCATTCGAAGGCTCCAGATCTTGACTTCCTCTTCTATAAAAGAGGATATTTTTTGTAGCTATCTCACTGAGTTGTGAGGATTAACTGAGGTATTTTATGTAAGCATACAACATAGTGTAGGCACTAGCTAAAACATAGCTATTGTTATCTTAAGATGACTTTTTATTTAGGGCCTGTCTCCTAATATATGCTAAGGGTTACTTTTCCTTCCTTCCTTCCTTCCTTCCTTCCTTCCTTCCTTCCTTCCTTCCTTCCTTCCTTCCTTCCTTCCTTCCTTCCTTCTTTCAATGGAAGACGTGGGCTTGGACTACATGTCCATCAGCTTCATTAACCTGTCCTTCTGTTAGCTGCTTTTTAAAAATTTCTTGATAATTCTTCCTTTGCGTGATGGTTAAACTTTATGCATCAGCCTGGCTAGGTTATGGTGCCCAGTTGGGTGGTCAAGTACCAGTCTACATAGAACTGTGAAGGTAGCGGAGAGGCATGCTTAACACTTACAATCAGTTAACTGTAAGCGAAGGAGATTATCATCGATGATGCAGGTGGACCGCGTCTCATCAGCGGAAGGCCTTAAGAGCACAAACTGAGGCTTCCTGGAATTCTGTCTTAAGACTATAACATAGAGGGCACCTGGGGGGCTCAGTCGGTTGAGCATCTGACTTTGATTTCGGCTCAAGTCATGATCCCGGGATCATGGGATGGAGTCCCACTTCGGGCTTCCTGCTGAGCGGGGAACCCGCTCGAGATTCTCTCTCTCTCCTTCTGCCCCTCTCTCCTGCTCATGTTCTCTCTCTCCTCCCTCTGTCTCTCTCTGAAAAAAAAAAATTATAACATAGAAATCCTGCCATGGCCCAGGGCTTCAGGGGAGAAATTGTGCCTCAGTGTCCATCCTCCTGGCCTAGCCTAGAGAATTCAAACTTGAGACTGCAACATCAGGTCTTGCCTGAGTTTCTAGCTTGCCCTACAGATTCTGGACTTCCAGCACCCACAAATGCATGAGCCAATTCCTTAATGCGAATCTCTTAATATAACAAATAGAGTATAAAATATAGTCTAAGATCTGACCGGTTATTGGTTGCTTTTCACCGGGGAGCCCTGAGACACCTTGCCTCTTGTACAAGATGGGGTCTTTGTTGATTTTAGAAATTCTGTGGAGAGCCTCATCCTCTGACATTTGTCGTGACTAATGGGAGAGGAGCAGCTCTGTGGGAACACTGACTGACGGGTTCGTGTTTCTGTTTTGAAAAGTGGCCCTTCGTCCTCCTTTCACGGGCAGAGAGCACGATCCCCTGCAGCGTGTCACTGTAGATCTGTCGCTTCTCGCCGCACACCTCTGGGAAGTTTCCGCTCCGGAGCTCTCTCTCTCTGCTTCCCCACTTCCTCTCATGGCTCTCGTGTCCTAACCACTCATTAATCATGGAAATCATCTTACGAGTCAGGCAGGGAGGAGCCTCACCGCCACTGGGTATGGCGCAGGGAAGGCCCAACGTTACACCAAGCTCTTCGTGCCGCACGTTATTGCGCCACAGACCTTCCACCCCCTGGACTATGTCGAGGAAACCGGGTATTTGTTAACAGTCGGCAGGTGTGGGGGGAGGTTCGAAGGATGACCTGGAGGGCTCCTGGAACTCTCTAGGACCCTGACTAGAGCTTGCCTGTGCCCTCATGACAGCAGAAACTGCTATCTGCCCTATTTGGACAAAGTGCCTGATTGCTTACCCGTGGATTTGGTGTCCTAAGAAATTTCCAGATCTACTCCAGAAGGCACCGCTCAGGGAAGCCAATTAATTAAACCAGTTTTCCAGCTGATAGATGGATGCATTACCACTGTTTCAGCAAAGCACAAATTAGAAGCATATTGCGTCTGATGGCCTGGTCATCTCTCACTGCTGACTGTAATTTGCTAGAGAAGAAGGAACAAAATAAGAATTAAACCTGGGAGGAGTTGCGGTAAGGGACCTCTGAATGCTGACGAAGCCTTCATTGAGCGCAGACTACATGCCAAGTTAGGTGTGTCACTCGTGTTACCTCGTGTAAGGCATGGAAACCCTTGGAGACAGATTTTAGCATTTTCCTAATGTTATGAAGAAGGAAATAGGCTCAGAGAGGTTGATTTACTTTCCCAAGGACGTGTGGCCAGTGAGTGGCAGAGCTGGCCGGAAAAACTAAGCAGCAGTGACAGTTCTGTTCTGACCCTCCGCGCACTTAACAGGTTGAACGTTTGCTGGCCCAGAGACTTTACCTGCGTCCTCTCATCGCCCTGTCCTCCTCCTTCTCAAGTCCATCCCACCTCAGGAAACCTTTCTCTGTTTTCATGAGAATGTGTTATACTTTGATCATCTCTCATTCTTTTGTGGCAATTCCAACTGCTAAAGGAAGCAGTCAAATCGCCCTGATAACAAGATATGTGTATGTGCAACCTACCTGCAGTGGAGAGGGCAGAATCCACCATAAGGAAGGCATGAGAAAGGCTTCTGTTTTGTTCCTTGGGTTGCAGTTGCAGCTGATGAAGTGTAAGACCTTTGAAGTACAACTGCTTTGATCCCAGCGGCTCTGGAGCTGGTCCCGCCAGGCTGCTTTGAAGTGGGAAGCAATCCACAGTTCCCTGTTGGTAGGATATGGGGAGTGCGAGAAGGAGTGGGGAGTTCATGGGACCAGTTAAGTGGCTGTTGCTAGAACCCGGGTGTGACATTTCAGGAGAGCTCAAACTAGGACAGAGGAAATGGACAAGAAAACAAGGGAGCAGATTCGATAGATTCTAAATGGTTAAAATGCACAGGATACGGAAACCTTTCGAAAGTGGGAGAAGTTTAGGATGAGCCACCAACTCCGGGCTTCTGAGATGAGCGGATCGTGGTGTCATTCACAGATGAAGACACAGTAAAAGGGGCAGAGGGTAGGGACTAGATCAAAAAGAGCTTTTGAAGCCATATTAAATTTTGCTTTCCTCCTTAGGGGAAACGGAAAATCCTGAATAGGTTTAAGGCAGGAAAGTCGCTTGACTGTAAAGATTTTCGTTTGGGAAGATACCCATCCAGCACAAAGGCCATGGCATGGGAATGAGCTAATGACACAAGAGTTGCTGGTGAGGTAGCTCAACTGGGAGATGATGGTGATTGAGACTAGGCTAGTGGTGACGGAGGCTGAGAAAAGTGGAGGGAATGGGAGACATTTTAAAGATGGAATGGGCAAGACTTGCTAATGAGACGTGGAAGAGAGGAAAAGTGAGGAATCGAGGCTCAATACTAGGTTGGGCTTGGGCAACCAGGTTGATGTTGGTTTAGGTGCAATTTCACTTTTGCCCTGATCAGCCCAGAAAACCTTATTTCTTCTCATTAATATACGTATTTCCTCAGGAAATTATGAGTGCACTGAATTTTTTTCTTTTTTTTTTTTCTCTGTGCTATTGAAACCCATCGGTATTTACTGTATCCGTAATAAGCAAGGATAAAATGGCGCTGCTTGGAATCAAGTCCACGTGCAACTTTGGCTGTCTAAAGGCAGCAAAACGAAAGAGCGCTTGACAAGGAATATAAGTATATATGTTCTTCACCTGACATACTTAATCCCTCTGAGCCTCTTGGTTTGCATCGTCAACAATAACCAGACAACACAGAAAAGTGTGTGTGTGTGTGTGCGCACGCGTGCTGTGTGTGTGTGTATGCAAGCGCACATGCACCGTTGGTACAAGGCTAAGGCTAGAACTCTGAATTCCCCCTTGCCATAAACACCGTGTCTTAATCGTATTCGTGGAAAATACGGCTTTGCGTCCCGTCTCACTTCACTCTCTGCTTTGTGACATTAACAGTTCCAGTAACCGGATCTCCGAGGCAGTTATTTATTTAACATTTTGTAATCAGCTCCTGCAGTTTGTCTCGTCTATTCATATCCATTCGCTTTCTGAGTTTCCAATAAATACTAAACACCAAGGAGTGAGGACACGGTGCTCTTGTCATAATCTGTTTGGCATATAAGTGGCACTAACATGTGATGTCGACTTGACATAGTGCATTGGCTGTGATTGCCCCTCATTTTGTTTCCAAATTCAAATATTTCTTTCTTCGTCTTCTCCTTTTAGGTGGCACCCCATATCAAAAGATTTTAAAACATCCAAGAGGGCTGGGGGGGGAGGAGTGGATTGCTTTGAGAAGCCTATCCAAATAGCAAACCACTTTCCTTGCCCATTACCCTCGAGCTGGTAAGTACAGGTAATTCACACTTGCATGGAAGGGAACGGTTATTTGAACTTTATTTCACGTGGCCTCCTCCCTCCCTGTGGGAAGTAATTTAGTACCACTGCAGTAGGCAAACAAAGACAGCCTGTTCGGTTATTACAAATTGATCATCCAACAGAGTTTGATAAATCACCACCACCTATGTGTCATGGAAATACTGAATGCTGAGTATGTTTAAGCTATTAAATAATTCACTGAAATATATCTTGTATGGTAATGCTAATATGAATTTTGAACTAGCTCTGACTGAAGAACAAGTATTTATTCTTTTTCATCTCTTACGACTTGTCTCCATGTGATGTTTTATTGTCAGAGTGAGCCATCCATGTAAGTTTAAAAAGTATAGAACTGCCTAGTTTTCTTTTTAAGAAACTGAACATGATCGAGAATATAATTTTAAGCCCATAGTTCTTAGTTCATGAAAGATATGTCAAGCAATTAAATACGATTTAGAATTGAAGCCACTAGCAATATCGCAACAGCGATGCGCATACCCTAGGCTGTAAGGTAATGGTGGCAATTTAGGAAAGACAGACCTTACAGGAAACTCGCAGGGTCAATCTTTGAGTGGACAGATTTAATGGGAAAAATTAATGTAACCTGAAAGTGCTACATAGTAGGTCAGTATTCTACCGGAAGAGATTAAGGTAGTTGTGTTTGGGATCTTTAAATCCTAAAATAAATAAAAAATGAATGAATGAATGATCTCTGGCATTTGAACGTCATGGAAGTGCCCAAACAGAAAGCTGACGGAGAAGCTGGTGGGAAATGCAGATGTACACTCAGTCTTGACATTGTTCAAAGCAGTCGTAGTATCCTCAGTATGATGAGCCACTTATACTCTCATTTCTAGTTCAGTGAAGCTGCAGGCTTGGATTTGAATTTATAGATCAGCACAGTTTGAAAACCCCTGACTTGTAGTAGAACGAAGGCACTCTCTTCATCTAATGCCAATAGTTTAGAAGCTAAATATCTGGAGAATTGTCTGCACAATATAAGTTCTGTGACTCAGTGGAGTACTAAGAGTAATTTTCTTGAAGCACTTTGGGTATACTCCTCTCTATGGTATACAACGTGGAATATAGGATGGAAATAAATGGATGATAGATCATAGATAGATAATAGATAGGTAGATAGATAGATAGATATTTAGATAGATAGATAGATAGATGTTAGATCGATCGATCGATAACCATCCCAAGGATTAGTTGGCTCCCTGCCCCTTACAGTCATCCCAGGACAGGCTTGAGCCCCAATCTATGCCTTGTAAAAAGACCCATGGTCTCCTCCAGATTTATGTACCTTCCTTTCACATGGCTCCCTCCGCCTTTGTGTCCTTTCTTGTTGCGTTGGCTCCGCGTCGAGATCAGCTCACCATATTCCTTGTGCTGTCTCGGATTTACATCGGAACGTCCCACACGTGGCATTTGGCCCTGTAATTTCCACGCAAAGCTTTTGGGTGTTTAGCAGGTTTTCCAGGATGTCTGGGGAAGTCCCAGGATGTTTATAATTGTAACAAAGCAAATAACCTAAATATGACGTGTTTAAACTTCCCTTTTGCCACTCTTCTTCTGCGTTACAATGTAGGTGGTTTTTCATGGACTTTTCTTCAAGTGGGGGAAAGGTTGACAAGCAGGGGCATTCGGTTTCTTCTCCACCAGATAAATAACACTTACTCCTTCTCCCCAGTGACACAGAGCACGACAGGCCTCGGCAGCTCCCTGTGTGAACACCAGAGTAAGAAATTCATACTAGCCTGCAGCAGCTAGCTTTCTGAAAAGGACATGATGACACCCTTTACAGTTCTTTTGTAAGGGAAAATTGCTTAGACACGTGTGCTTTTAGTTTACAGGCATTTTTTTCAAGAATGTAACCTTTTTCATAAGACACCGTATGTATGCGTGTTTGTGTGTATTTAGAAAACACATCTCATTAAAACTGAAACAAAGCAACATAAATGACTCCTGAAGGTAAGATTTTAGAACGGGTATCTTTGCTTTTCCCCCTTTTATGTTTAAACTAGCTAGAAATCATTCTGTTCTGTCGCAGTTTCCAGCAGGTAGCTTTTGCATTTATTTATTTATCCATTTTTTATTTTCATATCCACTAATTTTGGCTTTCTATCTTGTTAATTATTTATTCATTCTTGTCTTAGATATAGTCTCCCTCTTTCTAACCTCGGTTAAATGCTTATTTTCATTCAGTTTCTCTTAGCTACTAAGAAAAGAAAAGCATTAAATCCCATCCATTTTAATATAGAATATTGAACATATTATTTTTAAATATTAAATAACTATAGCTTTCATTAACTCCTTGACATAATGTATCTTTAAAAATAATATTTTTATAATCCAGGCCATTTCATTTTGTTGTTTTTTTGCGAATCTATTAATTTATATTTATTTTACACTGTGGTCAGATAATACAGCCTGTACAATTTCTGAATTTAGGTATTTATTGAAGTCAGGTATTTTTCTAACTCAGTATTGATCTGTTTCTGTAACTGATCCATGAGGATTTGGGTAAGAGGCTGTATTTTCTATTTAGTTGGCATATAGCGTACTCTGCAGCTGTTAAATTAACCTTATTAATGTTATTACTCGTATTTTCCATAATTTTCTTCTTTTGCCTAATTGGCCTGAAATGCCTGAAATAGATACGTTAAAAATCTTACACATGTTAGGTTTTTGTCAATTCGTCCTTATACTTTTGACATAATATAACCTAATGTATCTTGGTACAATCATATCCAACTACGTAAAGATTCATGACTTACCTTTTCATTAGTATCTTCGCTTATTTGATGCTTTGACATTAAATTCTAATTTTTCTTACAAAAATGTGACCATTTCCAGTCCTGTGCAGAAAAAGGTGGTGACAAAGAAACTGAAAAACGTAGTCTTATCGAAATAAGTAAGGGCGTGCAGGATTTATTTACACCGAAATGCTACTGTTTATACTCAGACAATACATGGCAGGTTCCTGGCATTGCAGGGGTGCAAGGATGGGGTAGCGTAGAGATCTTAATAACCTGAGGGTAGGGGCGCCTGGGTGGCTCAGTCTGTTAAGCGTCCGACTTCAGCTCAGGTCATGATCTCGCAGTTCGTGAGTTTGAGCCCCGCATCAGGCTCTGTGCAGACAGCCTGGAGCCTGCTTTCCAACTCTGTGTCCCTCTCTCTCCACTCCTCCCCCACTCATGCTCTGTATCTCTCTCCTTCAAAAAGAAATAAGCATTAAAAAAATTTTTTTAAATAACCTGAGGGTAGGGTCAGGGCATTTGTAGGCCAATGCACCTACTCCTACATTAAAGTGTAGAGAAGACAGGTGTGTTAGAGTTTTCCAGAGAAACAGAACCAAGAGCAGGGAGAGATTTCTCACGGCTCACATGAATGATGGAGGCTAACGCCTTCTGAGGTCTGCAGAGTGAGGCAGCAAGTTGGGGACCCTGGAGAGCCGATAGTGTGCATCCAGTCCAAGTCAAACAGCTGAGAAGCAGGAGAGCTGATAGCACAGTGGAGGAGCCAATGTTTCCGTCCTAGTCCAAAGGCAGGAAAAAGTGGATGGCCTGGTTCAGAGGGACGGGAGGGATTCTCTTCGTCAGCGGAGGGTCAGCCTTTCTGTTCTGTTCAGGCCCTCAACTGATGAGGGTGGATGAGACCCACCCTCATTAGAGAGGACAATCTATGTTACTTACTTTACCAATTTATTTATTTGTGAATAATTTATTGTCAATTTGGTTTCCATACAACACCCCGTGATAATCCCAACAAGTGTCCTCCTCCGTGCCCATCACCCACTCTCCCCCCTCCCGCACCCCCCTCTCCCTCAGTTTGTTCTTAGTCTTTGAGAGTCTCCCATGTTATGTCTTCCTTCCTCTCTGTGGCTTTTTTTTTTCCCTTCCTTCCCCTCTTCCCCTCCTCCCTGGTTTTCTGTTAGGTCTCCCAAAGCCTACTTATGCGTGGGAACATATGGCATCTGTCTTTCTCTGCCTGACTTATTTCATTCAGCATAATCCCATCCAGTTCCATCCATGTTGCCACACATGGCCAGATTTCATTCTTTCTCATTGCTGCGTACTATTCCATTGTATATATATATATATATATGTGTATGTGTATATATATATATATATATATATATATATATATATATATATATGTACCACTTCTTTATCCATTCATCAGTTGATGGACACTTAGTCTCTTTCCATGATTTGGCTGTTGTCGAAAGTGCTGCTATGAACATTGGGATACACGTGCCCCTATGCATCAGCATTCCTGTGTCTCTTGGGTAGATTCCTAACAGTGCTATCGCTGGGTCATAGGGTAAGTCTATTTTCATTTTTTTGAGGAACCTCCACACAGTTCTCCAGAGTGGCTGCACCTGTTTGCATTCCCAACAACAGTGTAGGAGGGTTCCTATTTCTCCACATCCTCACCAGCATCTATAGTTTCCTGCTTTGTTCATTTTAGCCACTCTGACTGGTGTGAGGTGGTATCTCAGTGTGGTTTTGATTTGTATTTCCCTGATGATGAATGACATTGAGCATCGTTTCATGTGTCTGTTGGCCATCTGGATGTCCTCTTTGGAGAAGTGTCTATTCATATCTTCCACCCATTTCTTCACTGGATTATTCGTTTTTCAGGTGTGGAGTTTGTGCCGCCAGGGACTGGCAGCGGGGATCCAGGCAGCCCCAGGAGGCACCGCCTGCGGAGCACCTCTAACTCCGGCACAATTACAGCAAAATCGGGGGTAGCAGGCGGCCGCGTCACCGCCCAGTGAACCACACTAGGCCGGCGCCCATGGTGGAGAGAGGACAGAAATAAAGGGGCAAATAAATACTCCAGGACGGGTGGCGAGGGACTGGAGAGATGCCATTGTTGTCTCACAAGCCAGGAAGTCACCCCAAAAGCCATCCCTGCAGCAGTGGAGGTGGGACCTGCCTACACCAAACCACTCCCCTCCCCACCTATCAGCAGGAGCGACAGATGCCAAGTGCAGACTGCTGCCTGGAGTAACTTCAGGTCATTTTTTCTTTTTTAAATTTATCCCTCCCTTGATCCCTCCCTTTCTCATTCCTACCGATCCCCACCCCTGAGCTGGTTACCCAGGGTACTGACTGACTTAAACATTTTTTTAACCCACTCTCTCAAGGAATGTTCTACACCTCCTTCTGTACTTCCCTATCCCTCTTTCTGGAATAACCAGGCCGCATAAGTTCATCTAGACGACATCGATCTCTATTCCTTTTCCCTTGCATCTGTCCTTATTCTGATTTCTCTCAGTCTAGATTAAGCCCTTTCGTCGCTCTACCTGGGCAAAGTCCATTTCCTTCTTCTCCCCACACCTGTCATTATTCTGTCTATATATGCTCTGCCACCAGCACACTGCACACCCTGTCCTTAACGTGTAGCTGGTACTTCAGGACATTGCCCTCAGAGAGTCATTTGTTATTCTTTTTCCTGTTGTGAACTGCTTGTCTGGACCATTTGTCGGTACGTTTGAGTATTTCTGTTTTCTGTTTGTCTGTCAGTCTGTTTTCCTTTCCAGGGCAACTTCAAGAAACAATCCAAAACACATCCAGCCAAAATGACGAAACGGAAGAATTCTCCTCAAAAGAATCTACAAGAAGCAGTGAGAGCTCAAGAATTGATGAACACAGATATAAGCAACATAACAGAACATGAATATAGAATGATAATCATAAAACTAATCGCTGGGCTTGAAGAAAGCTTAGATGAATGCAAGGGGTCCCGCGCGGCAGAGTTACTTTACCAATCTAAATGTTAATCTCATCCAAAAAACACCCTCCTCGACAAACCCATAAATAATGCTTAATCATTTGGGCATCCCGTGGCCCACTTAAGTTGACACGTGAAGTTAGCGCAACAGATACAAGCAGGATAGTAGTAACTTTTTCCCCCCATGGAGGGATAGTGATTTATTCATGAAGATTTAGAATAATGGGCAGGAAAGTGGTACTTAAGGGTTTTTTTATTTTTTTTTTAGACTTAAAAATTTTTATTTATCTTTTTAATTGAGGTATAGTTGACACATAATGTTCCATTAGTTAACACACAATGTTGCCTTCATTTCAGGTGTCCCCAGTGATTGAACGATTCTACATGTTACGCTATGCTCCCAGCTGTCACCTTGCAAGGCCATTACAATTCCGTTGAATGAATACCCTATGCTGTGCTTTTCATCTCTGTGACTTATGTATTTTGTAACTGGGATGTTGTGCCTTTTACTCTCCTTCACCCATTTTCTCATTCTCCCGCCCCCCCTCTTTGGCAACCATCACTTTGTTCTCTGTATGTATCGTTCTGTTTCAGGATAGCAGTCACTTCTAGGGGAACCCCTTCTGGTTTCTAGGGCGTGGCAGTATATATGGGGGAAAACATGAAAAGGGAACAGAAATGTAGCTGTCACTTTAACCAAGAAGTCAGCGGTGTAAGCAGAACCCAAATAATTAAGCCCTAAAGATTGAGCTGTAGAGACGATATCAGTCTCAGCTCTTCATCAAAGCCTTGATCACTTTATTACTATTCTTTATCACCGCTTAGGGATCAGAGCATATCGTGTGGTTCACTATTTTGCAATTGTTGTAAGAACAGTCATTTCCTACCTGAATGTATCAGGAAGGAGAACCTCCCCTTGGCTCTCCAGAGATGGCTTGGGCTGGCAAATGCCATAAAAAAGGATACTAGCCATTTTCCTAGAGAGAAATGATTTTAAAAAGTCACATGTCATCAAACAATAGGAGGTGAGCTGAGAAGCAGATTAGCCTTGCCAAGGCAAGGGCCTTCTCAGCCTGCTACCTGAGTGGGACTGGTGGAGAATGTTGCGGTTCAAGTTCTGGGTCCTACAGAAAGTACCTGGAATAGGACAAAAAGGAGATATTTCCAAAGCAGGCAGGTTCTATCCTTTCATGAAAATTGAAGAGTTAGCTGGAAAAGTGTGGGTAATGGAATCAAAAGATTTTATTGGTAAGGGATGGGGTGGAGTATAGACGATCATTAGTTGAGGCAAAAAGGGATTGAGAGGTTGCAATATACAAGGTTCATAGACAAAAGTCAGTCACTTTCCTATATGCTGGCAGTGAACAAGTAGAATTTGAAATTAAAAACACAATGTCATTTATATTAGTACACATCTAAAAAATGAAATACAAGGGTATAAATCTAGCAATATATACATAAGACCTGTATGAGAGAAACTATGACATTTTGATGAAGGAAAATAGAGAACTAAATAAATGGAAAGATATTCCACGTCCATGGATACAAAGACCCACTATCGTCAAGATGTCCCCAAAAAGCAAATAATCCAGTTAAGAAATGGGCAACGGACATGAATAGATACTTTTCCAAAGAAGACATCCAGATGGCCAAGAGACACATGAAAGGATACTCAACATCACCCATCATCAAGGACATATAAATCAAAACCACAATAAGATGTCCCCTCACATCTGTCAGAATGGCTAAAATTAACAATGAAAGAAATAACAGGTTTTGGCAAGGATGAAGAAAAAGGGGAGCCCTCTTGCACTGTTGGTGGGAATGCAAACTGGTGCAGCCGCTCTGGAAAATAGTATGGACGTTCCTCAAAAACATAAAAATAGAACTACCCTACAATCCAGCAATTGCACTATTAGGTATTTATTCAAAGGATACAAAAATACAGATTCAAAGGGATACATGCACCCTAATGTTTATAGCAGCATTATCAATAATACCTAAACTATGAAGAAAGCCCAAATGTCCATTAACTGATGAATGGCTAAAGAAGATATGGTACATACAGTGGAATATTAGTCAGCCATCAAAAAGAATGAAATCTTGCCATTTGTAACAATGTGGATGGAGCTAGAAGGTATTATGCTAAGCGAGATAAGTCAAACAGAGAAAGACAAATACCATTTGATTTCACTCATGTGGAATTTAAGAAACAAAACAGATGAACATATAGGAAGGAGAGGAGAAAAGAGAAGAGAGGGAAACAAACCATCAGACTCTAAATGATAGAGAAAACTGAGGGTTGATGGAGGAAGGTGGATGGGAGATGGGTTAGATGGGTGATGGGTACAAGGTGGGTAATTGTGATGAGCACTGGCTGTTGTATGTAAGAGATGAATCACTAAATTCTACTCCTGAAACCAATATTACACTGTATGTTGGCTGACTACAACTTAAATTAAAAAAAAATATATCATCAAGATGTCCATTCATTCCAATTTGATTTGTAGATTCTGTGCAATCTCAATTAAAATCCCAGCAAGTTATTTTGAAGATACTGGCAAACTTATTGTAAAGTCTGTATGGAAAGGCAAAAAAACAAAAATAGCCATGAGCTATTGAAGAAAAACCTAGTCAGAAGACTAATACTACCGAACTTCAAGACTCGATTACCTTAGCTTTATAGTAAGACAGTATGGCGTTGGCAAAAGAATAGACCTACAGATCGATGGAACAGGATAGAGAGCCCAGAAGTAAACAAACTTTTAAATAGTCAACTGATGTTGACATAGGAGCAAAACAACTACAATGGAGCAAAGAGAGTCCAATCAACAAACGGTGCTGGACCAGTTGGACATCCACATGCAAAAAGAAAAAATCTATGCACAGACCTCACACCCTTCATGAAAACTAACTCAAAATGGATCATAGACCTGGGGTGCCTGGGTGGGTCTGTCGGTTGAGTGTCTGACTCTTGGTTTTGGCTCAGGTCATGATCCCACAGTTCATGGGTTCGAGCCCAGCATCAGGTTCTGGACTGACAGCAGGGAGCCTGCTTGGAATTCTCTCCCTCCCTCTCTCTCTTATCCCCTCCACCCCCCAAAAAATAAATAAATTTTTAAAAAATGGATCACAGAGGGGCGCCTGGGTGGCTCAGTCAGATTAGCAACCAACTTCGGCTCAGGTCATGATCTCACAGCTCATGGGTTCAGACCCCACATTGGGCTCTGACATCTCAGAGCCTGGAGCCTGCTTTGGATTCCGTGTCTCCCTCTCTCTCTGCCCCTCCCCCACTCGCACTCCATCTCTGTCTCTCAAAAATAAATAAATGTTAAAAAAGAATGGGTTACAGACCTAAATGTGACACTCCAAAACTAGAAAACTCCTGATAAATAACCTAAGAGAAAGCGTCGATGACTTTGGGTTTGGCAATGACTTTTTAGACCCAACAGCAAAGTCTCAATTCATGAAAGAATGATAAACTGGACTGTATTAAAATTAAAATCTTCTAATCTCTGTGAAAGATCTGGTCAAGAAAATGAAAAGACAAACCAGGGACTGGGAGAGAATGTTTGCAAAAGACCTATCTGATAAAGGACTATTATCCAAAATATATAAAATACTCTTAAAACTCAACAATAAGGACATAACCATGCCATTAAAAATGGGCAAAAGGCCCTCACAGACACCTCACCAAAGAAGATATGCAAATGGCAAAGAAATGCATGCGGAGATGCTCCATATCCTATCTCATCAAGAAAATTCAAGTTAAAACAATAAGATACCTATTAGAATGGCCAAAACCCAGAATACCGACGATACTAAACACTGGCAAAAATATGGAGCAGTAGGAAATCTCATTCATTGCTGGTGGAAATGCAAAATGGTACAGCTAATTTGAAAGACATTTTAGTGGTTTTTTAACAAAAACAAAGCATTCTCTTTTGATAGAATCCAGCAATCAGACTCCTTGGTGTGTCTCCAAAGGAGCCGAGCGCTTACGTCTGCAGAAGCCCCTGCACAGGGATGTTTATAGCCGCTTTATTCGTAATTGCCCAGACTTGGAAGCAACCAAGATGTCCCTCAGTAGGTGGATGGATGAATAAACCGTGGCACATTCAGACAATGGAATGACATTCGGTGCTAAAATAGAAATGAGCCATCAAGCTCAGAGAGACATGGAGGAACTTTAAATGCACATTACAAAGCAAAAGAAGTCTATCCGAAAAGGCTCTATACTGTATGATCCAACGAAATGACTTTCTGGAAAAGACCAAAAAAAAAAAAAAAAAAAAACTAGGGAGACAGTGAAGTATTTAGTGGTTTCCCAGAGCTAGGAGGGAGGGAGACATGAATGGGTAGAGCCCAGAGGATATTTAGGGCGGCGAAACTACCCTGTATGATACTTGCATAGTAGATACGTGACCTTACACTCTTGTCCAGACCCATGGGACGTGCAACACCGAGAGTGAACCCAATGCAAACCCCAAACTTTAGGTGATTATGATGTGACAACGTAGGTTCAGCCGTTGTACCCCATGTTCCACTCTGGTGTGAGGTGCTGATGATGGGGAGGCTACGACGAGTGGGGATGGAGAGTACATGGGAAATGTGTGTACCTTATCAACATTGCTGTGAACCCACAACTGCTCTAAAACGTAAGCCTCTGAAAAATTCTGAACAGTGATTCAGACAGTCCTGTGACTATTGAAATAGTGGGGGTGGTAGACTTAAAGGTAACTATTTGCTTCCGTTTACTAGAATGGGGACTTGTGCTTCTTGGCTGGAGGGGCATCAGGCCCTATGAGATGGCAGGAAATGGGAAGGAGGGACCACAGAGCTTCGGTTGCCCACCGCCCCCCCCCCTTCACCATTTCTGCCTGGTTCTAGTAACCAGTGTGCCATTTTGCCATCTCCAGCTTTCCTCCTTCCCTCTCTCTCCTTTGCTTCTTGTGACAGCTTGGGGAAGGGGAATTGTTGGAGGAGTCCTTAAGACGGCACCCGCAGTGTAGTGCCTCTTGCAAAGAAGGATCTCAAAATTCTTAGCGTTCTTTTCCTTACTCTTCTACCCCAGTTCGCTTCCCATCCAGCAGAGCTTCCTCGTAACTTTTCTGCCTCTTCATTCCCAGGCCGGTAGGGAGATTGCAACAAGGTCTGATCTATCTGAACTGAAATACAGTTTCCTTTGGTGAGCTCTTTGGGAGTCTAAATTCTTTTCCATCCGCCATCCCATATCTGTGGGTTTTAAAGATGATTTTCTGGAGGGAATTCACAGTTTCCCCTCTTTTCTAGCAATCAACACTGTTTATTCAATGCACATTTATTAAGTAACTACTCTGTGCCATATATCCTTCTAGATCTGAGAATACAAAGATGAATAAGTTGGGTCCTTTCCCACGGGAAGCTGGATCTTAGGAAAGATTAAATAATTTCCTTTCCAATACTGCTCTTGGAAGCCAGAATTTATTTTTCACAGTTGGCATCACCAAAGTCTTAGCTTTCCAGCTTCACTCATAATTTCTTACCCCCCGCCCCAAATCATATATACCCGTGGGAATTCTGAAAATGTAAATGTACTCGAAGGTCTCAGAACAAGTTTTCTTTCCAAAACAAGACGATGGGTATTTCTTCAACTAGAGAGTAATTTCAACTCCAAATTTTAGAGGCCCAGAATTTTAATTATTCCAAACAGAAAGGTCCTTCTCTCCCAATATTGTCCTTATAAAACCTCATGATACTTTGGCTTCCAAAATGCTGGCAGTTTAATTATGAACTCAGTTGAAATCGTAGAGCCATCACCCTCCACGTGTTAGAAATTCGTGTTGGATTGGCGAATTTAAAGAAACACATAAACCTGGAGAAGTCGTGAATTACTGTTAATTTGTGACACGTATGACTTAACAATACTCTTAACAATAACAGCTGCTGTACCTGCACTGTGTACCAGGTCCCGTCCTGGCAGCCCACCTCTACAGATCGAATAGCCGTGAAGGAAATTTGCTCAAGCAGTGTCACTTTTCACCGGCAAAGTTATTTTACTCTGCGCTGTCCTTATATAATGATGACCAGATTATTGATACTAATCTCCTCTATTCAAGGTAGTGGAAATTTTATGAGATCGCTGGGAAAATGCTATTTGGATAGAAACGGATGTGTTTTATTTTGTTTAGTTTCATTTTCATGGTGAGTGAAATAGCTACTGAGGAACCTATGGGGTCACCAGCTGCGAAATACCTAGGCAGGGAAAACAAATGTTTGATAGAATATTATGGGGTGTTTTTTTTTTTCAATGAATCACATAGCAAGATCTAGCAGTTGGCCTAAATCTGAACATTTATGATTTTTATTTTTTTAATGTTTATTTATTTATTTTTGAGAGGGAGGGAGGGAATGAGGGAGAGAGAGAGACAGAGAGAGAGAGACAGAGAGAGAGAGAGAATGAGAATGAGCTGGGGAGAGGCAGAGAGAAAGGGATACACAGAATCCAAAGCAGGCTCCAGGCTCTGAGCTGTCAGCACAGAGCCCGATGCGGGGCTCGAACCCACGAACTTTGAGACCATGACCTGAGCCAAAGTTGGACACTCAGCCGACCGAGCCACTCAGACGCCCCTAAATCTGAACATTTAAAGCCATCTTTAACTATATTCTGATCTTAAATATCTATTACTGTTAGTGACAGAGTCACAGCCACTCCTAACGTTGTTGGCCTCTATTCATAATGGAAGGAAAGGCTGAATTTCAGTTAATAGTTAGTGAAAACAAAGATGGAATTGTTCCTACCTAAGTTTCTCCACACATTCTATAAGAGCACCTGCTGTAACAGAAGTCATTACATTGAGGTTACATGAAGGAAGAACGGGGAAAGAAGGCAACTTTGGAGCCCACTGAGGGTGGTTTGGAGGCCTGGGTGAACTTCCCCGCAGGAAGAAGACGACATTGACCTCCTCCATGTACAAATATTAGGTTTTTCCAGCTGCAGATAAAAGTTTGCAATTTTTTTTATATTTTGAGTTACTATTCCTGAGAGAGTTGTAGAATTCTTGCCTTTGTCTTTCTGATTTCCAGGAGAGTATCATAATGCACTTCAAAAACTTTTATATGTATCTATTGATTTATATAAATTAAAAATATTACACTGAAGGGTGCCCGAGTGCCTCAGTCTGTTAAGCTTCCTACTCTTGGTTTCAGATCAGGTCACGATCTCGCGATTTGTGAGCTCCGACAGTGCAGAGCCTGCTTGGGATTCTCTCTCTGTCCCTTCTCTGCTCGCGCATGTGCGTGCACTCTCTCTCTCAAAATAAATAAATAAACATTTAAAAAGATTTAACCTTATGTCCACATTTATATCTAGAAATAGAAGACATAACAAACAATGTAACGTTTTCCATACCTTTCCTATAAGTTCTCGGTCATGTATTTAACATGCTGAGCAGCAGCGTTCCTGGTAAAACTGAAATTTCCAACAGCTTATTTTTATTCAAGACACATAATTTTCGCTCTGCTTCATAGGCACTCTTTGTAAACTTGCCATCTGTACGCTTTGATGGCTGCGATTTAATGTTCTTCACTTAACGTTTCACGGTGGCATTATTTATTTTAGTTATATTCAAAAAAGATTCGGGGCACCTGTCTGGCTCAGTCGGTGGAGCATGCAACTCTTTATCTTGGGATTGTGGGTTCGAGCCCCACATGGGGTGTAGAGATGACTTAAAATCTTTTTTAAAAAAGAGTTTAGATTGCAGTCCCGTTTTCCAGCTCACCAAGTTTTCCAACATGGGTCTCGTCTGGACACCAGTCCTGTTTCTTACAAAGTGGTTTGTTTTTGATGATGTCTTCAGCCATCTTCTTTCAACATGGATGCGCTTTATTTGCATAGGAAATGCCTACCTCCAGGTCTCTTATGGTTTAGTACTCCGCCATTGTCCACCCGGTCATCTGACTCATGGTTGCAGCTCAGGGCATGATCTCACAGTTCGTGGGTTCCGGCCGCACATCGGGCTCCGTACTGACAGTGGGGAGCCTGCTTGGGATCCTCCCTCTCTCTCTGTCCCTCTCTCTGCCCCTCCCCCACTTGCACTCTCTGTCCCTCTTTCTCTCAAAATAAGTGAATCAACCTAAAAAATTTTCTAATAAAGTAAAATAAGTGACCACAAACTAGGTTGCCTAAAGAAGAAAAATTTACCTTCTCGCTGTCCCAGACGCTAGAAGGCTGAAATCAAGCTGTCTACAATGCCATGTTCCTTTGGAAGCCTCTGGGGAAGAATCCTTCTTGCCTCTTTCTCCCTTCTGGGGGTCATCACCAATCCTTGTCATCCTTGGCATCCTTGGCTTGCTGCTGCATCCACTGAAGTTCCTGCCTCGACGGTAACGCGCCCTTCTCCTTGTATCCGTATCCAAATGTCTCTTTTTTTTTTATTTTTTAAACATTAAGAAAATTTTTTTTATGTTTGTGTATTTTTGAGAGAGAGTGCAAGTGGAGGAGGGGCAGAGAGAGGGAGACACAGAATCCGAAGCAGGCTCCAGGTTCAGAGCTGTCAGCACAGAGCCCGGTGTGGGGCTCAAACTCATGAATTGTGAGATCATGACCTGAGCCGAAGTCGGACACTCAACCAACTGAGCCACCCAGGTGCCCCTCAAATTTCTCTCTTTATAGGGGCACCAGGCAATGGATAAGAGCTCTCCCAATCCAATAGGACCTCATTTTAACTTTATTGCATCTGTAAAGACCCTATTTCTAACTGAAGTCACACTCACGGGGTTTGGAACTTAAATATTTTTGTCTTTTTTCTCAATTAAGAAAATATTTTACTGAGGCAAATTTCACATAACATAAAAGTAACTATTTTAAAGTGTATAATTTAGCAGAACTTAGTACATTAATGATGTGCAGCCATCACTTTTCTCTAGTTCACAAGCATTTCTGTCATGCCAAAGTAAAACCCCTTACCTATTTTTTATAATTTTGTTTTTATTTTTTTAATGTTTATTTCTTTTTGAGAAAGAGGCAGAGCAGGAGGCAGGTAGGGGCAGAGAGACAGGGAGACACGGAATCTGAAGCAGGATTCGGACTCTAAGCTGTCAGCACAGAGCCCGACACAAGGCTCAAACTCAGAGACCGGGAGATCATGACTTGAGCCAAAGTCGGACGCTTACTGGACTGAGCCACCCAGGCGCCCTGGAAACCCCTTACCTATTAAGCAGTTTCTCCCACATCCCCCTTAGTCACCCCCCTAGCAACCGCCAATCTGCTCTGTGTCTCTATGGATGGATCTGTTCTGGATATTTCCATAAGTGGAATCATATAACATGTGATCTTTTGCATTTGCTTCTTTCACTTAGCATGATGTTTGTAAAGTTCAGCCACATTACAGCATGTATCAATCCATCCGTTTTTCCGGCTGAATAATATCCATTGTCCAGTGTACTACTTTTGGTGTATCTATTCATCTGTTGATAGACATTTAGGCTGTCTGCTCGTCTTAGCTATTATGAATAGAGCCGCTAGGAACATGAATGTACGTATACTTGTTTGAGTTCCTGTTTTCAATTCGTTCGAGTGGGTTTCAGGGTCATCTGGTATATTCTGTGTTTAACTTTTTGAGAAATTGTCAAATTGGTTCCCACAGCTGCTGCACCGTTTTATGTTCCCACCAGCCGTGAACTAGGTTCTAACTTTTCCACATCCTTGCCGATACTTGTTATGCTTCGTTTTTGTTTGTTTCATTTCTAAATTCCAGTCGTCCTAGTGCCTGTCAACTGGTAGCCTCACTGTGGTTTTGATTTATGTTTCCCTGATGGCTAATGACGTCAGCATCTTTTCATATATCTCTTGGCAATGTGTATGTCTTCTATGGATAACTGTCTAGATCCTTTCCCCATTTTGTAAAAAATGTTGTCTGTTCGTTTTTTTTTGTTTTTGTTTTTGTTTTTGTTTTTGTTTTGTCTTTCTGTTGTTGTGCTAGAAGTTCTTTCTATATTATGGATACTAGATGTTTTATCAGATACACGATTTGTGAATATTTTCTCATTCTGTAGGCTGTTTTTTCACTTTTTTGATAATGTCCTTTGATGCACATTTTTTTTCTTTTTCTTTAGTTTTCAAATTTTTATTTAAATTCCAGTTAGCTAACATACAGTGCAATATTGGTTTCAGGAGTAGAATTCAGTGATTCATCTCTTACGTATCACACCCAGGGCCCATCATAACTAGTGCCCTCTTTAATACCCACTGCCCATCTAGCCCATACCCCACCTGCCTCCCCTTTAGCAACCCTCAGTTTCTTCTTTACCTTTAAGAGTCTCTTATGGTTTGCTTCCCTCTCTCTTTTTTCTTTTTTTTTTCTCCCTCTCATATGTTCGTATGTTTTGCTTCTTAAATTCCACATATGAGTGAAGTCATATGGTATTTGTCTTTCTGTGACTGACTTATTTTACTTAGCATAATATACTCTAGCTCCATCCATGTCATTTGCAAATGGCAAGATTTCATTCTTTTTGATGGCAGAGTAATATTCCATTGTGTGTGGAGGGGGCGTGTGTGTATGATGTATATATATATACACATCATCTTTATACATTCATCAGTCAATGGACATTTGGGCTCTTTCCATAGTTTGGCCATAGTTGATACTGCTGCTAAAAACACTGGGATGCATGTACCCTTTGAATCTATATTTTTATATCCTTTGAGTAAATTCTAGTACAATTACTGAAATGTAGGGTTGTTCTATTTTTTAACTTTTTGAGGACCCTCCATACTATTTTCCAGAGTAGCTGCACCAGTTTGCATTCCCAACAGTGCAAGAGGGTTTCCCTTTCTCCTCATCCTTGCAAACACCAGTTATTTCTTGTGTTGTTAATTTTAGCCATTCTGACTGGTGTGAGGTGGTATCTCAATTTATGGTTTTAAATTATATTTCCCTGATGATGAGTGATGTTGAGCATCTTTTCATGTGTCTCTTAGCCATCTGAATGTTTCTTTGGAAAAGTGGAGAAGTGTCTATTCATGCCTTGTGCCCATTTCTTAACTGGATTATCTGTTTTGTGGGTGTTGATTTTGAGAAGTTCTTTATAGAGTTTGGATACTAATTCCTTATCAGATATGTCATTTGCAAATATCTCCTCCTATTCCATAGGCTGTCTTTTAGTTTTGTTGATTATTTCCTTCACTGTGCAGAAGCTTTTTATTTTGATGAGGTCCCAATACTTCATTTTTGCTTTTGTTTTCCTTTTCTCCAGAGACATGTCTAGTAAGAAGTTGCTATGGCGCAAGTCCAAAAAGTTGTTGCCTGTGTTCTCCTCTAGGATTTTGATGGTTTCCTGTCTCATATTTAGGTCTTTCATCCATTTTGAATTGATTTGTGTGTATGGTATAAGAAAGTGGTCCAGGTTCATTCTTCTGCATGCTGCTGTCCAGTTCTCCCAAATCTTTCATTTTGATGACATCCAGTGTATCTATTTTTTTCTTATATTGCTCATGAGTTTTGTGTCATTTCTAGGACTCCATTGCCAAATCCAAGATCATTAAGATTTACACCTACATTTTCTACTAAGAATATGTTTTTTAAGAGAAGCACGGTGAGTCCCAAGGTCATGACCACATTTGAAGCAGTGTAAAGGGGAAAAAGTAAAAAGAGAGGGCGTGTTCCATGCCTTAAAGAGCGTAATCTGTAACGAAGCCTAACTTACTGGATCACATCCCATTGGCCAGCACTTAATTTTAGTTTAGAGTTGTACCTTATTGCAAGAGGGAACATCAGTAAGGTACAATTTAGCTTTATGCTCATATGCTCAACTAAAACTTCTATTCCTAAGTAAGAAGGAGATAATAGATGGGCACCTGGATGGCTCAGTCAGTTGAACATCCAACTCTTGATTTTGGCTCAGGCCACGATCCCAGGATTGTGGGATCAAGCTCTGCTCTGGGCTCTGCACTGAGCGTGGAGCCTGCTTAAGATTCTCTCTCTCCGTCTGCCCTCCTCCTGCTTGCGCGCGCACACACACACACACACACACATACACACACACTCTCTCTCTCTCTCTCTCTCTCTCTCTCTCTCTCAAAATAAAAAGAAAGGAAGAAGAGATACACATGAAAAACTAGCAGTCTTTGCCGCTGTTAATTAAATATTTGAGGTTATACTTTTCGAGAGTCAGACACTTCACCAACTGAGTCACCCAGGTGCCCCTAAGTTATATTCTTTTGACCAAACATTTTGTAGACCTTGCTGTCTTGTCAGATGAATATTGCTGGAGAACTTTGAGGCCTCTCCGATCCACCACTCCCTTACTTTTTCTGCCAGGATGAATAAACAGTTATCTTTTAGTCTTTGGAATTAAATAACCTACCCAGAATGACTCTGTGTTGATCCTTTTGTATCCGTTTCTTTAAAGCGCGGTTTGACATTTTGATCCACCAATTCTGACTTTCAGATAATGTTTTGATTACATTTCTACTTTCATTTGTTGGAAATTCTGCTTCAGGAAGAACGCGAATGTTTGGTTTTCATCTGTGACTGCTCAGCTACTTGCTATTTCTACACTGTATATTAGTTCAATAATGATGTTTTAGTCCTCAGTGGTTTCCCTGGCTTTACACCATGCCTTTTCATTTTAACTTTCATTCTAAAGTTTTATCATCTCATTTGGAGCACTTAATGTATCAAGTAACATCCTATTTAATCGATATAGCGATAAACATTTTCTGAATAGATTATTTCGTTTTGGGCAAATGTTTGTTTGTTTTGCTTGCTATTTTTTCATTCTTCCACAGAATCATTCATGGATGCCTTAACACTTTTTAAATCTATTTTTTAAAGTTTATTTATTTATTTTGAGAGAAAGAGTAAGCCAGCAGACTGCCAGAATCCAGCTCCAGCAAGTCCAGGAGTCCCCGAAGGATGAACGGTATTGGCACGATGAACGACTCGAGAGAGCTGCTTGGTTTCTGGAACCAGCAGACAACTCTGCTCTGCTGGTCTCAGTATTTTCATTTTAGGCAGTGAGTTATATTACATCAAAGAGTATTATTTTTTCTTAGAAGATAGTTAAATAAAGGAGATAGTGTTTTTTATGTCAGTTTCCCAGACCTTGAAGGAGAGTCTTATCTTAGCTGTTTTTTTATTCTATTCCTAAGCTAATGAACATACTTTTTTTTTTTCCAAGAAGAAAGCAGAGTTTTTAGTGTAACCTTGAGCGAGCAGGTGGCGCAAACATTGCTGCCTTAAGACCTATATTAATTGTTAATGGGGGAAGGGTAACTTACTTGGTAGAGACATAATTGCCTAATGCCTCCCTAAGTTCCTTTGCTTATGAGTGAGTGAATTTACACAACAGGGGCCTAACATCTACGTAAGTTACACCAATTTTTAGCCAGCTCATAACTGCTATCAGTTTGTGTAACCTATTCCCAAGAGGCAACTTTGAGGTTACTTCTAGCCAGGTTACTTTCATTTAGATCTTATCCATCAGGGCATCACATACCAGGTCCCTTTTTTCAGATGCCATAAAACCAAAGAGCATTACATCCCTTGAGGCCAACCAGAGCAGTGCAAGACGTCCAGGCCTGAAAGGTTATTAGAAGGAGATAGTATTGGGTGCCAGTTGGTCAGCAGGAGACCTTGCAACATTCGCCTTTTCCACACAGGGAGACATCTCAACCTGTGAGCCCAAGATGGCTCCTGACAGCAGGCGCGCGGCAGAGAGACAGGGAGAGAGAGAATACTAAGCAGGCTCCTCACTATCAGCACAGAGCCCGATGCGGGGCTCGATCTCACAAAGTGTGAGATCTTGACCTGAGTCGAAATCAAGAGTCAGATTGCTCAACTGACTGAGCCCTCCAGGCGCCCATGTTTTAATCTTAACTTCACTGGAAATGAGCAGCTTTAACCAGTCCATTTATTTCTGTTGATATATTTTTGGATGGATTTTTCTTGACTCCCATTCCATCTTTTTGGGGAATCGTTTGAGAGCCCACTTTCCCCTAGACCCCAGGAATGAGTGCAGCAGAAGGAAGGCAGAAGCTGGGCCTGTAAGTAGAAATGGTCGCCAGACTTGGGTTTCGTCTCATCTTCTAACATCTCGTTAAATGTCCTGTACTTTTCCTGTGAGAGAGAACTCAGCATGTCCGATAGCTTAACCTGTTCAATGTGGAACATTAGGCCTTAGCTTGTGTCAGAGAGCATCAGCCATGTTTATTTTCCCCCTTTCCATTTTTCTTTCCAGGGGTATTCCCAGCATTCCAAGCAGAAGAGTGAAAGGCCAGGTAGAACTTGGTCTTGGATTAAGGACTTGTTGCGTTGGGAGGAGATATTAAGTGTTTTCAGATGTCATTTTCCCCATCTCCCACTCCGTCTGCGCCCCCCCTCTTCTCCCACTGTCCCGCCTCAGCTCTTCTGTTTGACCAAATTTCTATTTATTGCCGGTAGTAATTAGTTCTGAGTTTTTAATGATCCTTCTGCTTTTCCTCTTCAACTCTCCTCTCAGTGGGGAATAGAGAATCATGGCAAATTCTAGCAGTTTTTCCGGACTGTGATTACAGGAGGAGGGGTTCACGGGGGGTGGAGGGCCTTTTTAAATAATGGAACCGTCTGCATCTTTGTTCAGATTTGCTTATGAATTCTCCACACTCTGAATTGAGAGTAGGTTGTGAAATTTCTCAGGATTCTGTTTACTCATCTCTCTCTCCGGACTGTTTCCGTGGAGGGTGAAATTGGGCTTGTGCAAACCTCCCTAAACTGAGTGGAACAGATTCTTGAAAACATTCGTGTTTTCTTTTGACTCGTCCTCAACCCCTTCCTTTGTTTGATTACTCCTTAGTCATGTGGGAACACAGTGAATGGGGCTGGCCGAATCAGTCAGGATCTCCCCGTCAGGAAGAAGAGGGGATGGACATATTAGGGTAGTTGGTCAGCAGTGCCTACCAGATCTAACGCTAACAGGCCCCGACGCCTTTATTAAGCGATCTTCATAGCTTCACAATAGCATCTACATTTTCCTAATCATATCTTCAGTCTTCTCTTTTCTTTCCTAATTTTTAAAATTTTTAAATGTTTATTTATCTTGAGAAAGAGAGAGAGAACATGCGCACAAGTAGAAAAGGGACACAGAGAGAGGGAGAGAGAGAGAGAGAGAGAGAATCCTAAGCAGGCTTCGCACTGTCGGTGCAGAGCCGGATGTGGGGCTTGAACTCACAAACCATGAGATCATAACCTGAGCCAAAATGAAGAGTCAGACACTTAATTGACTGAGCCCCCCAGGCGCCCCTTTGGTCTTCTCTTAAAAGCTGAAAGGAGTTTGTGAAAGGTGAAAAAAGAATGTATCTTTTTTTTAATCTATCAGATAAGAGAGGTTAAAGTAAAGAAGAAAAGGAATACTCAGTGCCAGCTAGGGTACGAAAAGGGAAAAAAGGCAATACACACACTCAGAGCTGCTGGGAATACAAATTAATACAAAACTTTCCAGAAGTAAATTTGGCAACACGTATCAAAAAACTTTTAAAATGCGCATACTCTTTGAATTGAATATTTCACTCGTAGATGTTTATCTTAGGGGGATAACTGAGTGTGTGTGCAAAAAATAATATGCAAGGATGAATCACTGTAGTATTTTATTTGATACTAAAGAATTTGAAGCTAATAATCAGGGTGGGTTAAAGATCTTTTTCTACCCATCTACAATGTGATTTTAGACAACATTAAATAAGATGTCATAGACACTAAAGTGATTTGCCATGTATTGAGCCATTTATTGTGTGATTTATGTAGATTATTTTAATTAATAATTTCATGAGCTTTGTGAATAGGTAATGTTATCACCCCCGTTTTAAAAAAGAAGGCACAGAGGATTAGGAATACTCAACTTGCCCAGGGTCCTGCCGATAGTTAAGTGACAAAGACAAGATTTGAGTAAAGATTTTAATCCCATGTTCTCAAAATAAAATCTTCCACTGAGGTATAATTGACATACGACAAACTGCATGTATCACCATATCACAATTGTATAATTTTGTACGTTAGGGCATATGAATAAGCATATAAAATGATCACCGCTATCAAGAGAGTGAATGCAGTCATCCCCTACAAGTTGCCTTTAGTCCTTCTGTAATCCAGCTTTCTTGCCCACCCTGTCCTTTGTATCTCTGCTGAATTGCTTTTGCCTCTTTGTCAGAAATCATCTGGCGATATATGTGTGGGTCTCTTTCTGGAATCCATCTTCTGTTCCATTACTCTATTTTTCTATATTTACCCTAGTACCACACTCTCTTGAAACACGTACCTTTATACTATTTGAAACCAGAGAATGGCCGTCTTGCCACTTCATTCATCTTTTTCAAAGTTGTCTTGTCTATTCTAGGATCTTTTGCATTTCCATGCAAATTATAGAATCTCTCCAATAAATTCTACAATAAAGCTTGCTGGAACTGGAATGCTTTGGATCTATAGATCAATTTGGGGTGAATTCACATGCTAAAATTATCGAATCATCTCATCTGTGCGTTTGTTTAGGTGTCTCTCGAATTGTTTAGGGCTCCTTTAATAAACCCCAGCACTGCAGTTCAGTGCACAGGATTTCACATCTTTAATGTTTATTTAGTTGGGAGAGACAGAGCACGAGCACAGGAAGGGCAGAGAGAGAGGGAGACACAGAATCGGAAGCAGGCTCCAGGCTCTGAGCCGTCAGCACAGAGCCCGACGCGGGGCTCGAACTCACAAACTGTGAGATCAGGACTTGAGCCGAAGGCGGATGCTTAAACAACTAAGGCACCCAGGCGCGCCGGGATTTCACATCTTAGCCAGATTTCTTGTTAGGAATGTTCATAATTTCGATGCTATGGTAAACAGTATTGTATTTTAAAACTCAGTTTCTAATTATTCTTCACGGATATATATATAACTGGTTTTCATATATTTACATTTTATTCTGCAACTTAGCTAAACGCACTTGTTAGTTCTGGTAGCTTTTCGATGATTCCATTGAATTTTCTACATAGATGATCATGCCATCCGTGAATAAAGATAGTTTTATGTCTTCATTTCCAAAATAAATGTCCGTTATTTCTTTTTCTTGTCCTTTCGCACTGGCCAGACATGAAAAGAAGTGGGGAGAGTGGAAACTTTTGTCCTGTTACATTAATATTAGAGAGAAAGAATTCAGTCTCTTCCTTTTAACTATAATTTTAGCTACAGGGTTTTCATAGATGCCCTTTACCAGGTTAGAAACAAGTTACTTTCTATTCGTAGTTTGCTGAGTGTTTTTATCATGAAAGAGTGTTGGATTTATTCAGATGCATCTTCTGTACTTGATTACATGATCGAATGTATAATTATGCTCTTTAAAAATGTGTTAATATGATCCGTTACATTGACGACCTTTGAGTGTTTAACCAGACCTGCATTCCTTGAGGAAACCCTATTGGTCACGGCATGTTATCCACTGTGTACATTAACTCGCTCTCTCTGTCTTATTCTGGATGGCTTCACTTGTTATGTTTTCCAACACACAACAAACCTTTCTAGTTGACATGTCTAATGCGACATTAATCCCATCCAGTGCATTTGTCATCTCAAATGCAGTAGTTTTTTTTCTCTTAGAAGTTCCACGTGATCCTTTTGTACCTTCCGTGTTTGGATTTAACATTTTGAACATGTAAAAATCTAGCTATAGTAACTTTAAGTGTCTTTGGCTATGAACTCAAATATTTGTGCTAGTTCTGAGACGGTCTCCATACCTCAGGATTGTTTGAATTTGGATTTCTCTTAAGTTAGACATGATTTCAGATCATTAAGGCCCAGTTCTCGGTCTTATAAATTTTCATTCCATGTCTTTTTCCCATTTTTCTATCAGAATTGGGGTCCTTTGTCCCACTGTTTTTTTTATGTTTATTTATTTTTGAGACGGAGAGACACAGAGCATGAATGGAGGAGGGGCAGAGAGAGAGGGAGACACAGAATGTAAAGCAGGCGCCAGGCTCCGAGCCATCAGCACAGAGCCTGATGCGGAGCTCGAACCCACAGACCGCGAGATCATGACCTGAGCCGGAGTCGGACGCTCAACTGACTGAGCCACCCAGGCGCCCCCGTCCCACTATTTTTAAAGTCTTCACATATTAACAGATACCAGCCCTTTATCTGTGATATGTGTTGCAAATATGTTTCCAGTTTTGTCAGCTTTCTCAGATTTTGAGCATACGGTATGTTTTGCTATGCCTTTAAAATATATTTTAAGTAGTCTAATGTCTCAATGCACCTTGGGTTAGCAAGCAGCCAGTAGCCCCCAGAAAGTGGTCCATGGGAAACCTAGAAAAGGCCCACTAACCGCAAAGGATGTGTGCTCATGTGCAGACCGCAAGCCGGCTGGACCCGCTATGAGAATTCAGAACATACCGTCTCTGGCTAATCCCACCACCCATTTCCCCCCGAGGCCTAAATCCCGAGAGACCCTTCGCATTAACGAGCTAAATGGACAGGGCAGGACTTGTTCACAAAGTGTCTCTTCCAAGAAGCTTGTTATATAGCCATTCATAAATATGAATTCCCCTAGTGTCCCTCGTCATGGGAGCGAGATAAACTCCACGTGTCCCGGAGGCCACGGGAGCAGGAAGGGAGGTAGGACATTCGCAGTACCAGCAGTGGCATAACGTGAGAACGCCTCTGGTGGCTGAGGACACATGTTGGCAAGTGCTTCTCTCATACGGCACATGTGCCTCTGGTGAAGACAAGCCCCTCCCTCGTCGTACTCCTAAGTCTGAAATTATAGTTTTCTGCAGGAAAACACCCAGCTCAACGTCCAGCACGTGCGCGTTTGCCCCTCCTCGCCTAGAGTGGTAAAATCTGAGTGTTACACCTACTGAGATAAACTCACTCCCCTAAATTTGAAACAAGACGAGGATCCCCAGTAGAGCAAGTTTATTCGCTGAAACCTTGGCAGCCTGAAGACAGTGATTTCGGTCTGGAAATAGAAAACCGAGAGGAGCTGTGTGGACAGTGGGAAAAGGAGGTGGGATGTGAAAATTCCCGGGCAGTAGCCAATAATTGAAAGGTCTTCGAGGTGCATGAGAAGGGTTTGTACGAGGGAAGTGGGGTGTCTCACATATCTGTGGAGACTTAAATATGGCCCCTTTGGTTTGGAGGGATTTTAGAGAAGACATCTAAAACAGAAGGTAATGGTGAGGGGTGGGAGAGTACAAGATAAAACAATGAACGGGGAGATGGCCATGGGGAAAGGCATGGAGGAAATATCTCCTCTTTGCCATGTGTGCCGCCAGATTTGAACCAGGGGAGATAAGAAGAGATGGCAGGTAACTTTGGGATGCATCTTTAGGGGTGCCGAAGAAACACCTCCATCCAACTAGAACGTCTTGGCCTCTCCCACGCCTCAAATCCTTTAACTGTGGAGGTGTCAGGAGTGGTGCTTTGTGCTGTCTGCGCCACCCCAGGGCTACCGTTGGCCGGAGCAGTGTCTCGATGACCAAAGGGGTAAAGATGTGGCTGTTATTTGACTCGAGAGGGGTGAATATCGGGAGGGTAGGAGCCCTGGGGTAGACCACTGTTTGGGTTCAACATGGCTGAGAACCTAGCACAGATACTGAACAACCGAACCCAAGCAGGAAATACCCAACGGCAAGCGTGGAACGACTAATCGTAAGGGAGAAACAACCAACCACACGAGAAGAAAGGCAGGGGAGGATGACCCCGTGTGCAGCGACAGTGCCAGGCTCCCTCTCTTCCCCCTTATCAACCCTCCACCCGACTCCTCTACCCTGCCCTTGCCTCACGCCAATCCCTCCTCAGCTCGCACCCCTTCTTGGGGAAGCCCCCTTTCCACCCAGTGTCCATTTTCTTCCCCTGGCTAATGTCCGTTGCCCTTCCGGGTGCACAAGACCGCCAGGCGGGTAGAGATGGCCCCGTAAGCGTGCACGGTGAAAAGACCCTCTGAAACCTCTGTCACCTGTTCAAGAAAGCACAAGAGAGAAGGGCGAGCAACCACACTGGGTCTGTTCGCAGCAGCCGATGAAGAGAGTGAATCCAAAGAAGAAGCCACGGCTTCAGCTGGAGCAGGACCAGGAGACCCGGGGGGACCTGTCGACCCAGGTAAAGCACCGTGTATACAGAGGCCTGGAGACCCCCTGCAGAGTCTCCACATGAGCCTGTGGACACAGGGCCGACCACAGCCAGCAGCCAAATGCTACACCAACAGGGTATGCGGGCTGCAGTGATGAAAATAACACCAATAAGCTATGAAAAGATGTGTCTCTGTGAGTTCTCTGGTGGTCAGGAGAGAGACAAGGGAAGAAGCAAGTAGGTCACAAGGGAGAGATGTGGGGTCCGGCAGGGCCCAGGGCCAGCCCACCAGGCCCACCGTCAGCCAGACACCAGGGCACGAGGATGAGGTGAAGACTGAGCACTGAAGACCGATTTCCTCCTTAACACTTTATTCCTAGGCAGGAAAAAAAGGACTTGGAGGGAGCGTGTGTGTTGTGTGTGTGTGTGTGTGTGTGTGTGTGTGTGTGTACGCGCGCGAACTTGCGTGCATGTGTGTGTTGTGATGGGGGGATGGGTTGAGATGTGATGGCACCCCCTCGCCCCCCCCCCCCGCCCACAAAGGCAGACAAATCACCTCCAGGCCACATGGTGGTGGTGGTTGCATATCATCCTATGCCGAAAGGCCCTGAGATCACAAAACTCAAATCGCCTACCGCATCCCCAAACACTAAAGCAATGGTATTTGCGGGCCGTAATTCCCACCGCGACTTAGGTACTTTCTTACTAAGAACTGGGGTAGAGCAGACTGCAGCATTTCTAATATTAAATACTACCTCCAAAATTTTGTCATTCTCGGGGGCTTCAGCTCATAGCTGAGGGGTTTTGACATGAAGTGTACGGGGTTGAGTTAATCCCATTCCTTGAGTTAATTGTTCAGGTCTCTGTGCTGTGTATTTACTTCTCTGTTGTCCTTTATTTCCACTCCTGGGCCCCATTCCCCTTTTCTTAGTCATCCTAATGAATTTTATGCGTATCCTTTCCCTTGCCTGAGAGTTCATAAAATGCATATTGTGGTTTATGGCCATGCCTCCTAAAATTTATGTATCTGTTATAGTGTATCATTGTTTCTTACTAACTCACTCAGCAGTATTTTGTTTTAAGTTGATTTATTTATTTTGAGAGGGAGAATGAAAGAGAGAGAGAGAGAGAGGGGGGCAGAGAGGGAGAGGGAGAATCCCAAGCAGGCTCCGTGGTGTCAGCGCAGAGCCCAATGCAGGGCTCAATCTCACAAACCATGAGACCATGACCTGAGCTGAAATCAAGAGTTGGACGCTTAACCAACGGAGCCACCCAGGCGTCCCTCAGCAATATTTTTACGATCTATCCATGTTGCTATATGTATGTCTTGTGTGTTGTTTCTTTCCCTTGTAATTAAATATTTCAGAAACATTTTTTACTATGTAAACTTTAGAAAGATATTTGGGTTTTTCAATATTACACAAAGTATTTTTACTAGGTTAACTAAATATATTTTAATTGCTTACCAAATGATACTTTAGTTTAATTGAAATTCAACTTACTGGCTTGATAATACCAATGAAATAATTAAACATTTCTTAAAATGATAATGGATTAAAGTACTATGATCATATACGGTTTTTTATATTTGACTTAATTAAATTGGAATGAGATTTATCTGTTGAATAATTATTATGTTTCAACTAACACTTTCTGAAAAAAAAATACAATTGAGGCTGAGACAGTTATCGGGTGTGATTAGTCAGAAACGATATCTGGTGATCCTTCTAGATTTTGTGGTGGCATAACAGCACGTTGATTAATTTCTCTCTGTATATCTGAGACATCGGGAGAATTTGAGTCCTGAGCTGAAGGATAAAGCGAACACATTTACTTTTCTGGATTTGAGAGAGGAGAATAGTGGTTTGCCTGGACTAATGCCAGTTCGGTTTGTAGATGAATCGAATGAAGAGCCTGCCTGAGGGCTCAGTGATTTGTGCTGGCGAGAAGTCGCCTCCCCAGGTAAGGAAGAAGAGCAGTGACCGCAGCCCAGTAATGCGATAGCGGGCACGTTGCTTCTGTGTGTCCGGTGGACACTGCCCAGAGAGTTAGCTAGGTATTTGAGAGGAGTCCGAGAATTAGCAGGCGGAGCTTTGTCCTGCCGCAATGGCGCTACGTTGGTTTTTGGTTTTGATTTTGCTTTTGTTTTTGACCATCAGTCGTAACTAGTTTATAGGTAACAAAGTGTTTTAAGGTTTCTTGTGGTTTCTGGGTAGGCAGAATCACCTCGGAAAACAAATAAGAAACAACAGCAAAAACATCGCCCCCCCCCACCACCACATGCACGCAAGCTTCTCTAAATACGCGGCGGAAAGAAAGGTACATATCCTATGTGTGAGAGGAACTCACCATCTCTGAGTGTCTGTAGTGTTGGAAGGCTGCAAGAGACTTGATATGACCAAGCAGCTTGCTTCCACGTTTGCGGAAGTTGGAAATAAACCTACAATGACTTGCTAGTGTGTATGGTCTGGACGTTTGGATTTTCAGATCATAGGTTTTTGTAAAGTGAAGCACTTTTTAGACTCCATCAAAAGGGACAAAAAACATAAAGAGACACATTACTGACCCAAGTCTGTTTGCGTGTGAATTCCCAAGCACTTGCTTTAGATAATATGCTACCTCAGCATCACACACGCATGTACATACACGCACGCACGCGCACGCACACACACACACAAACATACACACACAGAGGTGGGTTTAACCATTGATAGTGCAAGTATCGAAATACCTATGTCCAAAAACTTTAATTTAACCTTCAAGAAACAACTAATTAGCATTAATTTTGAAAAGGAGGCAACGGAAGTCAAGTAGTCTGTATCATAACAAAGCCCGGGGCGGATCCCAGACCACAGACGTTTGTTCGATTACAAGAGGTCCCTGGCTTCTCCAAACCCTTCATGCAGGATTACTGGAGAAATTGTAGCTTCTTTGAAACTCCCTGTTACCCCAAGTTTCACATTGGAGACGATTACGCATTTGCATTTTGGTGAGAATTAGTTTATCAAAGACCTGAGCGTATCAGGGACAGGAGAAGCCTCCGAGGTCATCTAACTCACCACTTTGACTTAATGCACAAGGAAACCGAAGCCCCAGGAAAGGATGAAACTTACCCTGGGTGACCCAGCAAACTAGAACCAAGTCTCTAGAGTAAGTAGGTGTCCATAGCACGGATCTCTACAAAGAACTGGCCTAGTTCCGCCCAAGCAGACAAAGCCCATTTCCTCCAGAAGTTCTTAAGCGGCCCTGCTCACTTGCGGAAAACTGCCGATGAACTTCATGGTTAAAGGCAAGTAGAGAAGTTCGCCGATTGCACGTGAGCCCTTTGAACCCAATGCTAGTCGCCTCCAGGTGGGCAGGGGCTGGGAGACTCCAGTTCGGCAGAGGCATTTTAGGAGGAGAAACAGTGTAAGATCAGGGAAGTAGCTTAGCACCGTTCTTCAAAATCAACTATTTATACATTAATGACATCCTCGCGTCTCTACTGGAAGAGCGTGTGGGGGCGCCTGGGTGGCTCAGTCGGTTAAGCGGCCGACTTCAGCTCAGGTCATGATCTCACGGTCTGTGAGTTCGAGCCCCGCGTCGGGCTCTGTGCTGATGGCTCAGAGCCTGGAGCCTGCTTCGGATTCTGTGTCTCCCTCTCTCTCTGCCCTTCCCCTCCTCACACTCTGTCTCTATGTTTCTCAAAAATAAATAAAAACGTTAAAAAAATTTAAAAAATTAAAAAAATTTAAGAGCGTGTGTTATCTTATAGAGATTCAGGGATGCCTTTGTGCGTGTGTGTGTATGTGTGTGAAGAGAGGGAAATGGAGGTTAGTATTATAAAACTAGTTTCAATTGGTTTTAAAATCTAGACACAGTTAAATTCTAAAAAGCATGTGTTCCTGGCACTCTAAGCTGTTCCAATCAATCGAGTCCATAGGTAGAACAAAAGAAGACATATTACCTTCATTAAAAGCAAAGTCAATCCATTTTTTTGTCATTGTCTAGATGGGATCCCCAGATAAATGAGAATATAGGTCGCTTTTAGAAATACCTTATTCTTCAATTATAAAATGAATATGTTCTCTGTGAAGATTCAGAAAAGTCATAAAAACAAGTATAATAAAGATAATTCCTAATCTCATCACCTAGGGCCAGCCGCTATTAATATTTTTGTCTTTGCAGACTTTTTGCAAAAAATATGAATACATTCACAACTGTACTTTTAATTTTACAGAAAATCGTCTCATGATATACACACTTCAGTAACCTTTTTTTTTTACATTTCTATATGTCATAAATACACACTCACATTCACACTGCATCGTCACTGACGATGGCTCGGCAGGATCCTATAGAAGGGATATACTGCGGCTTACTTATGCAATTCTCTATTAAAAGCTATTAGATTGTGGGGTTTTCCTCTATAACAAACAACATTATGATAAAAAGCATTTTTAATACGTATGTATGTAATTGTCTGTTTAAGGGATGACTTTTTCCTCAGGATAAATTCTTGGAAGTGGAATTTGTGGGTCGAAGGGCCTCAGGTAAAGGCTTTGGACTCATACTAGTTTGCCCTTCAGATAATTTATATCAATTCAGATATGCAATATCAATTTTTGCTCCAAGGAAAAGCAAATGTATAACTATGTTGATTTCCCCATACCCTTGTCGACTCTAAGCATCTTTTTTTGAAATGCTCTCAATCTCCTAGGAAAAAATTCTCATGGATGGTTCCACGAGCCTTCCTTTGAAACAAATTTTCCTGACTGCGTTGGCCCTTGCACCTTCTCTTTTGGCCTCTGCGCATTTTTCTCTGTCCCACTGATCTTTCTTCTCGCCGGCCAGCGATGGCATGCTTACTGTGTCCCAGACGGTGGGCAAGATGGGTGATTATCTAATTAGAACTTAGCATAGGGGGAGTGGGTGATGGGCACAGAGGAGGGCACTTGTTGGGTTGAGCACTGGGTGTTGTATGGAAACCAATTTGACAGTAAGTTATTATTTTAAAAAAAATGAAAAAAAAAAAAAAAAGAACTTAGCAGAACACCAGGGGTGAGGAGACACTACCCTTCCACACAGCTTGATAGATGCCGAAAGAGGTAATGCGATTTGTTCAAGCTCAGGGAGTTGGTAAGTGGCAGACAGATGGTGCTAAACCGGATCCGTCTGCCTCTGAGGCTCTGCTCTTACCCGCTACGCCAACCTCCTCGCCGCGGACATGTGGAATTACTCTGGAACCACGGCCTTTCCCCTCTGGCTTCTGGCTCGGGTGTCATGCTTAGAAATGCCTCTCCTTGCCATGAAGCAGAGAAGAACACCGTCTGTTGGGAGTGAGAGGGAAGGTGACGAAGAAGGAGCTTGGAGGACAGTGGAGGGACGTTCGGCCTGGCCTCTGCAGATGCCTTCGCATTGAGGCTGCTCCCCACCGCCGCCAGCCACCGCCAGTGCTGGTCTGAAGAGGCCCATTGAGGGGCGCCTGGGTGACTCAGTCGGTTAAACGTCCGACTCCAACTCGGGTCACGATCTCACTGCTCGTGGGTTTGAGCCTCGCCTCAGGCTCTGTGCCGACGGCTCAGAGCCTGGAGCCTGCTTCCAATCTGTGTCTCCCTCTCTCTCTCCCCTCCCCCACTTGCATTCTTGTCTCTGTCTTGTCTCTGTCTCTCTCTCTCTCAAATATAAACATTAAAAAAAAAATCCCCTTTTCAATGTCCGGTTCCTTCCAAACTTAGCCTTGTCTTCCTCCTCGCGTTTAGAGCGAAACTTCTTAAACTTTAAGCATCTTTTTGAACTTCCTCTCTTCCTGTTCACATAGCAACCCACTCCTTTCTGGCTCATTATTTGCGTGAAAATGGCTTGATAGTTTCTTTAGTGACCACCCAGCTCAAAACCCATTCATCCACCCTTACCTTACACGGTTACCCGCTTTCTTATTTCTAAAAATCTCTCCTTCCTCGGACTCTGTGACTAAATACTCTCCTGGTTTTCCTTGTACGTGGCAGACTTTTCCAAACTCTTCTTTGGTGATCTCGGCCTCTGCTTTCGTACTTCCGTATCCCTCGTATGCTCTCTTCCTTGTTACTGCCTGGGTGTTTTTAGACGCTGGCGATGCTCAAGTTATCAGTGTCCCATCGAATGACAAAGCCACGTTTCCAGCCCAGATCAAGCGCTGGACTTCAGAGGAACATCAGCAACAAGATGCGAGCCGTCTCCACTCAAAGGTTTTTCATCTACCCTAATCTCAACATATTTAAAACAGAAATCATTTTCCGCTCCAAAGCTGTTCCTCTTCCATTTCCTTTCCTGTCGCATCCACCCAATTTACCAGGGTAGAAATCCAGGATCATTTTCGACTTCTTCTTTTACCTACTCGTAACCCTTTCAAATAGATCTAAAATTATCCATGCCGCTTCCCAACTCTGCGGCCCTGTGTTCGTCTCAGCTTCCAGAATCTCCTGCTGCATTAAGGCGGTCTGTTAACTGTTCTCTTTGCCTTCAGTCTTTCCTCCGTTAAACCATTTTAACACCACAGCAAGACTTAATGTTCTCAAATGACAGTCTGGTCATGTCCCTGCCCATTCTTTCCATGGAAATGTCTAAGCCCCTCCGTGAGACGGCAGCGGCGCCTCCAGAAATTCTACACGAATAACAAATGCTTTGGCAGTCAAAGGAGAGGGTGACGGTGATAATGTGCTCAGAATCGAGGGTTAGTGAACTCCTTTTAAAATTGCTTTTGCATAGCATTTTGCAACACTTGGAGAAAATGTCAACTTTCCATATCGAAGACTGGGAAGACGGCTAATAAGACACTGAGGAATAAGGCTCCCCCTCTTCTATACTGCCCTTTGTATCTGTCCCCCGAGGTATGACCCTACATGATCTGGCACCTCCTTGCAATTCATTTACCTTTTGCCCACCCCTGTCCCTGGTCAATTATTAATCTCCCTTTAAGCCAGTCAGTGGATGCCCACTATGTCCTAAAAACTATGCTAGGCATTAAGCACATGGCAACGAACAGAACAGAGTCTTGGACATCATGGAGTCTCTGTATGGCAGAGGAGGTCACCAGTCAATAAATCCTTTTAGTGTTAATAACATAGTTACTTACACTTGTAACAAGTGACTATTGGGGCGTGGTGAGATCTAGTCCAGGTTTTCTCAACCATAGCACTATTCAGGGTCAAATAACTCTTTGTTGTGGGGGGCAGTCCTCTGCCTTGCTGGGGTTGGGGAGGGTAAAAACTCATCCCCAGTTGGTAATCACCTTTCCAGACCAAGGGTACCATTAATTAATTGATTGATTTAGGAGTCAAATGTCTTGAATTTCCTCAAGCAGGGAAAGTTCTTTTTGTGAACTGAACACCTGGGCATACACTATTCTTTCTGCCCAGAACACGCCACTCCTTCCTTCATTGAACCACCCTAAAATCTCCCGTTCCAACACTTTCATTCTGGGGTAGATGCCCTTGTGTGTTCCCATAGCATCGCAAACACCTCCCATCCACGCAAATCACACCGCATGGTAATTTTCTGTTTACTTCTCTCTAAACCAGTAACGTTAGCACCGGTCCTGTTCCTCATTGTATTAAAAAAGTTCAAACTTTTATTTGGCATGAAAGTGATCAAAACATACTTGTTGAATTAAGGATTGAGTGAATTACGGGCGCCTGGGTGGCTCAGTCGGTTAAGCATCCGACTTCGGCTCAGGTCATGATCTCACAGTTCATGAGTTCGAGCCCCTCATCGGGCTCTGTGCTGACAGCTCAGAGCCTGGAGCCTGCTTTGCATTCTGTGTCTGCCTCTCTCTCTCTCTGACCCTCCCCCACTCATGCTCTGTCTCTCTTTCCCTCTCTCTAAAAAATAAATAAACATTTAAAAAATTAAAAAAAAAAGATTTGAATGAATTGAATGAATGAGACGAGGGAATAAAGTGGTCCACTAGGATTGAGTGACAACAATTAATTCTACTAATTTGTTATGACCATTTTGATAAGACACCAAATGTCAACATATAAAATCAGCTCTCAAGTACTAGGAAAAGTGGTCACCAGACATCCCGAACTCTCCCTCATACATAGCGATCGCTCCATCTATTTCCTTGATTCAATTTCTACTGTTCATGTATCCTGGGTTCTCACTAGTGTGAAGATAGGAAATAGTGTAAGAATTAGAAATTGGCTGATATTGTCTGGTTTACAGACTATTTGGGAATTTAGAAAGCTATGATTTTTGACAGCTGTCCCCAGATACTTTCACACAGAAGAACTGGGACAAGCTTGGTAGAGCGATGGGAGCTGGGCCTTCCAAGATGACCCCAGCCCAGCAGAGCTGTGGAGACAAAACTCCTTACTGAGAGCCATGGAGGTAACACTGCTGCTCCGGCAGGTCTAGAAGGCAAGATATCAAGTCAGGAAGTTTTATTCTCAAGACTTACAATCTATCGGAATTTGCTTTGATAGATTTTGGACCTGCTTAGGACTGCCACCCTCTTCTTCCTTCTGAAAACTCCCTTTTGTAATGGGAATGTCTACCCAGGACCTGTCCTGCCATTGTATTGTATTTTCAAAGCACAAAACCTGTCTGGTTTCACAGGTTCACGGTTGGAGAGCGATTTTGTCTCAGGATGAATCATATCCCGAATCTCACCCAAATCTTATTTAGATCATATTTAGATGAGACTTTGGACTTTAGACTTTATAGTTGATGCCTGATCAAGTTAAGAGATGGGCTGTTGGGATGGACTGAATGCACTGGCGTGTGATAAGGATGGGAATTTGGGGGTACCAGCGACAGAACGCCATGGACTGAATTGTATCCCCTCAAATTCCTGTGTTGAAGCCCTAGCTCCCAGAGCGATGGTATTTGGAGATGGGGCGTCTGGGAAGTGATTAGGTTTAGATGAGATCATAAGGGTGGGGTCCTAACAGAACCGGTGGCTCTGTAAGAAAAGAATGCTTCTCTCAGTCTTCCTGTCTCCTTGTCCCTCTGTCCCTGTCTGTGTGTCAAGGAAAGGCCATGTGAGCACACAGTTAGAAGGCAGCCATCTGCAAGGCAGGAAGACATCTCTCACCTGAACCAAATCATGCCGGCACCTTGATCTTGGACCTCCAGCCTCCAGAACTGTGAGAAAATTAATGTCTGGTTTTTAAGCCTATGGCATTTTGTCATGGCAGCCTGAGCTAAGACAAGTACACGTCAAGGACACTGGCTTCTCAGAAGTTTACGACGATCCCCGGTGATGCTTTCGAATCTCGGCCTTAATCCTTTTACCTCCAAGTACCAGTGGACTTTTGAAAAGTCAGTACTGTCTTCTCTGCAGACCGGCTGCCCCTGCTCAGGTGCTCAGGGCCCTAATTCTGTCAGCGACACTGCTATTCTCTCACGTATCTGAGCTTGAATATGTGCTTCTGTTCGCGTTATCTCCCGGAAGCCCCCGCAAGGAATGTTCCCCATCACACGTTCTGTACCGTATCTTTCTGTACAAATGTGCACAGAGGTCCAAGATATCTCGTGGTATTTCATCAATTCTACGAGGCCCCACTATTTCATATACCACCAAGGAAGTAAAAACACTGAGAATTGGGGTGCCTGGGTGGCTCAGTCAGTTAAGCGTCCGACTTCAGCTCAGGTCACGATCTCACGGTCTGTGAGTTTGAGCCCCGTGTCAGGCTCTGTGCTGATGGCTCAGAGCCTGGAGCTTGCTTCAGATTCTGTGTCTGCCTCTCTCTCTCTCTCTCTGCTCTTCCCCTGCTCACGCTCTGTCTCTCAGAAATAAATAAACGTTAAAAAAAATTTTTAAATAAAAATAAAAAATAATTTAAAAAAAAACACTGAGAATTAAGCCGTGATGCAATACTAATTGTAAGATGCACCCCAAGTACAGAGATGTCGAAATATGAACAGTCTGCTTCACAGAAGCAGTAAGATGATGCGAGTGGAAAAATCAAGGACACTACACTCTATAGAGCATGACACCTGTAGCACTCGGATCCCAGCAGGAAACCGATGACCCACCAAATTAGGATAATGCGAAGAGGGTTTATTTATAAAGCAGTTCGTTACCGCGATGCGGTGGGTCAGAGCATGAGCACGAAGAGTAGTTTCTTCTGCAGAGGGACCCAGCAGAGGTAGGCGCCCTTGCAAAGAGGGAGCCCGGGGACACCAGTGTCTCTGTAACTCACCTTCCTCTCATCTTCTGCAGAGGGACCCAGCAGAGGTAGGCGCCCTTGCAAAGAGGGAGCCCGGGGACACCAGTGTCTCTGTAACTCACCTTCCTCTCATCTTCTGCAGAGGGACCCAGCAGAGGTAGGCGCCCTTGCAAAGAGGGAGCCCGGGGACACCAGTGTCTCTGTAACTCACCTTCCTCTCATCTTCTGCAGAGGGACCCAGCAGAGGTAGGCGCCCTTGCAAAGAGGGAGCCCGGGGACACCAGTGTCTCTGTAACTCACCTTCCTCTCATCTTCTGCAGAGGGACCCAGCAGAGGTAGGCGCCCTTGCAAAGAGGGAGCCCGGGGACACCAGTGTCTCTGTAACTCACCTTCCTCTCATCTTCTGCAGAGGGACCCAGCAGAGGTAGGCGCCCTTGCAAAGAGGGAGCCCGGGGACACCAGTGTCTCTGTAACTCACCTTCCTCTCATCTTCTGCCAGAGCCTCCCATTGGCTGAACCTTTGGAAACCCAGAGGGCAAGAGACCTTGGACGATGTCATCCATACATTTCAGTCTGCTTAGGAAGAGAGCAGGGCCGAGCAGGATGGAAAATAGATTAAGCAGAGGCAAAAGAAGATACCTTATAAAATCTCATGTGTACCATGAAAACATATGTGTTTCTATAGAAACAGACATGTTTGCTCTGAAGGCCATGACCATGTAAGAACACGGGATTCAGGGGACTAGGCCTGGGGGCTTTGATTCTTCATATAGTACCCTTCTGAGCTGGGTGAGGTTTTCATAATAAATACTTACTGTTTTATAGTAAAAAATAAACTAATAGAAAGTAGCCCCGTTTCCATTGCCATCATCCTGGTCTAGAAGTTAGTATTCTTATACCACAGTTATAAGTACCGTCTCTCATCTGACATCTCCAGCTTCCACTTTTCTTTTCCTTTTCTTGTTTTGAGTGTGGTTGACGCACGATGTGACATCAGTTTCAGGTGTACCACGTAGCGATTCGACAACTCTGTACATCATGCTGTGTTCGCCACAGCCGTAGCTGCCATCTGGCACCACGCAATGCAATTACAGTACCATCGACTCTGTTTCCTATGCCGTACCTTTCATTCTCGTGACTTATTCATTCCATACTTGGAAATTTATACCCCCTCCTTCCTGCACCCGTTTTGCCCATCCCCCACATCTCTCCTCTGGCAACCATCAGTTTGTTCTCTGTATTTATAGGTCTGATTCTGCTTTTTGTTTGTCTGTTTGTTTTGTGTTTCAGACTCCACGTATAAGTGGAATCCTACGGTATTTGTCTTTCTCTGCCCGATTTATCCCATTTAGCATAATACCCTCTAAGAGGTCCATCCATGTTGCTGCAAATCTCATCCTTTATATGACTGAGTAATATTCCAGTGTCTGTGTGTGTATACACACACCACATCCTCATTATCCATTCATCTATCACTGGACACTTGGACTGCTTCCATATCTTGGTATTGTAAATAATGCTTCAATGAACAGAGGAATGCATATATCTTCATAAATTTGTGTTTTCTTTTTTTTGTGTAAATACGTACAGTTTGCATTTTCTAATTAATCCTGAGTATGACTGCCCAAATTGTGTTTACTCATTCACTCATTAATTAGAATGTTTTTATTGAGCAGCTAGTATATACTGGGTATTATTCTAGAAGCAGAGGCTTTTCTGGTGAAGCAAAGGGAGACACGTTCTCTGCCTCACACGGTCGGATTGGAAAGATGGATGCTAATTTTCTCTAATTACGTGAACAAATATACAATTTTAACCTTGATGGTGACAAGGAAAACATTCAGCAGGAAGTGATAATTGAGCTAAAATCTGGAGGAATAGTAGTGTTTACTTAGGGAATTTGGGAAAAGAGTATTTTTCCATGTAGAGGGAATAGCATATACAATTCTCTGTGGTGTGAGTGCAGTTGGCATATTAGAAAAAAAAAAAACAAGCAAGCAAGCTATGTGACTTAAGCATTGACTTGACAAGGAGCTTGCTGACAGTTTCAGGGACGAGGTCATGGAGGGCCCGTCCATGTAGGCTTTTCTAGTCAATTCCAAGGATTTTTCTATTTATCTCAAAATCAATGGAAATCCTTTGAAATATTTTTCTTAAACCCAACTTTCATTATATAAGTGGTTCATCCTTGGCTCCCTAAATCTTTCTAGGCAACACTTATCCTTTCCAATTATCTATAATCTGGCTTTACCGACACATGGAAATAGATGGCTTGCTGGTCTTCTATAAGCCTTTATCTTCATGCAGCCCCCATTGAGCACCCACTGTGTGGGAGGCACTGTTCTAGGCTCTCAAGATTAATCAGTGAGCAATATAACCACCCCAGAGTCTATTTTATGCGCTTATTCTGCCTGTGCAATTTAAGAATGGGAAAGCCAAAAATGACTTTATTTTTTATTTATTTGGGGGGGAACACAAGTGAGTGAGGGGCTGAGAGAGAGAGAGAGAGAGAGAGAGAGAGAGAATCCTAGGAGGGGCAGAGAGAGATGGAGAGAGAGAGAGAAGCGGGACTCCCCTGGGGCTCGTGCCTACCTGAAGCAGGGCTTGGGCTCACCCAATGTGGGACACGAACTCAGGAACCGTGAGATCATGACCCGAGCGGAAGTCAGATGCTCAATGGCTGAGCCACCGCACCCCAAGCCAAAGTTTAGGGTTTACAGGATTCTAGTTATACTAGACAGGACTTTTGTCGTAGATAACTAAGTTCTGCTATAGCTGGCTTATGAAAAGGGAGAAGGATTTATTATAAGAATAGTGGGGCATCTTACAGAACCAGGAATGGTCTTTCTCTTTGTCTTGTCTTTGCTGCATTGCTTGTCTGCTCGATTCCTCAAGTTCGATACAGACTAGGTCTTTTCCACCCAGCTCTTAGGGTTTACAGCTCCTCTATCAAACTCGTGGGAGAAGGGTTCTCATTTTTGGTTCCAACATCCAAATCTGGGGCCATAAATTGTGGTAAAAGAAGACAGGGTGATATTGTGAAAGGACTGCTGCTCTCTCTGTAACCTTGTATACTGGAGCGGGAGGCGAGGGGCAGCAAGAAAGGAAAATTTTCAGAAATCAAGAGACTGGGGGAATGGCTCAGCAGATCAGCGTGTGTCGGGGCGCCTGGGGGGCTCAGTCGGTTGAGCATCCGACTTCAGCTCAGGTCGTGATCTCGCGGTTCGCGAGTTCGAGCCCCGCATCTTGCTCTGTGCTGACTGCCAGCTCAGAGCCTGGAGCCTGTTCCAGATTCTGTCTCCATCTCTCTATACCCCTCCCCCACTTGCGCTCTGTCTCTCTCTCTCAAAAACAAAAAACACATAAAAAATTTTTTAATTAAAAAAAAAGATAAGTGTGTGTCTCCTGTACTAATACAGCCACTCGTTTGGATGTGAGGAAACAGGAGGACAGGAATTCACTAAGATGATAGAGTCGAGTCGAGTGTGCTTTTGTCGGTCTTCCTCCCTTTGTTCCCCTCTCCTGAAATTCCTTTTATCGCCTTCCCTATGGCTTTAAATGTCAGTCCCTTCAGCATTAGGAGATCTTCTTCCCCTTTTCCGAAGCCTCGAATTTGGTATTGCACAATTTAGCACACCTACAGGGGCACGCTACATGGATTTATTTTCTAGATCTTCTGTTGACCATTCTCTTTGGTACCTTCTCCGTTTGCATATAATCTTATAACATGCTGCAATCTGCAAGAGTGATACCGACTTTTAAAGTATTCATGGTAGGTTGACTGATTCCACATGATGCCTACTGGTGTTCCTTCCTTTTACTAGGAACATGTAAATAATGTTACAGAACACATAGTTTCAGTGAATTTGTGCGGATGGCACAACCATTTTTGGAGTCAGATCCTTTTGGTTCCAGCCTCTCTTGCCTGTGTGATCTTGTGCACGTTACTTACCTCTCCGGCATCCCTCTATCATCACCTATTTCAAAGGATTCTTTGCAGAGACTGAGAAAGTACCTTCATTTATTCCTCCCTTCAGCCAATATGTAAGTGCCAACTATGCACCGCGCACTCTCTAAGTCCCAGGAATGAAGCAATGAACAAAAACAGGCAAAGGTTCCTGACTGAATGGTCTTTGTGAGTAACTTGGTCCATAATACAATCTCATCAAGCAAAGCTTTCCTATTCCCCTCTAGAAAGGTCGCCTGTAGCTACATAATCTTTTTCCTTAATATTTCTTTTACATGTTTGTTTGTTTGTTTACTCATTTAGTTAGTTTTGAGAGAGAGAGAGAGAGACAGAGAGAGACAGAGAGAGAGAACATGGGGGAGTGGTAAAGAGAGAGGAAGATGGAGGATCCAAAGCAGAGAGCCCAATGCCGGGCTCGAACTCACGAACTCGTGAAGTCACGAACCATGAGATCCTGACCTAGGCCGAAGTTGGAGTTTTAACTGACTGAGTCACCCAGACACCCCCTTAATATTTTTAAAGACTAGAGCCTTTTTAAACCTGAGAACCTTGTCCTTTTTCTGATCTCGATCACCTTTTCTTTGTATGTTGTGTATATAGACTAAACTCACCTTCGCAGGATGTCATCTGATGACTTCAGACATCTTCCCACGTATTTCGGCATTTATTTTCTTAAAATTAACTTTGATTTCATACATGATATATCTTTGTTGAAGAAATTTTAAAATGCAAAGGAAATCAAAGAAGAAAAAGAAAATTAAAATGTACTTCTCGCTTCCCTATAAAGACACGCTCCTCTATGAAGACAAACTCCTCCTGGGATTTGGTGTATTTTGTCATCATCTTTTGAAATGTTTCGTGTTGGGCTCCATGTTACCGCTACTTTGTCTCTGCTATGCCCGTGTTTAAAAATACCTTTAACATTTCTTACATATTTAGATTTTGGTAATGAAAGCACGATTGACTCTATGCCTGCAGAAACACAGTCTCAGTGCATTGACCTGTCTCTGACTTCTTAATAATCAACGGCTCTTTGTATTTATATGAGGTTTAGTTTTTGAGATTTGAACAGATAGCGATAATTGGATTAACATGAATGTCCACACGCAGAATGAAACACAGATCTTTTTCTTTTTAATGGGAAAACGGGAAATGACTTTGTGAAATATAAGTCTCTCTTATTGACTATTTAGTAATTAATGACCGGAAAATTGAGCCAAAATACTGGATAATTTCAAATAAAAAATAGCATCCTTGATTGTATGTGAGTATAGCATATAAGCTGATCTAATTCAAAACAAGGCTCATTTTGTTAACTTTCTATATGGAATGTAAGTTACTTGGTTTTGCCAGTCTGGGTACCAGCATCTTTTAACTCTTTATCCCCCCAAATCATCAAACCTACATAAAATTAGCATAAATGATATTACTATAATGAACCCCCATGTATCCATTAACCAGTTTCAACGATTACCAACATTTTACGTTGTATCGCCTAGGCCCCCCACATTTCGAGGGGAGAGTATTTTAGATTAAATTCCAAACATCACATCATTTAACTTGTAAATACTTGTGTATGCATTGCTAACTCCTAAGGACATTTTACGACATGCCCATTATGTCTCTATCACATCTAACAAAGTTAATAATACTTAAAATCATGTAATACTCAGTTCATGTGTAGATAGCCATCATAATCTCGAAATGTCTCTTTACAGCTGGCGTTCATTTGATTGATTTGTCTCATTTATTCGGAAATAGTCCCCAAATCCCTCTTTATCGTGCAATGAATTTATTGGAGAAAATATGTCCTTTGTCCTGTAGAATGATTCCCATCCTGGGTTTTGCTGCTATTTTGTGGTGTGTTCGTCTTGTATTTTCTGCAAACTATGAGTTAGATCTGGAAGCATGATTCGATTCAGCTTAAGTTGTACTCATAACACATATGAGCACTTCATATGTGGTTTTGTGTACTTTCTCTTGCGAGAAATCATGAGACAATTAATATCTGGATTTCCCATTTTTAGTGATATCGGGATTCATCAATGCCTTCAGGTGTATCAGCCTGATCTCTCCAACATGACGTTCTCATCAATATTTCATCTGATGGTTTTAACAATGATGATAATGGCTTGGCTCCATTACGATATTCAGGGTTGCAAAAGTGTTTTTCCTAATACCATCCTTCATTCTGCCTTTATTAGCTAGAATCCTATTATAAAAAATAAATGTGTTTTTTTTTCAACTATTTGGATACCCTGAGGCTGCATAAGAAAGGTAAGGTAAATGTTTACTTCTTCCCCTCTATCGATTTGCATAGTAATGAGTTGTCTACAATCTTCAACGGTGTCCAGTGACTTATTATTTAGTATTATGATCTCGAAGATGTTTATGTATTTGATGTTTATTAGTTCAACACATTTATCATCCTTCTTGATAATCACATTGTCCCATTGTGCGTCAGTAGAAACCCATTAGAGTTGGCTTCTGTGGGCAGCAGAGTCTTAACTCTAATAAATCAGGCAGGGTCTGAAAAATTCAGGTATCAATATTTAATTGCACTCAGAGAGGCTTTTTGACTCAGGAGTTCCATGAAGATTATAAAAGTATCAGTTGAGAATGGCTAATGCTGTGTTCTGGAACAAAAAACGAGATGTAGGGGGAGGGGGGGCTGGAATTCTCATTCCGTGGTTCTTCCTCAGCAAGGAATTGCTGGCTACCTTCATCAGGATGACTAAGGGAAGGCTTATGGTTTCATGTGGGCCCCACCTCGTCTGTGCGTCCCATTGCTCCTGTCCTACTCCTACTTAGTAATGAGGGTTTCCAGGGATATTATCGTGAAGTCTATGTTTTTGCTGAGGAACTGGCTAGGAATGGAATTGTTAGAATCTGAGTTTTTATCAATTGTATAAAAGGCTTAGTTCCGTCTCTAGACAAATGCCGTTGCAGCTCTGTATTTCAAATCAGAATATTATGTAACCATAGTTGTACTTTTTTGGTGGCTCCACTGCTCTGTGACCAGAGTTTTTTGAATTTTTGGAATTAGAAGGAATTTTTGTATCTTTTTGGTGAGGAAAATGTCTTCCACAATAAGCTTGATCTAGAGACAGATTTTCCCTGAGTTTTCCTGGCAGCACAAATCAACAGCTTTCTGCCATCAATTTTTTTGTCATTAATCGAACCGATTTATGATGCATAAATGCATAGATTGCAAGTTCAGAGAATCTTGTCTCTTAATTTATTAAAGCCATCTATCTATGTATACACAATTTCACTGTAAAATTAACTCACTTCATCCGAAAATCCATTTCTAATAAGGTTCTTTTCTTTTAACCTGAGAATGATACCAGGAGTCAAAAAACTAGAGCCCATGGGTCAAATCTTGCCTACTATCTGATTTTGTAAAACACAGTTATATTCGAACACAGTCGTTCATCTATTTACATATTATCTATGGCTGCTTTGATGCTACAAGGGCAAAGTCGAGTATTTGTGCTGAGAATATTTACTATTTGTACATTTGTAGAGAAAATTTTCTAACCCCTGGTCAAGACTAATGAAATTTTCTCTGCGTGTATTTATAACGACACTTTTCTCAGGAAGCCACTGTGAAAATATCACTACATAAGGAAAAGGGAAATTATTTTCTTCAAATACAATTCTCGCAGTGTTGGTTAGGAAGAAAAGAGATTTTTGTCTGTTTGTTGTTCTCCTCCCATTTAATGTCTTTAGTGATTAACCAAACACAGGAAATCGACATCAGATTCCTATTTCTATAGCTGTAGTCATTGTAGGACTCTCATAGAAGACTTCAAAATTGATCACAAAGCAGCCTAACATATATTAATAGTATTCTATGCAAAACTCTTTGAGATATCACTTATGAAATACTGACTTATAAGGAAGAACAGTTGACGTTAGGTATCCAATTCCCTCCTTTCTCTTTCTGGTGAAAAGTTACTTTTCCGAAACATATGACTTGTATCTCGAATCATGAAGAAAACTTTCCGGGTCGACTTTCTGTACCCCATTTTGTGAATTCTAAAAGAGAGTTTATGAAATGATTCCCATTCATGTTGCTTGACGGACATTACAGTTAATAAGGTTGGTGGCTGTGTTGAGATCCCTGAGATTTCTTTATATATATGCATCAAGAACCTTATATAAGCACAAAGAGCAATTGGTTATTTGACTCTGGGAGTCCAGAGGATTTAGACCAATTCAAGGATCTGAATCCTAGAACTTGTAGCGTAGCTCATTCAAAGTAGTATTTCTGAATTTTCCTTAGGAACTTTCCTACAAAGTTAGTGTTCAAGAGGCTGGCTTCATCTCCTGTGAAGTTGTGGTTTTTTATCCCCATGATGAAAACTTTTTGGAAATATATTGTTTCACAGATTTTGTTCTGTCCATTCGTTCAGCACTTCCTGTGAGCATTCATCAGCTGCTTTTCAGTGAAAGTTTTGGCACATACGCAGTGCTTGCCTGTTGAACTTGGATTAAATTCATGGTCAGTTTACCATCTTGAGCCAAAAAAGCCTCGGTAAATCTTTTTTTATTTTTAACGTTTATTTATTTTTGAGAGACAGAGCATGAGCAGAGGAAGGGCAGAGAGACAGAGCATGAGCAGAGGAAGGGCAGAGAGAGAGAGAGGCAGACACAGAATCCGAAGCAGGCTCCAGGCTCCGAGCCATCAGCACAGAGCCCGACGCGGGGCTCGAACCCACAGACCGTGAGATCATGACCTGAGCCGAAGTGGGCCGCCCAACCGACTGAGCCACCCAGGCACTCCAGCCTTGGTAAATCTTCACATGGATGTGTCTTCAATGTTTGCAGTATCTTTAATAGATGTCACTCAAATCCGATCCTATAGGAGGTCTGTCATTGGTTTCCTTGTGATGGCCTTTGATCAACTTGTTGATAACTTAACCCCTACTTAACTGACTTGTCTCTTTTAGGGGATTTGTCTCTATCTTTTAAAACTCTTTTCAGTGCCTATGAATTTACAACCAGGTAGTGTTATAGGCATCAATATTTACCCTGTGCAAAGTTCCCAGTTCTAATATATATAATAACATAGAAAGTGGAGAGTAAAAACACCCAGATTTTAAAGATTTGTGACGTTAATTTAGTCATTTAACTTCTTTAATCTCAGTCTCCTCACCCATAAACCAGGATGTAACAGCAGTAACAAACTCACAGAGTAAATGAGAGAACACAATAAATTAACCCAAGAAGTCATTTGGCACATTTGTTGGCACATAGAAATCACTTGATAAGTGTTAGCTGTTATTATTACCTAGCTACCCAAATATCTATTGGCTATATACAAACAACATTGTTCGTCCTCTTGCCCAAAATGTACCTCACTTATTTCTGCCAGTTCTCAAAGCAGGATTTCCCACGTGTAATCACAACCAAGTCTGACCGTCTGGCAGCTCTGTTCACGACATAGTATCCACCTCGATCTTGCTTTCCTGTTCTGTTTCCTACTTGTTTACATCCACTGCTGGAAAGCCTCCTAGAGAAATTCGCTGATGACGGTGCCTCCCATGGTCATGTCTATGTCCGTATCAAGCATTGTCATCTGAGGAGACTCCTGTAGAATGAAATCTACAAGGTGCCCGTGTATTGCTGGGTTCTATGCTGGGTACTCTGTGAAGGAGATCAATTCTGAGATAGATTTTTATTAGTTTTTTTATTTTAATTCCAATGTAGTTAACTTACACTGTGATGTTAGTTTCAGGTGTACAATATGGTGACTCAACACTTCTGTATATTACTCGGTGCTCATTATAATAAACGCACTCTTTTTTTTTAATTGTTTTAACATCTATTTATTTTCAAGAGATAGAGAGAGCATGAGCAGGGGAGAAGGAGAGAGAGAGAGAGGGACACAGAATCCCAAGCAGGCTCCAGACTCTGAGCTGTTAGCACAGAGCCTGGCGCAGGGCTTGAGCTCATGAACTGCGAGATCATGACCTGAGCCAAAATCGGACACTTAACTGACTGAGCCACCCAGGTGCTCCTTAAGTGTACTTTTTAATACCTGTCATCTACTTCACTCATCTCTCCCGCACCTCCCCTTTGGTAACCATCAGTTTGTTCTCTATAGTTAAGAGTCTGTTTCTTGGTTTGTCTCTCTGTCTCATTTTTTTTTCCTTTGCTCATTTGTTTTATTCCTTTTTTAAAAACTTTTTTAGGTTTATTTATTTTTTGAGAGAGAGAGAGTGCGAGTGGGAGAGGGGCAGAGAGAAAGGGAAAGAGAGAATTCGAAGCAGGCTCCACACCGACAGCAGAGAGCCCAATGCGGAGCTCGAACTCACAAACCATGAGATCATGACCTGAGACAAAGTCGGACACTCAACCGACTGAGCTACCAAAGCGCCCCTATTTTGTGTATTTAAGTCTTTTTAAAATTCTGGTTAACATACAGTGTAATATTAGTTTCTGGTGTACAATATAGTGATTCAGCACTCCCATACATCACCCGGTGCTCATCACAAGCTCCCTCCTTCATCCCCATCCCGTTTCACCCATCTTCTCCCATGGCCCCTATAGTAACCATCAGTTTGTCTTCTATGGTTAAGAGTCTCTTTCTTGGTTTGCCTCTCTCTCTCTCTCTCTCTCTTCTTTTCCTCTTTGCTTGTTTGTTTTGTTTCTTAAATTCCACATATGAGTGAAATCATATGGTATTTCTCTTCCTCTGACTTTTTTTGGTTAGCATTATACGCTCGGCTCCATTCATGTCATTGCACATGGCAAGATTTCATTCCCTTTGTTGGCTGAGTAATATTCATTGTATATCTACACCACATCTTCCTTATCCATTCATTAGCTGATAGACACAGGCTATTTTCATAATTTAGCTTTTTCATATAATACTGCTATAAACACCAGGGTGCATATACCCCTTTGAATTATCTTTTTGTATTCTTTAGGTAAATACCCAGTAGCGTGATGACTGGATCACAGGGTAGTTCTATTTTTAACTTTTCGGGGAATCTCCATACTGTTTTCTAGAGTGCATTCCCACCAACAGCGGGAGAGGGTTCCCCTTTCTCCACAGCCTCACCAACACCTGTTGTTGCTTGTGTTGCTGATTTTAGCCATTCTGACAGGTATGAGATGTTATCTCATTGTGGTTTTGAGTTGCATTTTCCTGATGATGAGTGATGTTGAACATCGTTTCTTGTGTCTCCTGGCCATCTGGATGTCTTCTTTGGAGAAATTTCTGTTCATGTCTTCTGCCCATTTTTTCATTGGATTATTTGGTTTGAGGCTGTTGAGTTGTATCAGTTCTTTATATATTTTGGATACTAACCCTTGATCAGATATGTCATTTGCAAATATCTTCTATTCAGTAGGTTGCCTTTTAGTTTTGTCGATTGTTTCCTTCACTGTACAGAAGCTTTTTATTATTTTTTTTATTTTATAAAAATGTTTATTTATTTATTTTGAGAGAGAGAGAGAGTGAGAGCAGGGGAGGGGCAGACAGAGGGAGAGAGAGAATCCCAAGCAGGCTCTACACTAACAGCACAGGGCTCTATCTCATGAATGGTGGGATCATGACCTGAGCTGAAATCAAGAGTCAGACGCTTAACTAACTGAGCCACGCCGGCACCCCAGAAGCTTTTTATTTTGATGTAGTCCCAATAGTTTGTTTTTACTTTTATTTCCCTTACCTCAGGAGACAGATCTAGAAAAATGTTGCTGTGGCCAATATCAGAGAAATTACTGCCTGTCTTCTCTTCTAGGATTTTTATAGTTTCAGGCCTCACATTTAGGTCTTTAACCCACTTTGAATTTCTTTTTGTGTCTGGTGTAAGAAAGTGGTTCAATTTCATTCTTTGCCATGTTGCTGTCCAGTATTCTCAACCCCGTTTGTTGAAGAAACTGAGAGAGATTTTTGACCTGGTCCCTGGAGGAACTCTGCTTGTGCCCAGATTCCCACAAATTACCTCTCGAGTTGTTACTTGATAGCAATAATTTATATTTGTTGCTTAAGGTAGTCTAAGTATCTGGATGTCAAATGCACTTCTTTTAATGTTTATTTATTTTTGAGAGAGATAGAGAGAGTGCAGGGGAAGTGCAGAGAGAGAGAGGGAGACAGAGGATCTGAAGCAGGCTCTGCGCTGACAGTAGAGAGCCCAATGTAGGGCTCAAATTCAGGAACTGTGAGATCATAACCTGAGCCAAAGTTGGACGATTAATGGACCGAGCCACCCAGGTGCCCCTAAATGCTGTCTTTTTAAATGTACTAAAGCAGGTCAATAAAATTTGGTCCACTTGCTGAGCTTCCTGTTCAGGTCTTATAGATATGATCCATTGGAAGGCAGGTTCTATTTCACTCTTTATTGTAGTGAAGGGATGGAACAAAAATGAGGAATATTTTGCTTGGGAGGGCTCCTATTTCTCTGCGAGGATTTGCTAACTGAAGATCTGTGTATGGCCAAAGTGTATCTCTTCAACACGCATAGATGGTAGGTAAGAATTAACCTTGACTGCTCTCTGCTTCCAGCCCTAGAAGAAGTTATGTTGACATGAGCTGGTCTTCAGGCCTTCCAGCTGACCTGAACTAATCTGCTCTATTACAGTTGAGAGAGTTTTTCCCTCCTACTCACTGTGCCTCACTAGCCACTGACCCAGCATTGTCTGTGAGACTCTGGCAGATGGACACATAGAGACGCTGAAGAAACTCATTCTAGTTGACTCATAAGTAGGGGGACCTTTTCAGGCCTCCATGAGCAGGTAGTATAATTGCTTCACATTTAAGGGGAAATTAGCAGCTTGGAGTAGGGGAAATCACACTGAACATTCAGTACAGAATCAGAACACAGTTAGTGGAGAAAAGATGAAACATGCTGAGGCAAATTCTAGATTAGAATTGAAAAGATACCAGAAAAGTACAAATAAAGATTTCTTGGATAAATGCCTGCTGAAATGCAAAATTCAGTTAGAATCAGGTTAAAAGAATGAATATAGTTAATCTAGAAGATCAACCGAAAGAGGTATGTTGCAATAGAGAGCAGAAGTATAAAAATGTTGGGGCTCCTGGGTGGCTCAGTCGGTTAAGTGTTAGACTTCGTCTGAGGTTGTGATCTCGTGGTTTGTGAGTTTGAGCCCCACATGGGGCTCTCTGCTGTCAGCACGGAGCCTGCTTCAGATCCTCTTTCTCCCTTTCTCTCTCTGCCCGTCCCCCACTGGTTCTCTCTCTCTCAAAATAAAACAATAAACCTAAAACAATTATTTTAAGTATAAAAATGTCAATATGGGAATAATGAGTAAGGAGAAGATAACATAAATAGAAGACAGAGCCAGATAGTCTAATAGATAAGAGAAGTGACAGAGAGAAGGAAGAACTAATGGAGGAGGAACCATAGAAGAAAACTATCCCCATGCTGAATAAAAACTTGAGTGTCAGGGGCGCCTGGGTGGCTCAGTTGGTTAAGCTTCTGACTTAAGCTTCTCGGGTCATGATCTTGCAGTTCTGTGGTTTCGAGCCCCACGTCGGGCTCTGTGCTGACAGCTCACAGTTCAGATTCTGTGTCTCCCTTTCTGCCCCTCCCCCACTCACACACACACACACACACACACACACACACACACACACACACTCACTCTCTCTCTCTCTCTCTTTCTCTCTCTCCCTCTCTCAAAAATAAATAAACATTGAAAAAATAAAGAAAAAACTTGAGTTTTCAGCTCAAAAGAATACACTAAGAGCCAGTAGTGTGAAAGAAAAACAACAAACGTTTAGCCACATACCACTGAGATTTCTGAACTTCAAAAATAAATACTCTTAAAAAGTAATGAGTGGGGCCCCTGGGTGGCTCAGTCGGTTAAGCGCCGACTTCAGCTCAGGTCATGATCTCGCAGTTCGTGAGTTCGAGGCTCGCGTCGGGCTCTGCGCTGACAGTTCAGAGCCTGGAGCCTGCTTCAGATTCTGTGTCTCCCTCTGTCTCTGCCCCTCTCCTGCTCACACTCTGTCTCTCTGTCGAAAAGTAAATAAACATTTAAAAAAATTTTTTAAAAAGTAACGAGTAAATTATGAGGTATTGCGAACTTGCAGAAAATTGCAGAAATGAGTATAACCTGTGTACCCACCATCTATATGGGACGGATGTTAATGCTTCGCTATATACTTCAAATATTTGTTAAACTAGCTTCGTGCAGTGGCAGTGTCATGGCCAATGAGGTTTACCTGAGGCGCGATTAGTGCTAATTGAGAACTTTCCCCAAATATTCGTTAAAATAATACATAAATTTCATGTAATTAAAATTCCTCTCACCACCCTACTTCTCCCTCCTTCTGCAGAGGTGAGCCTGGAGCCTGCTTCAGATTCTGTGTCTCCCTCTTTCTCTCTTTCTGCCCTGCCCCTGATCACACTCTGTCTCTCTCTCTCAAAAATGAGTAAACTTAAAAAAAATTTTTTAAATAATACAGAGTATTGTTTTCTATTTTTTAAATGGGCAAAACCATCATGCCTGCCATATTACTTTGTGCATTTTAAAAAACATTTTAACATATATATAGATGATATATAGATAGATAAATATATAGACCTACTTCATTCTTAACTATAATCAACTGGGGACAACATTTATGTCACCGTCTCTTTGTAGAAGATTTAAAACCATTAAATGTTAATTTCTGAAATTAATCTGTAAATGTAATGCAATTATTATTAGATCCCAACAGATTTATTTTGGGAAATTTATGAAATGACCTTAAACTTATACGATTATATATGCTCTAAAATAACCAATAAAAATAAAAAGAGAAGTGAAAACTATTTCCTTAATACATGTAAGAATGTGGTATAGAGTCTTTATAATGAAATAAATAGGTTTTGGTAAAGAAACAGAAAAAGCTATCACTAGAATATACTAAGAGTACAGAAATATATTTTTGTATCGATGAGATTTTAATATATGAAAGTCATAGGTAGTTTGATTCTGTCAGAAAGAATTGTTCAAGAGTCCCGGTACAGCCGGCAAGCTATCTGGAAGATGCTAGTAGTGGGTCTTTGTCTTACACCCCCAAAGAAATTCCAGTGACATCTGTAATCAATCCATAAAATCTTATAAGAAAATAAATGAAATTAAATGTATAATTTGGGATTTATGGAAGCTTTTACACTAAGACCAGAAACCCAAAGACTATGAAACAAAAGATAAACATATTTGACAATCCACTTAGAAATTGTGATTGCAGACACACCACAAACAAAATTTATAGACAAATGATAGAAACAGAAACACATGAAATGCTACAGTATACAGAGAACTACCACAGAGTGGCATGGAAAAGATAATACAAAAGGAAAAGGGGCGAAAGACGATTAATAGACAGTTCACAAAAGAGCAAATCCAATGGCTAACAGATACATAAAGAGATGATAAATTTTACTTGTAGTTAGGAAACCTAAATTAAAGTAACAATTAAATGGCATTTTGTACCCATTCACTGGATAATATTAGAAAGATTACCCATCAATAGCAGAGATGCGAATTGTTACAAATAGCTTAGAAAGCTATCTGGTGATTTAAATTTATATTTACATTTGCATTTATATTTGCTTTTCTATATACTTACACTGATACTTATATGTCTCCTTTTACTCAGCAATCCCACTAGGATATAAGAGCATAAGTGATGGGGTGTTCATTTTAGTCTTGTTCACACACACACACAAAAACCTGAAAACAAAGTAAATGCCCGTTAATAGAAGAATGATCAAATAAATTACAATACAACAATATAATGGGATAGTTTAGTCACTAAAAACACTAAAATAAAGCCATAGAAAATAAAGCCATAGTGGTTATAGCTCCTCACATAAATCCCTCATCAAAACTTTCTCCCTTTTCTACCACTTACAAAGCAAAAGCATTTCTGCATGTAAATGGAGATAGACTGGTGTGTGTGTGTGTGTGTGTGTGTGTGTGTGTGTGTGTGTGTGTGTGTGTTGGGAGGCAGGCAGGGATGTTCTATAGTAGCAGCAACTAAACCACAAATCTGGACCGAGGCTGTGAAATCTCACTGTTGGGACAGCCAGAAGGGATATTGTTTGTTCGAGTGTGGTTCCTCGGAGGTGGTTGTATCCAAGGAGGTTCAAACTGTGAGGTGTAACTATGGGAATCCCATCAGATATTGTTAGCAGCTATCACACAGGAATCAAGAATCTGTCCCTCGAGGAAAAGGTATTAAGGGTTTCCATAACCCGTGGGGAATTGGACTGTCAGAAAATAAGGTAGAAATAGAGACCAGATTAGCTAGGTACGGATAAGAACAAGTTACTTCTAGGTATATCCAGAACTGTTGAGGGTTTCCCTCTGGGTATATTCGATGATGGCATCTAATGATGAAACACATTTCAAATTCTGCCTGCTACTTGGGTATGGGTTTCTAATGTTTCTCATACGGGCAGCTTGATTTCAGGAGAGCCTCAATCAAGAATGTCTGAGGCCAGGGCGCCTCAGTGGCTCAGTTGGTTACGCGTCCAACTCTTGATTTCAGCTCAAGTCATGATCTCACCGTTTGTGAGATAGAGCCCTGCACTCTGAGCGTGGAGCCTGCTTAGGATTCTCTCTCTCCCTCTCCGTCTCAAAATAAATAAATAAACCTAAAAGAAAGAGTGGGGAAGACACCTAAGACAATCAGATTAAAATAACATGCGGGTAGGTTGAGGTTGAGGGAAGCAGAGGAGAAACTTAAGTAGATACAAAGAAGTAGAGTGAATTGACGACCTATGTCTTTAGTAGTAGTGAATAGCTTCCAACAGGAAGCCGTGACTGCATTTAAAGCGTATTTGTATTTGGGAGTTTTCAGTTTTTTAGGAATATTGTATGCAGTTTCATTTTAGCATATTCGTGTTCGACTTCCTTTAGAGTATATGGTTAACAAGGCTCCTGGGCTAGTCAATATCACCATACAGTTTTTTAGAAAATGCTTAGAGCAGGTTAATTGCATATTGGAAACCAGTACAGTTTTAGAAATCAACAACTAACCAGTTCACAAGGTGGTTATGGTTTTCTCATTGCCCTAAGGCACTTAAGTACACTGGCTGTGTGAATTATGTACTTCAGGTTGTGGAGAGTCACATAATAAGAAGTTAATTAAGTTATGAGAAGATATTCATGTTCTCAACCGTAATCAGATAACAAAGCACAAAAAAATAAAATAATAATTACATTACCATTTTTCATCTCTTATGCTTCTTATGTCTACTTCTTTTACACCAACGGTGTCTGCTTTCGTCTGGCTGGTAACGAGGTTGGCACTGGTAACATAGAAAATACCAGGTTCTAGGAACATAATGTTACTCCGAGGATCTTCTGTAGGGCTGGGTTGATATTCATGATTCCTAAATGCTCCTGACGTGGGCCTGGTACTGAAATGCTTTGGAAAAAGGCACATACATGAGAGATAGGAAGTTGGATTCTTCAAACGTTTGAGGCGTTAGTAAGCACTCACCCACTTCCGGAGGAAATTCGTTACTGATGCCGAAGGAGGAAACCCACCTCAACTCACGCCCTTGCACTAGAGCCCTCTGACTGTGATCTAGAGGACGAAGAAATTCGAAAGTGCAAACATTTTTAAGTTTAATTTCTTTGAACTTTTAATTTGAGGAGATTTCATTTTTGTTCTTTAATTTCTCTCTGGGAAAGAAATAATTGAGGGGGGGTCGGAGTATTCAAATTTGGGGCATCCTTCATGTTGTAATTATTTGGGCTAATTGCATAATCTCTGGTGAGTTCTATGAAACAGTGCAGATAGGCATAATTTGAAATGGAAAATAGAATAAAGATAAAATATTCTGCCTAGGGTACAATGCAGCCTTGAAGTTAATTTTATTAATGTCTTATTCTGACCCACTTTGTAGTCTTCTGAGGACAAAAATTTGAACCGTCTTCACCACTGGTCCCAGGAAGACACATGGGATAGGAGTGGTTGATACTGAAGTTGCAGGAGTAGGCTACTCACCACGGCTGGAACAGTACTGCCCTGATATATGACTCGTTTACTCTCTCGGGGGGATGGGACACCATATGCTTCATTGCTAAGCTCAATGGGATAAGACAGTGGTTTTCATTCCTAGCTGCACACTAGAATTATCTGGGGAGTGTTTAAAATGCTTAAACTTTATCGTAGAGCAATTAAGTCCGAAGCTCTGGGGTCAGGGTCTAGTATTATTAGAAAGCCCCTGGGTATCTCCAGTACGCATTTGGCTTGGGTTGAGTTCCCAGGAAACAGACTCTGTGACAGAGATCTGCACATAGGAAGTTTATCGGTAAGGACTCTCAGCAACCTATGGAACAGTGAAGGAGGATTAGGCAGATGAAGTTGAACTTTGGCTGTGGTAACTAAGGTCTCTGCCACAGTCAAGGCCACAGGGAGGTCTGGATCTGGGATGGCCCTCCATATTTGTCTCAAACTGAAGCAAAGGAGCTGAACACCTTTATACCCTTACATCTTCCCAACTTTGAGTTGGGGTTGCCCTCAGGAAGTGTAACCTGGGGAATAAAAACTCCTTCCCACTGAAAGGAAGGACCAGGAGACGCTCCGCTCTAACCTGTCAGCAGTCAACACCTCACATGGAGTCCAATTCCAGAGCCCAGAGCACTTCCCAGAATGATGACGTATTGGAGTTGACCTTTCTGGCCCCATTTGAAAGCCCATAGCCCAGGCTTCCCCCAGCAGAGGAAAACGTATGTGTCTGATAAAGACAAGGAGGTCCCAATACCCAGTGGGGCCATGTTAAGCAGTGACAGAGTCACTGGGGAAAAGTCAAGCATCGTGGACATGTCTGTCCCTCCTCTCTTACCTTAAACATGGATGCCCTTTAAAAGTACATACTCACTTGTTGGGATGAGCACTGGGTGTTGTATGGAAACCGATTTGACAATAAATTATTAAAAAGAAGATAAAAGTACTTACTTCTGGGTGCTTGGATGGCTAGGTCGGTTAAGTGTCCGACTTTGGCTCAGGTCATGATCTCAAGCTTCATGAGCTCGGGCCCCGCGTCGGGCTGTCTGCTGTCAGCACAGAGCCTGCTTCGGATCCTCTGTCCCCCTCTCTCTCTCTGCCCCACCCTTGCTCGTTTTTTCTCTCTCTCTCTCCCTCAAAACAAAAATATATTTTTTTAAAAGTACCAATCTTGCTTTCCTGTATCCCATGTGACAAGGTGACAGCCCAAGCCCGCGGCCACTCTCCATCGTTTGGGCATGCGTATCACCAGCTATGTGAGTTCCTATCCGGAGAACGATAGGAGACTCGGATGCATTGTGCAATTCATCCTTAACTGCATCCGAGTTGCTACATTGTGACTCCATCCGTATTTTCATTCGCGTAATGTTTCCCAATTGTTTATAAGCTAGAGAGGGGGAGAAAAGGAACTAGTCCTCCCCAAATTGTTTCCTCAAAACTTTTGAGGAAGTAAATAAAACATTCAGAAAGAGAAAGCATTAAAATTTAATGAATGAATAATCCAGACAATTTGAGACGGAGGACCATAAAGTAAGCAGAATTTCTGCCAAGCATAATGATGAAGAAAGAAGACTTATCATAGGTAGAGATTTGCTTTTGTGGCATAACCACAGAAGTGAAAATGGAGGAGGGGGAGGGGGAGAATACTGTGTTCATTTATATGCTTACAAATTATAACATCTAACCGAAGGGGATAATTTTCTCAGAATGTATAAATGACTAAAAATTCTCAAAAGATAGAGAATATTAATACATCAATAACTATGGAAGAAAGTTTAAGATGTGAAAAAAAAACCCTGAAACCAAAAAGTTCTAGAATAGACAGTTTTATGAGTGATTCCTTTGTGCTTTACTCTAGAAAATGTTTGAAAGCATAGGAAAGTACATAAAATTTCTCTGTTTGTTTTCAAGTTATAATACAAGCTTGATATCAAATCCCTTTAAAATAAGCACAGAAAACTAAAGACCACTCTTGAAGTAGAATCCTAAATAGAAAACTAGAAAATATAAACCTATTACTAATATGATTAAAAATCTGTGAATTTTAAAGAGCCAGCATCGCACTGAAACCACAGAGGTGTTTACATTAGTATCAGGATCAATTCTTTACTTTTGGTGTTTATTTATTTATTTTTGAGAGAGAGAGAGAGCGAGAGAGAGAGAGAGCACGAGTGCACAAGTGGGGGAAGGGCAGAGAGAAACACACACACAGAATCTGAAGCAGGCTCCAGGCTCTGAGCTGTTAGCACAGAGCCTGACGCGGGGCTCTATCCCATGGACTGTGAGATCATGACCTGAGCTGAAGTCGGACACTTAACCGACTGAACCACCCAGGCACCCCTCCTATCATTTCTAATACTTAGTACCATTCCATAGATTTTAATCATTGCAGAAACATGGAACATAGAAGTATAGAAAGAGATAAATTACTGAGAGCTCATATAACTAGTGCAGCTAAGATAGCCAATTAAAAAGTATAATACTGTCAAAACTAACAGAGGGACGCCTGGTTGGCTCAGTCGGTTAAACGTCTGACTTCAGCTCAGGTCATGATCTCACGGTTCATGGTTTCAAGCCCCGCATCAGGCTCTGTACTGACAGCCCAGAGCCTGGATCCTGCTTGGGATTCTGTCTCCCTCTCTCTCTGCCCCTCCCCTGCTCACACTCTGTCTCTCTGTCTCTCTCCCTCTCTCTCTTTCTTTGTCTCTCAAAAATAAATAAACATTAAAAAAATTCTAAAAAACTAACGGAAATGATGAAAGCTCAATAAAGTGGTTATGTCATACACATACATATCTATAACACGGATATATCTACATATTTATATACATTTTGGATATGTGTATATATTAGAGATAATAAATATAGAGATATAGATTATAGAGTATATCTATAAATATAGGCACACAGACACATATATACACATACATTCTAACATCCTTCCTATTCGTTTGGATGCAATTTAGTTCTGTGGCCATGCTTGCCTGGGAAAATGTAGTCTGGAGGAAGGGGAAGATGGATTTTGACGGACAGCTAACAGCTTCTGCTATACGTGTAATTATATAACATTATATATATACACGAGAGATTCGCAACTCTATGTGGGTAATAATCTTTTAGAACATAAAGTATAAGAAAATAATCTTACTCAGAGTAATTACAAAAACATTAGAAATGAACTTAATAAAAGCGCATGTTTATTTCTCTATAAGAAGCATATAAATGGATATAAACTGCTTATTACACTGGGGAAATGAATAAAGTTAATATTAATTATCGCCAATTTAATTCATTGGTTTAATAACACCCCAACTGAAAATCCTTCGTGTTCCTTTTATTTTTTTTATGTTTATTTTCTTTTTGAGAGAGGCGGGGGGAGGGGCAGAAAAAGAGAGAGGGACAGATGATCCGAAGCTGGCTGCGCACTGACAGCAGGGAGCAACACGGGGCTCGAACTCACAAACCCCGAGATCATGACCTGAACCAAAGGTGGACGCTTAACTGACTGAGCCACCCAGTGCCCCCTTTGTATTTCTATTAATTTGACAAAAGGATTCCAAAATCTATTTGGAAAAACCCCCAAGACATTTATGGAAAAGTAATAAGGTGGTACTCTATGAGGTATGTAAGGAACACAGTATAGTTAGGGTATTCGAAATGTAAAAAAAATAAAGTTGTGATATTGGTATAAGAATTGACAGGGTCCTCAAATAACACAAATCAGCCAGAGGCTGGGTGAGCAGCCGGGAGAAAGTAACCTACTCGCGGGCTTAAAGAAGGGGAGGGTAGGGGCACCTAGATGGCTCAGTTGGCAGTTGGTTGAGGTTGAGCATTCCACTCTTGGTTTCGGCTCGGGTCCTGATCTCAGGTTCATGGGATCAGGAACCTGTCGTGGGGAGCCTGCTTGGAATTCTCTCTCCCTCCATCTCTGCCTCTCTCTCTTTGCCCGCCCCCTGCTCATTCTCTCTCTCTCTTTCTCTCTCTCAAAGTAAATCATAAACTTAAAAAAATCTTTTAAAAAAAGAAAGGGAGGGTTGGCCGGCCCTCGTGCCCAGGGGTCCCCAGAGCGGTGACTCCAGCTGAGCAGGAAGGAAACCGCCCCGGCCACCCCTCCGCTCACCAGTCCACCCCCAGCATGAGCGGCCTGCCGGTCTACAGCACTCGGTCAGCCGCTCCCCCAAAATCAAGTCCGGGCAGAGCAAGGTGACTCACACGCTGGACGGGGAGCCATCCAGTACCCGCTAGCGGACACCTCCCAGGACAGCGCCCTGCGGGATGTGACGCGAGCCCGGGCGGCAACCCCAAGGCTGCCTCCCCCAGATGGTCAACGGGGACCAGAGTGTGAGGTCTTTGTGGCGGCCCTGGAACCAAACACTCTGTAGGAGTTCCTGAAACCGGCCTGAGCCCGCTGGGCTCCGTGACCACATCCCTCCCAGCCACCGCCCGGCGGTGAAGGACCTTCTGCCCTCCTCCCTGTTATTCCTAACCTTCGGACCTTGGAATCTGTCCCCCCAACCCAAGCCCCTCTCCCCCTCTCTCTAATTTAGCCCCCTTTCCTCCATTCAAAGGCAACATTCCTTACCCGCTAGTCTCAGAAATTGTCTTAACCAACAGCCCGGGTGCTGGCCGTCCTCAACCAGGCCCTGAGGCGGCCCCCCTGCCTGGGTGACGGCCACCCTTGTTGGTTCCATTAGCCAGGGCTCTGCCCAATGCCCCACATTCCCTGTCCCAGGAGCACCCTAGAGACAATTAAATGTCCCCTTCCATTGGGGAAAAAAAAAAAAAAGTAGGATTGATTTTTTTAAGTAGCATAATATATTTATTGAGGTAGAGATATAGATATATTTTAATATGATTTAATATATTTTCATGAGTCTAATTTATTGTCAGATTGGCTTACATGCAACACCCAGTGCTCATCCCAACAAGTGCCCTCCTCAGTGCCCGTCCCCCACTTTCCCCTCTCCCCCACTTCTCCATACCCCCGGGGAGGGTGGATTTTGTAGGACAGCTAGCAGCAGGGGACTGAGGCCCAAAGAATTGAGGAAACATGTCCACAGTCACATGACTACTAAATGGTTGGCCTAGTAATCCAATCCACTTTACCTACTCCAGAGTCTACGCACCTGTCACTACCTGCTACAACTGCGACTGTAACCACCACCGCCACCTCCACTCCTGCTACACACACACACACACACGCGCGCGCACACACACACACACACGTGCATGAATTCAGTTTATGAGAAATACATAAAAATCATGGATAATTAGAGCCTATTCAATAATTAATGAAGTGAACTATTTGAAAACATAAATATAGAGAATTCTTGTACTTGAGAACAAAATCGGGCAGATGAAAGAATTTAATGTCCAAAATCAAACCATTTAAAACTAAAAGGACGTATTAGTGACTATTGATCTGCCCTCCGGAATTTTATTTTTTATTGTTATTCATTCAAGTTTTTATTTTCATTCCAGTTCGTTAACGTACGGTGTCATATTAGTTTCAGGTGTAAATATAATCCCAATCAACGATTTAATCCCTGCCTGCCTCCCCTCTGGTAACCATCAGACTGTTCTCTATAATGAAAAGTCTGTTTCTTGCTTTCGCCCTCTCCCGCTCGTTTTTTGCTTGTTTGTTTTGCTTCTTAAATTCCACATGTGAGCGAAATCACACGGTGTTTCTCTTTCTCTGATTTATTTTGCTTAGCTTTATAGTCTCTAGCTCCATCCATGTTGTTGCAAATGGCAAGATTTCCTTCTTTTTTATGGCCGAGTAACACCCCATTGTGTATACACCACCTCTTCTTTAGCCATTCATCAATCGATGGCCCCCCGGGCTGCTCCCATGTCTTCACTATTAGAAAGAATGCTGCTATAAACATATGGGTGCAGATATCACCTTGAATTAGTGTTTTTGTATTCTTTGAGCTAAATAACCAGTAGTGTGATCACTGAATCCTAGGAAAGTTCCATTTGTAACTTTCTGAGGACCCCCCCACCCTGTTTCCCACAGCAGCCACACCAGTTTGCATTGCCACCAACAGTGCAAAAGGGTTTCCCTCTCTCCACATCCTTGCCAACACCTGTTGTTTCTTTTTTTTTTTAACTTTTTTAATGTTTATTATTTTGAGAGAGAGAAACACACACACACACACACAAAGTACGAGCAGGGCAGGGGGAGGGGGAGGGGGAGGGGGAGGGGGAGGGGGAGGGGGAGGGGGAGGGGGAGGGGGAGGGGGAGGGGGAGGGGGCAGAGAGAGAGGGAGACACAGAATGTGAAGCAGGCTCCAGGCTCTGAGCTTTCAGCCCAGAGCCCGATGTGGGGCTCGAACCCACGGACTGCGAGATCATGACCTGAACCAAAGTCGGCCACTTAGCTGACTGAGCCATCCAGGCGCCCCTCTTGTGTTTTTGCTTTTAGCCATTCTGGTAGGTGTGAGATGATATCTCATTGTGGTTTTGACTTGTATTTCCCTGATGATGCGTGACGTTGAGCATCTTTTCATGTGTCTGTTGACCATCCGTATGTCTTCTTTGGAAAGTGTCTATTCATGTCTTCTACCCATTTCTTCACTGGATTATTTGTTTTTTGGGTGTTGAGTTTTATAAGTCCTTTACGTATTTTGGATACTAGCCCTTTATCAGATATGGGTTTTGCAGGTATCTTCTCCTATTCCATAGGTTGCCTTTTAGTTTTGTTAATTGTTTCCTTCACTGTGCAGAAGCTGTTTATTTTGTCGTAGTTCCAATAGTTTATTTTTGCTTTCATTTCCCTTGCCTCTGGAGACATATCTAGAAAAGAAGTTGCTACAGCTAATGTCAAAGAAGTTACTGCCTGTGTTCTCCTCTAATATTTTGATGGTTTCCTGTCTCACACTTAGGTCTTTCATCTTTTGGATGCTGCCATCCAGTTTTCCCAGCACCGTTTGTTGAAGAGACTGTGTCTTTTTCACAGTGATATTCTTTCCTGCTTTGTTGAAGATTAAATGACCATATACTTGTGGGCTTATTTCTGGGTTTTCTCTTCTGTTCTATCAGTCTATGATTCTATTTTTGGGCCAGTGCCATACTATCTTGATCACTACAGCTTTATAATATAACTTGAAGTCCGGAATTATGATTCCTTCAGCTTTGCTTTTCTTTTTCAAGATGGCTTTGGCTCTTCAGGGTCTTTTGTGGTTCCATACAAATGGATTGTTTGTTCTAGTTCTGTGACAAATGCTATTGGTATTTTGATAGGGATTGCATTCAATGTGCAGATTGCTTGAAATAGTGTAGACGTTTTAACAATATTTGTTTTTCCAATCCATGAGCTTGGAATGTCTTTCCATTTTTTTATATCATCTTCAGTTTCTTTCATCAGTGTTTCATTGTTTTCAGAGCACCGAGAACACTGTTTTCTCCATGTCAGCATGGAGAAGAGCCCGAACGCAGGACTCGATCTCGTGAACCGTGAGATCATGACCTGAGCTGAAATCGAGTTTTCAGATGCTTAACCGACTGAGCCACCCAGTGGCCTCAAATTTCAGTTACTTTTTGATGAATTCTGTGGAGATGTCAAATAGGCCATGAATATATGACTCAGGAGTTGTGTGGGAAAGGTAGGACCTGACAAAGTACAGATTTATGAGTTAATTTATTTTATACACACACACACACACACACGTTTATAAAGACACTGTATTTAGAAGTATGGCACTCCATGATTTTGCAAGGATGAATGTGTCAATAGATAAGGGAAGAGGATCTGTGAATGATTGATGCCTCAATCCAAATTCTATAAATATTCCCAAAAGAAATATACACTGAAAGAGTCAAATACTTATTTATAAGGATGTATTTTGTGGCACTATTTATAAAAGAGAAATCCCAGAATCCCAGAAACTGGGGGATAGTCATAAAATATGAAATATTGGGCAGCAATGAAATTTTAATTAATGTTTCAAAAATATTTAAGGATATGGAAAAATAAAGCAGAAAAAAGAAAACATTGTTCCAAGGAACTGATCATGTAGCAGGGATATAGGCACAAAACCTAATAATTAGTGTAACGATTAAGGTCAGAGTAGAAGAAACAGAAGAGGAAGTGTTTATATCTGTCGGGCGTTAGGGTGTTTGGGGGTAGTGTCTCAGAGGCGATGGCCTCTGAACTGAAGATTTGAAGGAAGAATAGGAATGGTTCAAGCAGATGAAGCAGTATGCGCCAAGGCAGAGAGTATAGAACAACATGGTATACCGATGAAATTTTAAGAAGCTCGATATTACTGAAGCGAAAAGCATACAAACAGGTGAAGATGAAGGAAGGGAGAGAGTCAGGGGCAAATCATACAATGCCTGAAGTATCATGCAAGGATCTAGAATTTATAAAAAGGTCAGGGGGGCATCGGGTGAGTGAAACGTTTTCAGTAGGGACATGACAAGTCAGATTCAAATACAACTCTAACATCCCCATGCAGGGCAAGGAAATAAGTATTTCTTGAGAAAATTAGACATAAAATCAGATACCCTTGTTGACATATTTCTGCTTCACTCATGCTCCTTGTCCCACAACACACTATGTTCTCTCCCAGCTCTCTCATCATACCTGTTTCCTCTCCTCTCCAAGATCTCTGCAGTAGCGGCATTCTTGTTCGAAGCAAGACCTTTGTGAAGCCCATCCATGGATGGATGTTCGCAATGTAATGTGTCAATACGCTATGGATACAAGACTGAAACTAACTACTGCTACAGTCCAAGTTCATAGGCCCAGAACTAAGGCAGTAGCAGGAAAGCCTGAGAGGATGAAACGGACTTAAGAAATACATATATAGAAGTGGAATGCCTAGTAGACTGAGCATCAAGGAGGGCAACGGTAAATTTAGTTCCGGACATATTCTACCAAACAACATTTAGAGCAGTGGTTTCCAGACTTGGCCGCAAGATAGAATCAGTGGATGAGCGTTGCGACAATACCTATTCTAGAGGATCGCTCCCGAATTTTCGGATTCAGTGCTCCTGGGACGTGAACCAGGTATCAGCATTTTCAGTAAATTCCAGTGGCGATCAGAATGCACAACCAGAATTGTAACTTTTGCTGTAGGTCGCTGCTCAATTCAGAGTTGGTGAAGTATTAACTAGCACATAAATGGATACAGAAAAATTGTCTTGGTTATGGTCCCATGGCTCCTGTTGTTGCAAGTGTATTTAGTAGAGATCTGAATATTCTCTTCCAATGCTCTTCTGAGCAGATGTTCATTCCTCATTCATGAGAAATTAGGGTCTGAATATCCTGCACCTGTTGCCAAATCTTACCAACAGCAGACTCTCAACTTCTTTCTCTATACATCTATTAATCCAGTTCACAGTGATTTCCTTTATGTTTAGCATGTGCTTCGGGGACACGGAAAGATGTCCTCTATATAGCCTAGCTTTCCACATACACAAATGATTCTATTAGTTCCTCAGCAGATGTCCAAGACAATGGTTTTCCACAGGAGAACTGTATCCTGAAGATTAAACCATCTCGCCTTGAGAAATGGCCAGAATTTTATGCAAAGTTACTACAGCCCTGTGAAGAAGCTGCGTGTATAATGCACACAGTGCAACTCGGATCACTGACCCGGAGAACATTGTGTAAAAAACGAATGTACTTTTATCTGTTGGTATTGGTCCCCAAAGTGGTGCTTCACCATGTGAAAGATACCATCCCCTTAGATAAGTTGAACTGTTAAATTTTCTTACATGGTGCCAACTCTGAGGATTAAGGAACCTCTCTTTAGACACTAATTAATGGTGGAGATGGAGATAATTACTGCACATATATTTTTAAAAGATAAACTCAAGGGGCATCTGGGAGGCTCAGTTAGTTGAGCCTCTGACTCTTGATTTCGGCTCAGGTCGTGTTCCCAAGGTCATGGGATCGAGCTCAAGGTCATCAGGCTCTGTGCTGAGCGTGGAGCTTACTTAAGATTCTCTCTCCATCTACCTCTTCCCAGGTAGTGGTTTTACCAATCTACGTACATGATCAAATGACCTAGAGCTGTACTCACACACCATATCAGTATCGACTCCCTGGTTTTGATATTGTATTATGTATAAGAAGTGGGTATTGAGGGAAACTGAGTGGAGGATACAGAAGACCTGTGTGTACTATCATCACGCCTTCCTGTGAATTCATAATTATTTCACAGACCCCTTCGAATCTGTATTTTTGTACCCTTTGGGTAAGTACCTAATAGTGCAATTGCTAGATTGTAGAGTTTTTTAGGTTGTGAGGAACCTCCATACTGTTCTCCAGAATGGCGGCACCAGTTTGCATTCCCACCAGCAGTGCAAGAGGGTTCCCTCAAAATAAGAAGTTAAAATGAAGGCTCAGTATCAGGGTCATTGTCCATTAGAGAGCAACAACGCCAAGCAGTGTGGAAGCCTGCTTCTTTTAGAACTGACATCATCTGATCTGCCTGCATTTTGGCTACCACATACCAATAAACCTGTCACTTTCCTCAGTTCCTTGGCATTTTGTCAATGCAAAGCCTTCCCAATTCTGGCCCGATTTCTGCGTTTAATATTTTCTCTGGTTCAATCCTTAATACCTAACAGTGTCTGGCATGTGGCAGGCATTTTGGCTGAATGAATATAGGAAGGAAAGATGGTCTTATCTTTCCTGCTAGTACTCTGAGTTCCTTGAGGGCTAGAACAACAGATTCATCTCTATCGGCAAAACATCTAGCACAGTAGGCATTCGGTGCATGTTTTAAGAAGTAATAAATGGAATGTTATAAAATCCGTGAGGATTATTGTTATTAACATTTTAAAGGCTCTTACCACCCTCTGCTCAAAGGAACTTTTCATCATTTCCATCAACCTCACCTTTCTTTTTAAGACCTTTTGTATTTTTTTTAACGTAACCGAGGACAAGCCATTTTTAGCAACGCAGGATACTTCTGTATGTCTGCCTTTAAGATGGTAGTTTTCTAAGATAGAGAATTATATTCAAAGCTATTCTTGCAAATCATATCCTGCAAAGAGTCTGGATGGTTGTGGCACCAGCTCTGCTAGTTTTCCAAATAAATTAGTGAGACACTTGGGATCCAGGAGAAAACCGTTCGTTAACTGGTGGCTGCAAAGATGGAAAAAATACAGAGCCCCATCAGAAGACCAATGAGCTGCTGAGGCCTTGTGTCCATACCTTTTATACCTTCGTTACTGGCCCATCGGCAGTGTCCGAATCTTCAGGAAAGCAGCCTGTGTGTTTCTCAACATTCCTCATTTATTCTGTCATTCCGTGGATAGTAGATAAGACCACTTGGGTGCTAGTGACAGAAAACCTAACACACAGAGGCTGTGAAATTGGAGAATTTGCCAGCTTATGTAAACAAAATCCTGAGTGTGACTTGAACTGGGAGATGAAGCAATGTTATCCTGGCTCTATTTGTCTCCACTCCTAGCTCTGCCCTCACCAGTGTTGTCTTTGTTATCAGGCTTTGCCTGGTGGCCTGCTGACTCTCCCCAAATTCATGTATAGTAGTAAGGAGAGTAGACCTTTCCCAGTAACTTTATTTGGAATCCAAGGTATTCACTCTAATTAGACCAGCTGAGGTCACATGTCCATTCATTAACTAGTCACCGTGGCTAAGGGTATTCTGTGAATCAATGGGCCAGGTCTGGGTCTTGCACTCTCTACTGGAGTCAATTCACTTCCAACTGAATGAAAGGAACAGAAAGTAAAATATCAACTCTAAAAGATATTGTAGGGTACCATTACTAAAAAACAAGAGATGCTGGCAAGCCCAAACAATAGACAGCAAGTCTACGCAGCACACTTTGCTGCAATTCCACTCGAGTGCACTGCTTCTACCTTTTCAATGTGCTCCTCCCTCTTTCGAGCCATTGCCTCTACCATCCCTCCTCGTGTCTTCTTGTCAAAATATTATCTGTCCTTCGGGGGAATGTCCAGTTTAAAGGTTACTTTCTTGGGGCACTTGAGTGGCTCAGTTGGTCAAGCATCCGACTCTTGTCACTCTTGTCAGGTCACGATCTCACAGTTTCGTGAGTTCGAGCCCCACATGGGGCTCTGCACTGACCGCATGGAGCCTGCTTGGGATTCTCCCTCACTCCCTCTTTCTCTGCATCTCCCCCATTCATGCTGTCTGTCTCTCTCTCTCTCTCTCTCTCAAAAATAAATAAATAAACTTTAAAATATAAATGTTACTTTCTTTGTCAGTCCTTTCCTCAATCCTTGGTCAAATGAAATTTGTCTTATTATCTGTGTTTCTATATTACTTTGAACCTCTGCTCCAGTACGAGCTATCAGCTGTTGGGTATTGTAATGACCTGAATTTGTACCTTTATTTCCCTAGGTAACCAGCTTTGTGAGATTAGGGACTGAATCTATTATAGCTCTGCATTGCCCACAGAGTGTCGATGACACAATATATTTGTGCTGAATTATTGACTTGAAATTAATTTGAATAATTGATCTCTTCTTCCCATTTCAATGTGCTATATCAGTGGTCTGTTTTCACTCCTGCAAAACTGCTCTAGGGCATGCATTTACTTTTGAAGTTTTCCCACTTTTCCTTCGACATCAATAAGAAAATAGATTTATACTTACTTTTATTCAAAATCATCCTTCAATTGCTAGTTTGTCTATGCAGAGATCAGGCGGGAGTGAATTTCTGATTGTCATGAGGCTGGCGGGCCTTGACCCTCCCTTCCCATCACTTATGTCCTTCATAGATTTTATATCAGAAACCAAATCCATTATGCATGGTATGGCCTTAGCTATATAATCGGCCAGAATTAATGATAATTATAGTAGGGTCTTTCTACTACAAATTAAATTCAACATTTTATAATTCACCAACAAAATCTGATTGACATGAGAACTCTCCTGAGCTTTTAGAGGAGTCGATGTTTAAAATGGATATATAATGATGCACCTTCTCCACAAGTGAAGCAGCAAAGACCAGTGGTTAATCCTATACCAGTGAGATCAGCGGAATGAAAATGGGGAAATATTCAGTGTGATAAAGCTTCACTGAGCTCCTACTGTGGCTCTAGGCCCTTTGCTTTGTTTGGATGATGAACAGATGAATAAGACCTGATAAAAATCCTCGTGGTACAGGCCGATGCACGGAACCTGTAAAAATAACATAGTAAGGCCAGTGATCAAGTTCCTAAGGAGATCATCTTCCCAAGAAGATGGAGAAGATGGGAACGTACCCCAGAGCAGGGACATAGGGTAAGAATTTCTACATGCAGTTAGTTATCTGGATGTCTCTGAACAATCGCTGTTTGCATTGTGTAGAGAGTTTCTGGCTTGGAGAGGTTCAAGAACTTGCTCAGGGTCACACATGGAGACCGTTTGGCATCCATCGTCTTGCATTTCCAGTCAGTCTCAATCTGCCCTATTAAATATTACCGTCCTTCTCACACCATATACATTATTGCCTAGAGTTAATGAATCACGACCACAGTGGAATCTTCCTATAACACAGTACACTTAAGAGAAAATCTCTTCAGAGGAAGATAAGTAACTTGAAAGAATATCTTATTTGTAAGCAGCAATGAGTTTCCCACCTACCATATCGGTGAGGAAGACCAGTACGCATTAAACCGTGTCTGTGCCAGATGTCAAAATTTGGTAGAGCGCATAGAAAATATAAGGTTTCCCAGTTAGGGTCCCTTGACTTTGGCGATGGCAGATAGGAATAAAATACATATGTAGACTTATATGTCACTCTGACTCGAGAAACAAATATGATATAGTATTTTCCCCAAATTTCATTTCAAGTGTTAGCCAGCTCGCTATTCCGAAGAAAATGAGCTTAAGTCGATGCGAAAGGCTTGCACATTCCAGTGCTCTGTAAAGGCAGCCAACCTCAACCCATCAACATAGACATAGGCTACTGCACATTTAAGATGATTATATACCTTGGTGGGTAATGTTCAAGCATATATGAGAGAGACGATATTAATAATAAACCACACCAAAGAACGGTTTATTTTTCAGTGAAAACAAAAATATATCATTTAGAGTTGTCAGTCCACATGTGTTGGTTTCTTTGGTAGTTATTTTTCCCCTGAAGTGTCCTCTGGGATTTTATTGAATTACACAACTCTTGCATAGAACTCTTGATACACAGCCTCCTAGAGATGGAAAACCTTTTCAACTAATGAAACTGTATATTTTATGATTCTATATACTCAATCTAGGAAAATGGAAACATAAATATAGCTTCAAACAAAAAACATTCCTTGATTTTGAAATTGAGAGTTTACACCAGGCTTCTATGCAATGAAACACCTTAAGTGCAGTTATTCTTTTACCTAATCATCACTTTCCATCTTCCATCTCCCAGGCATCTAGAACACATTTCCACTTGGGTATTTCACAAGTACAGTATATTCAAATCCAACCATCGCCTTACTCATAGACTCATCCCTCCCGTGTTCCTAGTACTGTATGTGACACCACTATTGACTCATTCCCTCAGGAGTAATATTTATGGGTCATCTTTAGTATTCTTGTCAGTTTTACCTCCATACCCTGTTAGTTACATCTCATTAATATCCCTAAATATCCTACAACTGTCTTATTATTTTTAAAAAAACATGAAACTTTATTTTTGAGAAAAAGAGACAGAGTGTGAGCAGGGGAGGAGAAGAGAGAGAGACACACAGAATCCGAAGCAGGCTCCAGGCTCTGAGCTGTCAGCACAGAGGCCGATGTGGGGCTCGAACTCACAAACTGCAAGATCATGACCTGAGCCGAAGTTGGACGCTTAACCGACTGAGCCACTCAGGGGCCCCCAACAACTGCTTTGTTTTACATTTGTTATCTCTTTGCTGGACTGCTTGTAATAATCACCTAATTTGTCTCTCGTTGCTAATTTTATCCTTAAGAACCCTCTTGCTCTCACTAAAATCTAGATATGTTTATATCACTCTCAATGGACCCACGTTGTCTATGAGAAAAAATCCCAACCCCCTTAGGATGGCATTTAAGACACTTCATGATCTGGGCTCACAGCAGTGTCAATAAGAAGGTCTATTTAAAAATAGATATATGTTGGGGTGCCTGGGTGGCTCAGTCAGTTGGGCATCCTGCTTCTGCTCAGGTCATGATCTCACAGCTCGTGAGTTCGAGCCCCATGTCTCTGTGCTGACAGCTCAGAACCTGGAGCCTGCTTCAGATTCTGTGTCTCCTTCTCTCTCTCTGCCCCTCCCTGGCTCACGTTCTCTCTCTCTCTCTCTCAAAAATAAAAAATAAACATTAAAAAAATTTTTAAAAATTAGGTGTTGTGGCACCTGGGTGACTCAGTCAGTTGACTGTCCTACTTTTAGCTCAGGTCGTGATCTCATGGATCGTGGGTTCGAGCCCCAAATTGGGCTTGCTGCTGTCAGCAAAGAGCCTGCTTCAGATCCTCTGTCCCCCTCTCTGTCTGCCTCTCCCCTGCTCTCTCTCTCTCTCCCTCTTTATCAAAAATACACATTTAAAAAAAGTAAATAAAAATAAAAATAGATATATGCTTTCACGATGGCACTGAAAAGTTCCCTCCTTCAGCTAGTTATTTCCACTTCTTTTAGAGGCAGACTTCTCAAGAGTCCCCTATATTTGCTATCTTCATTACCTTATGATCTGTCCACTTTTTAAACCACTTCTGTCTTTTCCTGTTTCTCCACCATTAGCGTCCCCACATAAATGTCTTCCTCCATGGTTACCGATGGCCTCCATATTTATCCAGGTATTTGTTTCCGTGTTCCTTTCACCAGACAGCTCTATTCTGTATGACAGAATTGACGACCCATGAGCACTCCTTTGTATCCCGAGAAACCACCTATTTCTGGTTTTCCTCCTACCTCTCTAGCTGCTCTTTCAAAATTTTCCTTCAAGGACTCTGTGTCGTTGAGCTGGCCTTTAAATGGTGGAGTTCCTCAGGGATCTCTCCTTGTCCCGCTTCACGTCTCACAGCTGCCATCGGCAAAGCCATCTACTCCTTGAGTTCAAATATAAGCAGACCACTCATAATACTATACCCCCAGCACAGATCTTTGAGCTCCAAAACTGTATATTCAGCTCTCTATCTCACATATATACTTGAATATAGAATAGGCACTTTATAAATCAACTTATGAAAAGAGAATTTACCATTATCCCTACCCAACAGCTCCTCAGCCTGTATTTCTTGGCTCAGTGAATGACACTAATTATATACCCGGTTGCCCAAGCCAGAAATCTGGGCAACATCCATCACTTCTTCTTTCTGACCAAATAATGGCTAAGTGTTGAAAATATAAACACCTAAATGTTTACAATGCCTGCTGCCCACTACATACATGCCACCGTCTTCGCTCCCTCTTGCCTAGATCAGGACAATAGTCTTCCAACATCTCCCTGCCCCCATCATTTGTTTCCTATGTGAATCCTTTATCGTATAGCATATTTAGTGTTTGTTTTTTCCTCTCTTGGCTTCTGAGGTACTATTCTCTTTTGGTTCTCCTACCACTTTTGATTTTTTCTTCTTCACTTCTGTGCCAGCTCCCTTCAGTCTCCTCATCTGTTAAATACAGTGCTCCTCAGTGCTCCCTCTGAAGCCTCCTTTTCATATTTCGCTCTCTCCTTGGGTGATATCTTCTCTCTCATGGCTTCAAATAACTACTAGATGTTTTAACTATTTGAGTCACATCTGCAGGCCCGTGTTCTCTCCTGAGATATACCAAGATTTTATTCCGGACTTCTCTGACTCTACGTCACACAGAGGTTAGCAAATCTGATCTCCCTCCCATCTGTCTTGGCTCTGGATGTCATTCTGACTACAACGTTATTTTTCTTTATTCTCTGGTGGATGACGGTCTACTTATCTTCAGAATCCAGATAACATACTATCTTTCTTTTCTGAAGTTTTCTTTACCTAATGCTTTCCTTGCTCTCTGTCCAATTTGGCTACGGCTGAATTTATTTCCATCTTAGTCAAGATTGTTTTTGGTCACTACTGACAGAAACGTCATTCTAACCAGTTGAAACAAGCAGGAGAAGTCATTCTAAGGCTCTTGTAACCATGGAAATGGCAGTGGTTCAGATGAGCTCCAAGACAACTGGAGCAATGAACTCCAATATCACTTGGATTCTGTCTCTGTCTCTCATCTCTACTTCTCTTTCTCTGTTGGTTTTATTCACTCAACCTGATTTTCTCCACATGCTTCACATTTCTGCATCACACTCAGAAGCAGACTGTATCCTTCCTCTGTTTCATTTTGGGGAAAAAAAGTTGAAGTTGGAATTCTGTTTGGCTAGGCTTGAGTCATGTTCCTAACTCTGGATCAATGATGCATGGTTGTGAGGGTATTAATATTTGGCCCACTTCGATCAGCAGCACAAAACCAATTAACCATGACTGAGGAGAGAGGGATATGAAAACAGAAGATTCCACTACAACCTCCTGTTTGACATGGAGGCGCGTGGGATTTGGGGAAGAATTTTCTATATGAAAACTAAGTGTCAGGTCACCTGGGTTGGTTAAGCGTTCAACTCTTGATTTCGGCCTAGGTCCTGATCTCACAGTTCGTGGGTTTGATCCCCGCCATCAGGCTCTGCGCTGACTGCATGGAGCCTGTTTGGGATTCTGTCTCCCTCTCTCTCTGTCCCTCCCCTGCTTGCTGTCTATCTCTCTCAAAATAAATAAATATTTTTTTAAAAAAGAAAGGAAAAGAAAGGGTACTGGCATACAAATTAACTTTCTACTCATCTTCTTACCTAGTTCTTGAAGGTTAGTTAAGTGTGTGTACTTGTGTGTCAGAGAGAGAGACAGAGAAGCGAGGCTATTATGAGGGAATGAATTTCACGAAATGCATATAGGTGCTACTTCCTGTCTTCATTTTTTTTCTTTTTCTTAAGTTTTATAGTGGGTGACTGTTTTCTAAAAAATTTCTAGTAGTTTTATTTTCCCTTGTGGAGAGAAGAGTTAATACGGGGGAAAGTCCCTTTGTTCTGGAAAACTGAAAACACCAGGCCCTTAATTATGTAGGTGTAAAAGAGGGAGAGATAAAAGATCAACCAAACTGGACAAATGCTTGGGTTTTGCATGCTGGCAAAGTCATGTAAACCCCCTCTTTACCTATATGCCTAAAAACTGCCAGGATAGAGTTAGGTAAATTTGTATAAAATAAGGATTCAACAACAATAACAAAAATAATTGCAGTTGCAGCAAATTGGGCCAAGCATAAGACTAACTTACTGCTTTCATTTTGGTGGTAGTACCTTGGCTTCCATGGTGATTGCCGTGGCAAATGGAACTCTAAAAGAATCTGAGGCCAGCGAAAGGTCATTTAGAGCTCCCTTGGTGTTGGCCATTGTGTAACCCATCCAGGTGACTAAGAAGAACCACATCTGGTAAGCATTATAAGCCACCTTTATTAAAAGTGAAATTGCATATGTCAAAATATGACCCATACAGACAGATCTCAGTCTCATTGCTGGTCTCTGCATCTTTCATTGAGTGCATATCTGCTATACCGATTTCGTATCTTTCCTTGACTTCATAGTTTGGTTTTCTGATAATCCAAGCTAATGAAGTAGAAAGATACTGACTGAATAGGGGTTTACTTAAATAATTGAACCAATATCTATCCCTGATTTTTTTTTCAAGATTTCTACATGTATGCTTAGGCATTCCTTCAACTCTTAGGCAAGCAGTTGACAATTCAGTCTTAGTTTTCACTTCCTACTTGTGTAGAACCCTAAGATCAGTCGGAGGTGAACGGTGACCGATTTTAAGAACCGATGGAGTCGTGAGGCTGTTAGTCTTCAAGTCTACCGTGGAGCTTTGGGAAGGGGATGGGAGCAGGACCACCAAAGTCCCATAGAGCTCACTCTTTGTACCGATTCGCCACTTTTCTTTAATAAACACTCCTTAAGTTGTTGCAAGCCTTTTGTCAATTTCCGTAATTCTCCAAGAGTTGATTTTGACAACTTTTGCTAGTATTACCCTTGCTTTCCTGGAAGAATATGTTTGGAATTCCTTACTCTGCCAATTCCAGAAATGATTATATTTTAGACGCCTTTTCAAATCAGACATTCTCCTGGTGTTTTACATGGCCACATCCTCAAAGGAGGCTTCTTTGGTGTCGCTCAGTTGAAACCTGTTACACCTTCATTTTACGTTACTTCAGATTAGCATGGAAAGGTGGTAACATGTTGGGGAAAATCCATTGCCATTCCGGAGCCTCATTCTTTTTTTTCTGCAGAGTGTGGGAAGTGTTAAAAGGTGTCTTTTAACTAAGATGTTGTTTTGATTGACTTTTTCTCCTGAAGCTTAATCTACCCTGCAGAGGGCTCAGGTTTGCCAACGTCAGACCTATAGGCCTGATTATGACAAATAGCAGAAAGCTTTTGAAAAGGAAGGCGAGAGAGCAGTGAGTGGAAGCCCTAATGAAGTTCTATATTTATAAGTAGGCCACTTTATGCTCCCTCTACAGGCATGACTTTTAGTCATGTCACTGATGACATATCCACCCCATCCATTAAGAGTAGAACAACTTCAGACACTCACTTTTTGCCTCTAAAATCAGTGACACGGTTCTTAGGGCTGACAGCCTCACGGGGACAGGCAATTAAGTCCTCTGATGAGTGGCTCCAATGGATTTCAATGAAGCATATACATTCCCAGGAGGAGATTCACTAACCCAGCAAATGTGGCTTTGAGAAAGTGGGTTAGATTCCGTCAGGTGAGAAAACAGTACTCGAGTACCCTGTAGGGTCCTGGATTGAGGAGGGCCTAGGGAATATACTAATTTTTCTCACCCTCAAGTAGCCCTAGCAGCATTCTTGGGAAACGGTGTCACACTTTCCAGAGTCAGCTATTTCCCCCCAAAAGAATGTAGTTTTCATGTAAGAAATCCTCCTGAAGCTAAAGCGATGTGAAGGTTCATAAGGAAGGGGGCAGCTGTCATGTTTAGATCTGCCGGAGCTGGCACCAAGAAGACGGTTTCCCTACCAGCTGGTTTATGGCATTCCTGTTCATCGGAAGCCAATGATTTTATAAGCTTAACAACTAACTCCATCCCATACCCAGGGACAATATCCTTCAGGAATAAAGTTGCAACATGAGACAAGATAAAGTCCTTGGCATATGGATCTTGCATTACAGTAGGTAAGACAGACAGTGAATACATAAACAAACAAATACATATCGGTGCATTAATGACTTGTATCCTATCCCATGCATGTGCACACACGAATGGGCTCATGCTGTATATATTAGGCGGAACGTGCAGAAGAGAGTTGGGCTTGTGAAATGAATTTTAAAGTTATTAGAAACCATTGGGTTCAAGAACGCATTGGAGGAAGGGAAAGCAAGATAAGATGATGATAGTTTTGTTGAGAAGTTTATGAGGAAGCAGAGAAGAAAGGGACAGAAAGCGGAGGGGTAAAACTAGAAAATGATGAAGATTAACAAGTGTCTAGATGTACATGTTATAAATTTTTAGTAATTAATAGAGGCTAATAAAAGCCCATATTACAACATAACAATAAAGGTAGCAATGTCAAAAAAAAAAGGAAAAAAAGAAATAGACCCAAATATCTATGGGGCACTTCATAAATTTGGCATTTCAAATCTGTAGAGAAAGATGGATGTTTTTCTTAAATGGGTGTCGTTGGGACAGTTGGCTAACTAGGAAGACATTGCCGAAAATCTTTTAAATGAGAAGAAAAATATTTCATAAAATCACGAGTTTTAGAAAGAATTTCCCGGGCACCTGGCTGGCTCAGTCGGTAGAGCATGAGACTCGTGATCTTGTTGTGAGTTCGAGCCCCACGTTAGGTGTAGAGATTACTTTTAAAAAGATGTTTTTAAATAATTTCCATGTTGATATCATCTCAGAATGACAAAAAAATTAAAAGACTTTAAAAATCAATTATGTTGCAAAATGTTCAGTGTTATGTTCACCAAAAGAGTCCAAAGGAAAATGGCAAACTGGAAAAAACTGACACACATATGACAAAGCTATATATTTTTTGATGTATATATATGTATATCTATTTACATATATCTACATATTTAAATTTATTATGACATACATATAAATTTAAATATATAGATATATATGAATATTTATTTCATCCTAAATATATTTTGTATATATGTAATAATATATATTGCTATATATAGTAATAAAATATATAATGTGTAGTAATAAAATATAAAACATATATATTTTTTAAGTTCATTTCTTTATTTTGAGAGGGAGAGCATGAGCGAGGGAGGGCCAGAGAGAGAGAGGGAGAGAGAGAATCCCAAGCAGGCTCCACGCTGTCAGCACAGAACCTGAGGGCTCGAACTCATGAACCATGAGATCATGACCTGAGCTGAAACCAAAAGTCAGACACCTAATTGACCGAGTCACCTACGTGCTCCTATAATATGTATTTAAAAAATTTTTATATATACCTACACACATATACACATATAGATTCACTCACACACATTCACAGAGGTATTTGGAATATATTCAAACAAACAAACAAAAAAACCTACCAAACAACTTAAATATCTATTAGTGAGAGAACAATTAAATGAGTGTGTTCAAGCCAAACAATGAAATATTATATATCCCTTGAAAAGAAGACAGTAATTCTGATGACCTGATATGGAATGCTGCCTAGCTCTGTTACACAAACACGAGTATGGATTGCTTGTGTGTGTGTGTGTGCACATGTGTACGCATACAAGTACATACATTGAGATACCACAGGATAAAAGTTGCTACTGCTCAGGTATCCTCAGCATTGCTCTCCTTCTGCTGAATTGAGAAAATTTGGGTTCCGCCCCGAGGCTGGATCTATGAGAAGGGGTCTACCTAGCAAGGGGACGTTTCCGGCTTTTGTGACTTACACTTAAGAATGAGAAGAAAGAAATTTGGTCGGAGAAGTTGGAGGTGAGGAGGGAAAATTTAAGGACCAGTGAGCTTTGCTCACATCTGAGGGTGTTCTGAGGACCTAGTAATGGAAATAGCTTTAAAATATGAGGGAAATGGGTAAGAGAAGGAAAGCAAAAGATTTGAAGAAATATTTCCGGGGACTCTGTCCTTAGCTGAGTGTTTCAGACGTGCAATTAAAACACTTGCTCTAATTAAATCAATTTTTCACTGCAGATACAGGTTCTTTTGATAGTAACACCTGTTTGGGATTGAAACATAGGAACACAGGAGACATTCACATGGTATGACACGTGTGTCATATATATGTATATAAATCTAACTAAATGGGGGCTCCCGGCTCGCTCAGTGGGTTAAGCATCCGACTCTTGATACCAGTTCAGGTGGTGACGTCACGAACCAGGAGCTCAAGCCCTGCGCTGGGCCCCATGCTGACAGTGGCAGAGCCTGCTCGGGATTCCCTCTCTCTCTCCCTCTCTCTGCCCCTCTCCCAGTCACATGCTCTCTCTCTCTCTCTCTCTCTCTCTCTCAAAATAAACAAACATAAAAAAAAAATACATCTAACTAAATGCATATGTCTAACTTCATCTATCCATCTATCATCCATTCATCCATCCATCCAACCATCCATTCATCTGCTATGAATGAGAGGCTATTCTCTAAGCCCTTTACATGGATCGACTTATTTGACCCTCACAAAATTCCTCTGAGGTGATTTAATGTTCCTACTGTTTAGGTGAGGAAACAGGTATAAACTGATTGATACTACTTTCTTAATATGCTACAGGAAGATCCACTTAATACTCTACTTAAGCTCTTGGCATCAGTAATACCCAACCAGATTGTTCTGTAGTTCTCGTTGTGTTATGTTTGTCGAAGTTTTCTCTCTGTATAATGTTGAGTTTGTTAAAAACTGGAAGATTGAATTATTTTTCTGTATTCTGTACCTGATTAAAGAGCCTAGGAATTATCTGTGTCTTCTCTGTTTTATATAAGTCTTCTGTGAAATTATATGGGTGGGAAATGATGGAGAAGATTTGCTCTTTATAAAATATTTTCAGTTTCTTCCATGGATACTGGTTAGTAGGTTGCTTAAGTATTATTATCATGAGTCAATTTGAGCACTTTAAATTTTTCTAGAAAGTCATTTAACCCAAAATTTTATGTTTATTTGCACAAAATTTGTGCAAATTAGTCTTTTATACTTAAAGCATTATTCGTATGCAAAATTACTTTTCCCAAGTAATTCGTAATTTTCTATATTTGTGACTTCTCAATATTTTTTTTTATTTTAGAGAGGAAGAGTGTGCACATGAGCAGGGGAGAGGGAGAGAGGGAGAGAGAAAGAGAATTTTAAGCTGCACGCTCAGTGCAGAGCCCTACTCAGGGCTTCATCCCACGACCCTGGGATCATGACCTGAGCCGAAATTAAGAGTTGGTCGCTCAACCAACTGAGACTCCCGATACCCCTCGATGTCTCAGTTTTTACAACTTATAATAACTAGTACTTTCTGTATCTTCTTTTTTATGTTTATTTATTTATTTTGAGAGAGAGCGCACGTGCCTGAGTGTGGCAGGGGCAGAAAAAGAGGAAGGCAGAGAATTCCAAGCAAGTTCTGTACTGTCAGCACAGAGCCCAACGGGTCTCTGTCTCACGAACCGTGAGATAATGACCCTAGCCAAAATCAAGAGTCAGACGCTTAACCAACTGAGCCACCCAGGTGCCCCAATATCTTCTTGAAGCACACTCTTGGAAGAAGTATTTAATTGCTCTATCATTTTTCAATGTTCAAAGTCATTGTTATCTGATTTCCCATTACTTATCATTTCTTTCTGCTTTGGTTAACTTTGTATTTTTTTAGTTAGTGAATTCATTCTTTTGGATTTATTTTCATTCTTTCATACTTAATGGTGTAACTTTGTAGGATGATGAAACTTTTTCTGACATAGCTTTGGGCCAATCCTGTAATGGATGCTCTTTTCATCATCGCCATTTTCCAGATGTTCTGCGGTTTTAATTTTGCTTTCATATAGGACATAAGAGCTACAGAGCAAAGAATTTGTGTGCTTGTTGTTCCTCGTAATTTCCCTGTCAGCATTTTTCATCTGTCTGTTATCATTTTTATTATAGCCTCCAAGTTTTATAGCTCTGTGCTCCGATAATCTGACCAGCACATTTTCTACTTTGGGGACTTTGTCAAAGCTTTATTTAGACCTTAATATGGAGGTCTGTGGGTGTTTGAAAGAGAGTTTATTCTCTATGCGCTACATTGTTCCTTGTATCTATAAATTTAACCCTGTTCACTATTTAAAATTAACTCTGCATTCTTATTTGTTTTTTGCCTACTTGATTTATCATGAACATATGAGTAAAAGTCTCTGTCTATAACAATTATGTTTCCATTTCTCCACATATTATTTGTGAGTTTGGTCTATGAATTTTGATGCTATATTATTTGTGTGTGATGTTTCAGGACAAGTAAGCTCTTCATTGTGGAGTTTTTCCATTTTTAATATAAAATAACTGTTCTTAAAATCTCATTAAATTCGTTCTCTGTCACTGATATTAATGACATTGTTTGCTTTTTCTTTTGTTTACATTTCTTTGATACACACACACACACACACACACACACACACACTCCCTTATTTCTTTTGAATTTTTTAATGTTTGTTCATTTTTGAGAGCGAGAGTGGAGGAGGCTTGAACCCATGAACCTGAGCCAAAGTCAGATGCTTAACCGATTGAGCCACCCAGGTGCCCCCTTAAATTATCTGAATTTGACTTGCTTTCCTTGTATTTAGCAAGGGTAGAATTTTATTTTTTGATACAATTGGATAATCTTTTACTTATAATTGGTAGAACAAAAAATTTTTTGTTTTTGTCTATTTTATGTTGTATTTTGCTTTTATTTAATTTTTTCCTCATTATTATATTCATTTATTTATTTAGGCTTGTGCTAGGGCCCATTTTGAAGTTCTCCACACTACTAAGTAAAATACATTCTCAATAGTTATGTAGAGGGGTGCCCGGGTGGCTCAGTCAGTTGAGTGTCTGACTTCTCGGAGTTCATGAGTTCGAGCCCTGCAACGGGCTCACTGTCATCACACCACATTGCATCACAACACATCGGTGCTGTCAGCGTGCGGCCCACTTCAGATCCTTTGTACCCTTCTCTTCCTGCCCTCCCCCCACTGGCGCTTTCTCTCTCAAAAGTAAATAAACATTTAAAAGAAAAAAAATAGGTATGTAGGAAATGCTAATAGCTATATAATGTTACCTGTTTAGAACGTTTTTATTTAAATTCCAGTTCATTAACATACACTGTGATATTAGTTTCAGGTGCACAATACAGTGATTCAACATTTCCATACAACACCCTGCGCTCATCACGGCAGGTGCACTCCTTCGTCCCCATCACCTATTCCACCCATCGCTCCACCCAACTCCCTTCTGGTAACCATCATTTTTTTTCTGATGGTTAAGAGTCTGTTTCTTGGTTCGCGTCGCTTTTTTCCCCCCTTTCCTTTTTTAACTCTTTTATCTCTGTGGCAAGAGTCTCACTGGTGTCTTTTATTCTCTCCTTAAACCCAGTGGGTATCCTTATGATTGTTGCTTTAAATTCTCCTTCAGGCTTGTTACTTATATCTGTTTTGCTTAAATCTCTGGCTGTGGCCTTATCTTGTTCTTTCATTTGGGATAAATTCCTTTGCCTTGGTATTTTGTCTAAGTGTCTGACTTCTTCTCTGTGTCAGAAAAGTCAGTTATGTCTCCTGCCTCTGAAACTTAATGCCTTATGAAGAAGAGGTCATGTAACGTCCAGGGCCTGGTGCATCAGAGAGTGTCTTCGATATGGGCTGTGTGCGCTCTGGTGTTGTGTTTTGGCTGCTCTATCCTTTAGGCCAGTCATGCTGTGCGCAGTGCTTGGTCCCTGGCCTGAATGTGGTGAGTTTTAGCTAGGTGTGCTCTGGTCTGCTTGTGAAATGAGACCTGACACCACCTCCACCAGAACTGAGGCCCTGCAGATCTCTTTGGTTGAGAGATGTAGTATGGAAAGGGGTTTGTCCCAGTCTTCTGGGAAAGGGCCCTGCCTTGCTAGAACTGAGGCAAGATTGACTGAGAAGGGCAGTCCTGCCAGAGTGCAGGAGGGTGGGGCTTGGTGTATGCAAGTTAGGCAGCCATTGTTGGCCCTGTGCTGCTTCCTGCCGGTGGCTCTGTGTTTATGCTGAGGAGTGGAGGGACACTGCTCCAGCCAGTTCCTTTGTTCCTAGAGAGGTTTCAATCAGGGAAGTACTCCAAAAAGAGCAAATAATCTTCCCCTCTGTGTGCCCCAGGCGTTCTTCAGAAAGCTGTTTCCATGCCGTCCGCTCCACCCTCCCACACCACTCCCACCCCCATTGTCCTTTGCCTGCCTTTTCTCCAAGAGCAGTGCAGTCCAGACTCTATCCCAAGATTCAATCTATGCTAGCTGTGAGAACTCACAAAATTCAGCCTCTCTTGTTTTATAAGCCAGTGACTTGGGAGAAACATTCTTCTGTGCATTCCCCTGTGTGCTCCTCTCTGTCTCTCTCTCTCTGTCTCTCTCTCTGTCTCTCTCTCTGTCTCTGTCTCTGTCTCTGTCTCTCTCTCTCTCTCTCTCATCTGAAACCATGGTTCCCTCCGCTCCACAGCATCCATTTCTCTCCTAAACCACATCTCCGTACTTCCCCCCCTTTTCCAGGTGGCCTCTTCTCTCCCTTTGGTTGTGGAGTTTGTTCTGTCAGTCTTCAGGTCAATTTCTGGGGTACTTCGAATAATTCGATGGTTATCTGGCTGTGTCCATAGGACGCAACAAGCCTGGGGTCCTCCTGCCATCTGCCGTCTCCCCTCCTCACACCTGTATTTTGCTTTTGATACTTGTTTTTGACTGTGTGATATTTGATTATTTTATTCTTTTGTGTATTTTAGAAAATTCACGGTTAGCTTTTTTATTTATTGTAGTCTTTACTTTTTAACTTTTGACCATCTGCTTATTCTTGTATTTATTGAGCTTTATACAGCCAACTGACTCTTCTATAAAAGTTAAAAATTAGCTGTTACATTTCCACCTCTCCTCTTCTTCCACTAGTATTCTAGTTTTTGCTATTTTAACATTACTTTTTAAATTACTGATATTTTTAGCACGCGTTGTTGCATTATTTTTTTTTTTTAATGTTTATTTATTTCCGAGAGACACAGAGGCACAGCATGAACAGGGGAAGGGCAGAGAGAGAAGGAGACACAGAATCGGAAGCAGGCTCCAGGCTCCGAGCTGTCAGCACAAAGCCCGACGCGGGGCTCGAACTCACAGACCGTGAGATCATGACCTGAGCTGAAGTCGGCCGCCCAACCGACTGAGCCACCCAGGCGCCCCGCATTATGTTTTGGTAGTCTACTTTCCATTATTGTTTATCCTTTATTATCCTTTCACATCCATACGTTTTTTTAGTGATCTCTTTATTTTTATTAACTTTTTCATTGGCTTGATTTGTCCAAGGTACTCATCTTTGAGTTTCATTTCCATTTGAGAGTTATTTAGGAACACTTTTTTTACTTTGAGAGTTTTCAGATTGTAAAATTATAGAGTTGTGCTTCTCTTTCCGAGGAATTTTGTATCCTTTGCTCCATTGGCTTCTGGTATTAAATGTTCCTGTGGAAACCTTTAATACTAGACTTATTTTTCCCCCTTATATAAGTGATTTGCTTTTTTTTTTTTTCTGCCTAGATAACTGTGGGGTTCTCTATAATTAGCATTTAGTGATGTCCCCAGGATATGTTGTGGGATTGATTATTTCATATTTTTTCCCTAGAGCACGGTGTCACTTTGGCATTCAGGTTTATATCTTCTTTTATTTCAAGAGATTCCTCTAGTATTAGAGCTTTGAATGTTGTCTTTTGATCCCTTTGTTCTCTTCAGTCTCTCAAGGAACACCAATTCCCTGAATGCTGACTTTTCTTTGTCATCCATGTCTATCACATACTCTCTTCTCACTTCTCACTTTATTCTGTATATGTTTGTGCATGTTTTTGTGTTCGCTGCAATAATGTCTCAAGCCTGGCCTAGATAGCATTTCTAATGTCTTTTCTACCCCTTGTAGTTTCTGTTATTGTTGTCGTTGTTTTACTCCTGTGACAATTTCACTATTCTTTAAATGTGTCTCTCAGTTCTTCTAGCTCACTTTTTGTAACTTTTTTTCAATGAAAAGTGTCGATATTTTTAAATGTTTTTCTATTTCCTTGCATAGTCAATTACTTATTTAATGAATATTTGTTGAGAACGTATGATGTGCCAAGTACCGTGTTAGATGTTGCAATATTGCTTTAGTAGTAAATCAACAGAAATAGCTGTCTGCCTTCATACAGCTTTTATGCCAATGGGAAGAGTCAGACAATAAACAGGATACATAAGTAAAACGGATAGTATATAAAATGTGAGATATAAAAATAGAGCAAGCTGAGTGGAATATAAAATATCGTGGGGGACAGTTGCAGTTTTAGATTAGTGGTTAAGAGGATATGTCGCTGGAGTGTTGATACATATTTAAAAAAATATTTTTAATGTTTATTTTTAAGAGACAGAGACAGAGACAGAGAGCAAACAGGGAAGGGGCAGAGAGAGAAAGAGGAAGACACAGAATCCAAAGCAGGCTCCAGGCTCCAAGCTGTCAGTATGAAGCCCGACGTGGGGCTTGAGTTCACAAACTGTGAGATCATGACTTGAGCTAAAGTCCGACGCCTGACCAACTGAGCCACCCAGATGCCCCTGAAGTGTTGATATTTAAATAAAGACGTGGGGGGTGCGAGGGAGTATGGAACACTGGTAATGGGGCAAAACAGTCTTAGACAGAGGGTAGAGCCAGTGGCAGGCTTCTAGGTGGAAGTTTACTTGGTGTGTTTGGAGAAGAAAGCTACTATCAGGAGTAAGTGTGTGTGTGTGAGCAGGGGGAGGTGTCAGAAAGCAAGAATAGGGAACAGGTTAGGTTGGCTGTGTAGATCATTGTAAAACCTTTTGGAATACAAAGAGGAAGATTAAATTTTTGAGGATTTTGATTAGTGTTATGATAGAAAGATCACAATCTAACTTATATTTAATAGGATCATCCTGGCTGCTGTGTGGAAAAGTGACTAATGAGAGGCAAGGTAAAGGCGGGGTGAGTAGAAAAGAGTCTAAGAGAATATGATTGCAAAGACCAGGTTGGTTGTGGTAGAGACAGTGAGCAGTGGTCCATATCTGGATATATTTTGAAAGCGTAGCTAACAGGATTTATAGATAATATGTAGAATGAGAAAGAGAGGCGTCAAGGAGGGTTGGACCTGACATTTGGTCGCATAACTGAAAGGAGTTGTCATCAACTGAGATGGAGAATACTTAAGGAGGAGCAGATTTAAAATGAAAGTTTAGGAGCTCACTTTTGGACTGATTAGTTTTAGTATTTCTCCCAATCATTTGAATGAAAATGTTTAGTAGAAAATATGATAGGAGCGCCTGGGTGGCTCAGTGGGTTCAGCAACTGACTCTTGATCTCAGCTCAGGGCCATGATCTCACCGTGGGTGAGTTCGGGTTCCATATCAGGCTCTGCGCTGACAGCATGGAGCCTGCTTGGGATCTTCTCTCTCCCTCTCTCTCTGCCACTGCCCTGATCGTGTGCTCTTTCTCTCTCAAAATAAATAAGCTTAAAAGAATGTGATCGAGGAAGCTAAATTTCCAAAGAGAGGTTTGGACTAGAGATATACATTCGTCAGTCATCCGTGTGTATAGATCATCTTAAGGATGAGATAACCAGAGTAGTGAGTGTAAATATAAAAGAGAATAGGTAAAAAGATCAAAGCCTGGGATACTGCAACCTTTAGAATTCCAGGAAATGAGGAAAGAGCAGATAGACTGCAGAGTTGCGGCTAGGTAAATACGGTGTGCTGAAACCAAGTGAAAACTGAATTTCAGTGAGGGGAAGTAGTCAACCGTGTCAGATGTTTCTGATGGATCAAATGATATGAGAAATGATCACTATATTTAGCAACATAAACTTCCTTGGTGACCCTGGTAAGTGTAGTTTCTGAGGCACGGTAGGGGCAAGCCTGACTGGTTCAGGTTCAAGAGAGAAGAGGGAGCAGAGAGTTCGGTGAGAGTGAATCTAGACAATTTCTTTAGGAGTTCGCAGTAAAGAAAAGGCAAGACATATACAACAGTTCAAGTGGTGTGTGGAGTCAAGGTTTGAAGAGGGGAGTATTTTTCCCCTCTATCGTTTACTCTTTTTTTTTAATGTTTATTTTTGAGAGAGAGAGAGAGAGGAGAGCGAGAGCATGGGCGGGGGAGGGGCCAAGAGGGAACAGGGGATCCAAAGCAGGCTCCACACTGACAGCAGAGAGCCTGATGTGGGGCTTCCACTCACGAACCAAAATGCAAGATCATGACCTGAGCCCAAGTCAGACATTCAACCAACTGAGCCACCTTGGAGCCCCTGTTGTTTATTCTTTATCGTCTTTGATCAGGATTTGTTCCTTTTGGAGAAGGCATCTATTCATAGGTGCAGTGATCCTTATTGTCTGTTATTCCTGTTAGGTTGATGTCAGTTCTACTTAAACCCTGGGGAGAACTAAAGAAAGTGACTCGGGGTCGCAGGTATCTTGAATTTGGTCATGTGTTCTCAGACAACCTTGTCTATAAATGTTTCTCCTCTCCAGGGATATATGTCTCTTCGTTGTTTGTTGGTTTGTTATTTGTTTCTGTGAAATAAGCAAATCAAGCTGGACCATTGTCATTGTGGCTGTCCCTGTATCTCACTGTTTTTTATCTGGAGATTTACTGTTCCTGTTTTTCTGCTCAGTTCATCTTGGTCAACAGTTACAAATCTGATTTCACCTTCTACAATGTCCTGCATCCTGTATTATCTTCAGGACTTTTCCACAGATTTGAGAACACGGTGCCAAAAAATAAAGCAAGAAATATAGTACAGTTTCTCATTTCGCTTTATCTCTCCCTCCACTGTGAGATTTAAAAAGGAGACTCACTAGAGATTCTCAGTTTTGGGGAGGGTCTGTCGCTATCTCTGGGCCTCAGAATTATAAGTGATGGATTGTTGATTAGAAGTTTCAGGAAGCCATCTTGTTTTAGAGAATTCCCTATTCAGCGAGAGATCGTAATAATATTTATTCACCCTCGTTTTCTTCTTTGAGTTGGACTAATTCCATTTAAAATAGTTTTCTTGGGAGGTTCCTGGGTGGCTCAGTCAGTCGAGCATCCAGCTCTTGATTTCTGCTCAGGTCATGATCTCACAGTCGTGGGGTCAAGCCCCACATCAGGCTGTACTGTATCAGTGCGGATTGCTTGGGGTCGTCCCTCACCTCTCTCTCTCCTTTCTCTCTGCCCCTCCCCCAGTTTGTGCACTCTCCTCATCTCTCAAAATAAATAAACATTAAAAATAAATAAATAAAATACTTTTATTGGGGTAAAAAAACCAAAATCACCATTTTACCAATTTCTAGGTGGACAGCTTAGCGGCATTAGGTACATTCGCCCTGCTGCACAGCCATCACTAACACGCCTCTCCAGGACTTTTTCACCTTCCCGGTGAAACTCTGTACCTATTAAACAGTATCTTCCCATTTCTCCCCCTGCAGGGCCTCCGACAACTACCATCCTACTTTCTGCCTCCAGATCTGAATACTCCAGGTACTTCCTATAAGTGGAATCATACATTACTTATCCTTTTGTGCCTAGATTATTTACCTTAACGTAATGTCTTCAAGTTTCATCTACGCCGTAGCGCAGATGTCAGAATTTCATTCTTTTTAAGGCTGAATAGTATTTCGATGTCTCTACACACCATATCTTGTTTATTCATTCATCCATCTACGGACACTTGGGTTTCTTCTACCTTTTGGCTATTGTGAATACTGCTGTGATGAACACGGGTGTATGCATATCTGTTTGAGTACCTGCCTTCAATTCTTTGGGGTATATACCCAGAGGTAGAATTGCTAGATCATATGGTAACTCTGTCTGGAATGTTTTTGAAGTACTGCCAGACTACTTTCTACAGCCTCACTTTCGCCATGCATCAGAATCCTCTCTTGAGCTTTAAAAAATACACATGCTCACTCTCTACCCCTAGAGACTCAGATTCGGTGAGTCTGAGTCTATATCTGACTTCTGTTTCTTTTTGGAATTCATATTTTAAAAAAATGCTAGTGACAAGTTATTAAGAGGTAGCTTTTAAAGAGCGAAAATAAAAGAATATGGAGCAAAAAGTTGAAGTCCCTGTTAATATATTCATACATACACACGTGTATACACACACACACACACACACTTTTTTGTATTTTTAAAAACTTAAATGTGATCACACCATGCACAGTTTCTACAGTGTACTTTATTATCTTAATAATTCATTTTGAAGATCTTATTTTCATACACGTAGATCTAGGTCAATCTTTTTCAGCACATGCAAAATATTCCACGGGATAGATGCATTATGCTTCTTTAAAGATTGACCTACTGGTAAACATTTAGGCTTTCTCGTTTTTTCTATTACAAACAATTTAGCATTTAACATACCTGAATGCATAATTTTGCATTTGAGAGATACAAGATTTGCTAAAATTGGAATAGCTTGGTTAAACAGTATGAACGTTTTCTATGTTCATAGATATTTCCTGACTACCCTTCAAAAATGCAGTATCCATTTATTTAGGTTTTATTTTTTAATGTTTATTTTTGAGAGAAAGAGAGAGAGCAGGGGAGGGGAAGGAGAGAGGGAGACACAGAATCCAAAGCAGTTTCCAGTCTCTGAGCTGTCAGCACAGAGAAGAGCCCAACATGGGGCTTGAACCCATGAGCCGTGAGGTCATGATCTGAGCCGAAGTTGGATACTTGACCGACTGAGCCACCCAGGCGCCCCAAAAAGGCAGTATCAGTTTAGTGCAGGAGAGTGACTTTCCCCTCCTCTCCTCCTTATTGGGTATTTGCCTCTGGACTCGGAACTTCTCAACTGTTTCTCAGGGTTTGTTTTTTTTTCCCCTCCTAAGATACTAGGGGATGGGTGAAGTGGGCTTGAATTGGATCCTTCCCTTCCCACAATTAAGTTAGGAGACTCCCCAGCAGGTTAGGCTCTGGTTTAGTAGTTACCCCCCGAGGGCTGGCTTTCCAAAGGTATATTTCAAAATGATTCCTTTCCCCTGTCCCTGATGGAGGCAAGAGATCATTTTCCCCCTTATATTTACTGTGGGAATCTAGTCAAGTACCTGGAGTCAAATCCCACAAAATCATGGCGATCCCCTTACAACCGGATCTCCCCAAAGTCTATAACTATCAGAGTTTCCATATGGAGCCTCCAGTAAGTCGTCCGTTACAGTTCAGGATTTTCTGCCCAGGTACTTGTTCCTTATGAAGGTTTCTGCTCGTGCTTCCGTGTTCTGGTAAGCCAACACTCCCTGTTTTCACCTGTCTCACTCTCCAGTCTCAGGAGCAGTGGTTTGTCCTGTGTCCTCTTCCCTCCTCTTCTGGATCTTAGAAGAGTTCTTGATTTTTCAGTCTGTTCAGCTTTTCACTTGTCGTTAGGACAGAGCGATGACTTCTAGGCTTCTTACATGTGGACCTGGAAACTGGAAGTCTTTCTGATTCCATTTGGTTTGGAAGATAGTCTTCATATTTTACGTTTGAGTAGCTACTTTCTAGTTTCATTACCATTTTATCTTTTTTAAGCTTTATTCTTTTCCCCCCATCAAATAGGGGATACAAATAGGGGATAATATAGATATACTGTTATTATGCATTGTTTTAGAAGCCTCACAAATCATCTTTTAGGAATGGGGAAGTACAGGGTGGATGTATCTTCTCAACGAAAATACCCGTGTGATTTTCATAGCCATCCCTTTATGCTATTCTATCACTAAACATTCATTCTAGTGCCAAACCCTGCCTTAAATTCTGACTAGTTAGAGCAATAAGAGTTCGTCCCTGCCCTTGAGTGGTTATTGTCCAATTAGGGTTAGGAAAGTCTGCCTGAAAATTTTACATAGATTAGGGGTGTTATGTGAAGAAAGTCATGATTCATACAGGCACAAAAAGGAAAGAGGGTCTTTATCACATAGGAAGGCACCCAGTAACTATTTAAAAACAAGGAGTTAAAATGTAAACCACAGTTGGAATAATATGATAGAAGATATGAAAAAAGATTGTATCGTTGAACAGTACAGATGGGAATAGAGGATGATCGTGGGTTCTAGATTTATCATGAGCGAAGACGTGATTTTAGGACTGATTAAGAGCATATTCAGGAAAAAGCCAGATTGGTTTGAACGTAAGGTATTTGTAGGGGAACAATGAGAGATAAGACTGGGGTAATTACTAAGAACCAACAGTATTACTCGGATCCTATCTTGCTAAAAATCCATTCACCTCTACGAAATGTTATGGTTCTCCCATAAAGGATATAGGGCACCTCCACTGATATGATATGCAATCATCCTACTACTGAGGCCCATTACTGAAAAGCTGTAATGATGTATCATGTTTCATTGTTGTTGTTTTGTTTTTTTGTTTTTTGTTTTTTGGAATGATATATCTTTAAACCAAACTCAGCCCAACAAACACCCTTAAATCTGGACTTTCTCTTCTCTGCAGGCTAGGAAAATTCTAAGACATCACCATTGTTCCTTCCATGCCCATTGTAAGGGCAGATGCCCAGAATTCAAGTCTTTTAGGTAGCCCCACACGGAGTACATTGCCTTTTATACACCATTGAGAATATGTCCCTAATGGACCTTGGTGTCACTCAACGGGACCTGTTTGAGAACATTAACCTGCTTTTTCGCTTACCACCGGCTGAGGATGAGTCCAAGAAGAAATTGTCATCCCAGCATGCATAGTGCTGGACCTTCACCCTTTACCCAGTAGCTGCCTTTAGAGCATGGCAAGAGATCCGCACCCCTGCCCCCTTTCTGCTTTTCACGTGTCGCCCAGAAGACACCACAAAGGATAAATAAGGAGAAGTAAATATTTCATATATGCCACGATAAATCAGGTGATTTTTATGGACAGAAAGAAATTGGCACTAGATGCCATGGGGAGAAGATTTTAATACTTCATTCACTCCTGTTTTAATCAAATTGAAGTTGTAATTTATGTTTAGGAACTATAAATATAACATTCTAGTTGATGTCGATTTGCATTTGGTTTCTGAGCAAATACAGCAGAATTATAGGAAACTGCAAAAAAAAAAATCCCCCCAAATCTCTGCATTTTACATGATAAGAAGGTATTTTAATTGACTCTATGCTAAGATTAGTGGTTGGCTATTACTGTAGTCGTTCAAATTTAAAACCCTGAAATTTCAGAAGAGGTAGAGTATTTGTATTTGGGATGTTTTCGGCTGTTAAAAGTCCAGTCTATTAAATTACATAGTTTCTTCCACACCAAAGAAATATTAAGAGGCCAGTTGATGATAACGATGTATAATAGATTCTTTGAGCTTAGTCATCAGTGTAAAAATTATCCAGCAAGCTAAAGAAAACGCCTTGACTTAATACAAATTACTCTGAATATTTTGGGGACTCTATGAGAGTTTTGAGTACTTCCATTCCCATCTCCCAACCTGCACACTTGTATGATTGAATTTACCATATTAACCTATTACTTGACTTTGCCTCATTAACCATTATACTTTGAAGTTACCAACTCACAGTCTAGGCAATATGCAATTAAACCAGCGAAGTTGGAAAGAATGTCGGACATAAGTATTACTGAATGAAGGGCCCAGACTTTTATATTTGTGCTCAAAACTTTTAGATTTGGTATTTTTGCTCTGACATTGTTATTCTCAGTTTAAGAGGTCAAATCAGTTAGGAAACTTGCTACAATACGTATGACTTTAGACAGTAGTGAAAGCATACAGCAAATTTATAATTTTACTACTTGCTCATTCACATTGATTGTTTTCACAAATTACCAACGTGATACATATCATTGTGAGAAGATCCGAAAGAGTATGATGCGAAATAGGAACCCCCACCCCCATTCCATCTCATCTCATTCTACTGAAAATTCATAATTGGAAGTTGCTATTGTTAATGGCAAGGTCTGCTTCTGCAAGGCTTTCTATGCATTCTCTTTTCTCTCTTTTTGTCCTTTCCTTTTCTTTCCTTTTCTTCTCTTTTCTTTCTTTCTTTTTTTTAATTTTTTTTAACGTTTATTTATTTTTGACAGACAGAGAGACAGTGCATGAGCAGGGGAAGGGCAGAGAGAGAGGGAGACACAGAATCCGAAGCAGGCTCCAGGCTCCAGCTGTCAGCACAGAGCCCGACGCGGGGCTCGAACCCACAGACTGTGAGATCATGACCTGAGCTGAAGTCGGCTGCTCAACCGACTGAGCCACCCAGGTGCCCCTGTCTTTCTTTTTTTAATCTTAATACATTATGGACACCTTTCTAGGTAGAATTACAAAATTCTTACTCATAGTCCTCATATTATGTAGGTTAATATTTTGCTTAATTATTTTCCTTTTGGTTGGAAGTTGGACTGTTTTTAATTTTTATTATCAAAATCAATGAGCCTTGTAAATATAATCTTGCATAATTTTGTGAGTATTTCTCTTTAATGTTTACATATTATGTGAGAGAGAGCACACAGACACGTACACATGCATGTGTGAGTGGGATTAGGGTCAGAAAGAGAGAGAGAGAATGCCAAGCAGGCTCTGCACTATCGGCGCAGAGACCCGTCTACACAGGGGTCCATCTCATGAACTATGAGATCATGACCTGAACCGATATCAAGAGTCGGGTCACTCAAACAACTGAGCCACCAGGCACCCCGATTTTGTGGGTATTTTTAAAGTATAGCTATTTCAGAGTAAAATTACTGTGTGCAGTGAAAATATTTATGAATACTGCCAAATTATCCTCTAAAATCTATGCAAATTTACATTAGTATCAGAAGTATATGTGGGTTCATTTTTCTTACACTCTTACCACCCAATATATATTTTAAATCTACATTTTTTTTGGCAAATCTGAATGTTAAGGCATTACATCTATAGCTATTTTAATTTTAACAGTATTCAGCTGCCCTCCAAATGATTGCTAGGCATTTTTATATATTCGGTCAATTTTTGTTCATACCGTGTGACTTGTTTCTTTATTATTTTATAGATGATCTTTATTACATTGGTTTTCAATCCATTGTTATATGTGTTTCAAATAGGTTCTTTTATTTGTTGTTTCATCATAGCTTACAGATTTTTTTCAAACCAAGATTTATTGCCTACCTTATCATATCTATCAGTATCTTTATTATTTTTGAAGTTATCTTGTCCTGCTTTGGGGAAACCCCTTCCTACAGCATGATTAAAATAAACCTATATATTCTTCTATTGTATTTATATTTTGTAGATACTATATTTTAGTCTCTCTGGAATCATTTATGTGAATGGCATGAGGTAGATATACAACTTTTCTCCTCTCTTAGTGGTGTAGGTATGATAAGCGTTGGGTTCTGCTTTGACTGCACAGAGTCTGCTTGGGATCTCTCCCCTCTCTCTCTGCCCCTCCCTTGCTTGCATTCTGTCTCTCTCTCCCTCTCTCTCAAAATAAATAAATAAAAATAAACTTTACTTGAATTTTCAAGTTTGGAGTTGAGAGGAGAAGCTAGATGGATATATAAATATTTAAGTAGTCTGCAAACAGGTGGTAAGACAGACCGTGGATATGTATGAAATTCCTAGGGAGAGTAATTAGATAAATAAAGAGAAAGGGACTTAGCCTCAGACTTGAAATCTTCAACAATTAATGTTCAGATGGAGAAGGATGAACCTTCAAATGAGACACTGGAGTGTCTAAAAGGGTACAAATAAAATTAAGAATGTTAGCACTGTGACAGTCAAGAAAAAATGAAGATTTTTTTTAATGTTTATTTTGAGGGAGAGACAGAGAGAGAGCACGCGTGAGCAGGGGAGGTTGGACGGGCAGAGAGAGAGGGAGACAGAGAATCCCAAGGAGGCTCTGCACTGTCAGCACAGAGCCCAACTCGGGGCTCGAACCCACAAACCGTGAGATTATGACCTGAGCCAAAACCAAGGGTCAGACACTTAACTGACTGAGCCACCTGCGTGCCTCCAAAAATGAATAGTTTTAAAACTGAGTATCAGATACCGCTGCAATATCAACCAGAGGGATGACTGAAAAATATTCATTGTATTTAATGGCAGAAATATCATTGGTGACCTGAGTGAGAGCATTTTTTGGTGGATTATTCGTGACAGAGTCTGCATGAAGTGACTGGAGGAGGAATGAGTAAAAGGTGAGGAATTGGAAGTATTTCTTGAGAAGTTTTTTGAAAAGTTTCACTGTGAAGGAAAGGAGAGTAGTCGTGGTGGCAGGAAATGTGAAATTATTATTTTACTTTTTTTCAAATAATGGAAAGACTATCAACTCACCTCAATAGCGGTATAAAGTACAGCTTAGATGTTTGGAAATAACAAGAAAAATAAAGCATAATTTTATTAAATTTTATGACATTAAAGGAAGGAGGGCAACCACCTATAACTGGAGGCACTCATACATTCTAGAAAGTTTTATTGGGCAATTACTCTATGATAGGCACTGTTCTAGGTCCTGGGCTGTATTAGTGAATAAAACAAAGACTCCCTCCCCTGTTGGCATTTATGCTGTAGTCAGGAGACAATAGACATCACCAGTAATTAAAGGATTTAGCTAGTAGGAAATGGTGACGAATGCTGTGAAGAAAAGCAAGATTGTAAAAGAGGGAAAAGCAATGCCAGATTGGAGATTGCAGTTATTAAAATGGTAATCAGGAAAGGCCTCAGAGACAAGAGGACATTTGAACAAAGACCTAATATAGCACATTTTAAAGGAGAACATGATGGGACTACCTGGGAGAGGACTGTTCCAGGAGGAGGCAAGAACATGTGCAAAGGCCTTGTGGTGGAAGCGTGCCTGGTATGTTTGAGAAGCAGTAAGTGGGGCACCTGGGGGGCTCAGTCGGTTAAGCATCTGACTCTTGATTTTTGGCTCAGGTCATGATCTCACGGTTTGTGAGATGGAGCCCTGTGTTGGGCTCTGCGTTGGGTTCTGCACTGGCAGCACGGACCCTGCATGGGATTTTCCCTATTCCTTTCTCTCTACCTCTCCCTCACTTGCATATGTACGCTCTCTCTCTCTCTCTCTCTCAAAATAAAATAAACATTTAGAAAAAAAACTGTAAGCAAATAAGCAGTGCAATGAACAGGGAGAAAACTGGCAGATGATGAAGTCATCATGTTGAGTCTTGACGCCATTTTACAGAGTTGGCTTTGATTCTGAAGGAGATGGGGAACCATGAGAGAGTTAGCTCAGCGGGGTGACAGGATCCGATTTATATTTTTAACAGATAGTAATGGCCAATATGCCGAAAATATATTGTATGGGGGCAAGGATGCCCTGAACCTCATTTGGGTGACTACTGTAAAACTCAAAGTAAGAGTTCGTAGCAGTGTGGAACAGGATGGCAGTGGTGAAAATATTGAAAACTGGCTCAATTTAGGATATATTTTAAAGTAAAACCGACAGATATTTGCCTCTGAAATTCAATAAAGGCTGTGATGGAAAGAGAGGACTCCAAGGATTTGGCCTGTTCCAATGTAAAAATGAAATTGCAATCAACTAAGATGGAGAGAATTGCAGGAGTAGGTTTGGGGTGAATACCAGGAACTTTCTTTAGGAACGCTAAGTTTACAATGACTGTTAGTATGGATGACAAGTGTGTAGTTGAATACAAGAGTGTAGATTTCTGGCTAGAGGCTGAGTTGTCAACATAGATTTGGATTTTTCCAAAATCCACGTTTAATTTCCAAAATTAAACAGAGCTTAAGTATGGTCATGAAATTTTATGAAATCATCAAGGAGGTTGAAGTACTTAAAAGTATTTCAAGACTGGAGCCTTGGGATGCTCCAGCATTAGGAGAACAGGAACGTGAGGATGAAAGAAAGTAGGGATTAAGGAGTGCTTAGACAAGAGCACTGCTAGGAATTTATCCAAACTGTACAACAGTGCTGACGTGTAGGGGCACATGCACCCCAATGTTTATAGCAGCACTTTCGACAATAGAAAGAGCCCAAATGTCCATCAACCGATGAAGGGATAAAGAAGATGTGGTTTATATATACAATCGAATACTACTTGGCAATGAGAGAGAATGAAATCTTGCCATTTGCAACAACATGGATGGAACTGGAGGGTATTATGCTGAGTGAAATAAGCAAGTCAGAGAAAGACAGATATCACGTTTTCACTAATATGTGGAATTTGAGAAACTTAACAGAAGACCATGGAGGAAGAGAAAGGGTAAAAATAGTTTCAAACACAGAGGGAGGCAAACCATATGAGACTCTTAAATAGAGAGAACAAACCAAGGGTTGATTGGGGGGCAGGAAAGAGGGAAAAATGGGTGATGGGCATTGAGGAGGGCACTTGTTGGGCTGAGCACTAGGTGTTGTATGGAAGTGATGAATCATGGGAATCTACTCCTGAAGCCAACAGCTCACCGTATACACTGTATGTTAGCTAACCTGACAAATTGTATTCAAAAAGAAGAAGGAGAAGGAGAAGGAGAAGAAAAAGAAGAGAGAAGAAGAAGAAGAGAGAAGGAGGAGAAGGAGGAGGAGGAGGAGAGGAGGAGGAGGAGGAGGAGGAGGAGGAGTACTTAGAGATGTAGAAAGAAATCCAAGAGTGGATGGGCTTCAAAAACCCAGTAGGAAAGAGTTTTGAGGAGGAGAAAGTTATCAACTTCTACGAATGCTGGTGATGGGTCTAGTATATTGATATAGGAGTATTGAACACCGAGTTTAGCAACATGAACATCATTAATGATTTTTCCAAGAGCTTTTTCAGTGACTTGGTAAAGATGCAAACCTGACTGGAATGAGTCCAAAAAGAGAATGAGGAAAGAGGAATTACAGGTAGTGACAGGGGCAGAAAAATGTGGAGATATCTGGAGGGAGAAGGAGAGTGGAGAAAAAATCTTTTTCTAAGGTGTGAAAAATAGCAGCTCGTTTGTGTTCTGATGGGGAAATCTGATAAGTGGGGAAAATTGATAATGCAGGGAAAAGGGAGGGATTTACTGGAATGGTCACCTTACTTAGGTGGGAGATGATAAGATCTAGAGCACAAATGGAGGGATTGGCTTAAAAGTGAGCACGAATGTTTCATCCACATTAATAAAAGGGAAAGCAAACTCATGTGCTCAGAGATGCTTCATGGAGAGACGTGATTCGGGATTGTGGAAGTCCTCTCCTGACTACGTTTCCTCAGGAAAGAAGTAAGCAAGGTCATCGGTTCTGTATTAGGTTAGAAGAATAGGCATTCGAATTTTAAAAAAGAGAAATAAGAACGTATAAAGGGATTATTGAGGGGAGTGGAGAAATGAGTGGCGTAGAAAATGTGATAAGGTTGTAATTCGGTGGCAAGGACTCCTTTGAGGTGAGTGGTCACAAACTCAAAGTGACACAAACCAGCATAGTCGTATGTTTTTTCACAGCCACATTGGGCCGTACATGTTTAGGTGGTGATCTGGCTCACCAGGCTTGTGAATTTGCCATGAGAAGACAATGGAGGAAGAGAAGGCTAAAAAAGGTGCAGGACTCTGTGCGAAAGTGATCCTAGTCGTGGGCCATGGGAATCAAAGCTGGGTAAGGAAGGAAGTGAAGCCATCAAAGGCATGAAGGCGGTGAGAAGGTGTTAGTATCAATGGATTGGAGATATTGGTGAGGCAAAGGATCACTTCAGTCAGGGAGCTAAAATAAGCAGAGTAGTCTTGACAGTTGGAAGGTCATGGTGGGAAAGCAGCTTGCTTGAAACTGGTATTATGGAGGAGTCGTACTGATTGATAATGACAATATCCAGAATGCAGCCATGGAGGTAAACGGCTAAAACAGGGTTGCATAGAGGAGGAGGGAAGGTCAAGAAATTATATACAGTTTATTAGGATTATCATCTACATGGGTATTGAAATCCCCGACGATTGTGACAGAAGTTGAGTTGGAGAAAGCATCCAAGAACCAAGATCAAAATTCCTCCAAGGACAGAGGAAAGTGACCTCGAATATAGCAGGGGTCTGTTACAGGAAGGGCAGAGGTGGTAAAGTGTGATGAGTTGGGATTAAAAGTTCAGGGGTTTGGAGTGAGTGAAAGTAGTAATCTGAAAATGGCAAAGAAGAACTCACTTTCTGACTAAAAGTATAAGTGTGAGAGAGAGTACAGTCATCAGAGAGAAGACTGTCGGGGCCATGGTGTCATTAGGAGGGAGAGCCAATGTTTCTGTAGAGCAAGACGCGTAAGGAAACTTACATAGAAGAGACATGGGGGATTTTTGCTGATGACATACCATGAGATCCAGGAGGGACAGCTGATGATATACCATAAGATCCAGGAGGGACAGTAGTATGTCTTCAGGAGTTCGAAGAAGAAAGTAATGGGGTCAGAATTGGGGATTTACTGAGAAATATAAGGATTAGCATCTAGGGAATGGAAAATGTCCTCAAAGACCTGGCTGCTTATCAGAACTGACATAAATAAATGAAGCATATAGTGAGATTAGTCCTGGGTTGTCTAAAGGCAGAATGATGAGAGTAGGGGAGGGACGAGTATCTTACCAGGAGCATACAGGAGGAAGTGGCTTTTTTATGTAAGTCCTTTCAATGGAAATTTGGCAGCTAGAGGAGAGGCAGTCTTCTCTGGAGTACATAGGAATTCAGGCTTCCTCTTTCATAAACGATACAAGGAAACCAAGGACAAAATGGTTTAATCCTGACATTAGTAGCTTGGGGTTCCCTCCCTCTTGTTTCCTAAAGAAAATATGCACTTAGGGGCACTTGGGTGGCTCAGTCACTTAAGCGTCCGACTTTGGTTCAGGTCATGATCTCACGGTTGTTAAGTTCGAGCCCCGCATTGGGGGCTGACAGTGTGGAGCCTGCTGGAGATTCTCTCTCTCTCCCTCTGTCTCTGTCCTTTCCCCACTTGTGCTCTCTAAATAAATAAATAAATAAATAAATAAATAAACTTAAAAAATATATTAAAAAAGGAAATATGCACTTAATAGCCATAGTAAAGCAGAAACAGGGGCTTAGGTTTTCAGAGAGTTATGTTAAACTCTGCTTGGTTACAAGTAATGGGTCTGAGCTAAAATGAAATTCATTGGTTCAAGTAACTGAAAGGTCCCGGAATTTTGAAAAGGGCTAAAAATAAATGAAAAAAAAAAATCAGCTGGGTCTAGAGCTAGATGTTCAGATCATGTCTTCAGGGATCTCTCTGTTTCTGTCACCGGACTCTGTTTTTCTTAGTGTTCCTTTTACTCACTGTCGGCTCCACCAATGAGAAAATGATTACCAGAGCGTTGTATCCTAACTGCTTGGCAATGGCAATGAAACATATCAGCCTCTTTCCTGTAATCTCAGCGTTATCTTTGACCTGGACCAGTTCGATTCACACGTCTATACCCAAAGCAGTCATCCCTACCACCAGGGTATAGGATCTGCCATCGGGCCGGATCATACAGCCACCCCTGTAACCAAATAATGGGTTCTGCCTCCTGGGAAACCCTGAGGACTGATGGGAAATGTCAGTTCTCCACAGTCGAACTGAAGTTCTATGATTAGAACAATGGGGGAATGGCTGATAAATAGGCAAAAACATATATTTAGATCCTGAAAAAACAGAAGCTGCGGTCCGCCCCAGGGATATTGAGTTCAAGGTTACACCATCGAAACTGCGATCTAGAAGTCAGGGAGCTGTTACTGCTTCCTGTCACTACTGCTGCTGCTGCCGCTGCTGCAACTATGCGCCCTCATATCCACAAAACCGTTGACTGGATAGAGTGCCTTGGAAGTTTCTAGTGAGGAAGAGTTACAAAGTGTGATGTGCTCATGGTATCTGCATGGCGAATGGAGTTAAGAGTCCTGGAGACCGCCTAGGAGTTAAGAGTCCTGGAGACCCTAGGAGTTAAGAGTCCTGGAGACCGCGTGGGAGATAAGAGTCCTGGAGACCCTAGGAGATAAGAGTCCTGGAGACCCTAGGAGATAAGAGTCCTGGAGACCACCTAGGAGTTAAGAGTCCTCCTGGAGACCGCCTAGGAGATAAGAGTCCTGGAGACCACCTAGGAAATGTTTGAACTAGCTCACGCAGGCAGTCCTTCTATGATGGAGAAACTTTTTGCTTCATTCACCACAACTGCTTTCTTGTTTCCTTCCTTGTGTACTAGTACAGTCATGATGCAGGAAACATTTTTTTTTTTAGTTTATTTATTTATTTTGAGAGGGAGTGAGAGAATCCCAAGCAGGGTACGCACGGTCAGCGCAGAGCGCGACGCGGGGCTCGAACCCAGGAACCGTGAGATCATGACCTGAGCTGAAGTTGAAGGCTTAACTAAGTCCCCTAGGCGCCCCTGCAGGAAACACTGTCATGATATGATAAATCAACATCACTTCTGCCTCTTGTCCTATGTGGCAGTCAGAAAGAGACAAGAGCACAGATTTGAACTTGACCTTATACGTGCTAGACGGATGCTTTGGCGAGGTCATCTCCGCCGGCAGAACTTTGCCAAGCTCATTGTGGGCTGACCGACGGTAGCTACACTTGTGGTGAGCGCAGCATAGTGTATGGAGATGGCGAATCACTATGTGGTACACCGGAAACTAACGGAACATTGTGTGTCAACTGTACTCAAAAAGGTTTTTTAAAAGAAATGACTAGATCTTAGGAAAAGTGTACTATAAATTTCTTTTAAAAACCTCATAAGGTGTCTTGTACAGGACAATCAGATACTTACAAGGCTGAAGATGAGCCAGTGCCTTGTTGTTCATTTACTAACATTCTGTGTGTGTGTGTGTGTCTGTGTGTGTGTGTGTGTGTGTGTGTGTTTTCCCACAGGAGGGAATGTACCTGGCAGAGTAAGATTCAGATATTTCTGGATACTTGACCTTAATACTACCCGAATCCCATACAAACCTATGCTTTCATTTCTCAAAACTACAAAATCCTGATCTAACTTTGCAACACACAGACAGCAGGGGAGTGTGGTTCCCTACATGTGATAGAGGCATATGGAGATGGGAAGAAAAGGCAGAACTGCCCGACTCCTCAATTGCTGTTACATTAAAGAGAATAATCTTAAAACTGGGCAGACTGAAAAAACAGGGGTAAAAAGGGGATGGAAGTAGGGGTGCCTGGGTGCCTCAGTCGGAAGAGCATGGGACTCTGGATCTTGGGGTTGTGAATTCGATACCCATGTTGGGGGCAGAGACTACTAAAAAAACATAAAATTTGAAAAATGGAAATTAAAAAAAGTTTAAAGCAAAGGTGGGGCTGGAAGTAAAAGTAAGGAATTTCTGAGTGAGTATTTGGACTTTTTAAAGACTTAACGGCTCTATGTACAGACAAATTATACAGGTCAAAATAAGTAACCAATATTACCCTTGAGAAGCTGTAGAAACTAAAGACTAACCAGGAGACTGGCAATGAGTAAACATGGCTCCCTTTATTAAAAAGGGAAAAATGATGGAGTCTGGAAAAACAAATATCAATCAGCGTGAAAGCAATCTGTGGCAAGATTTCACGATGAATTATTCAACATTTGGGTAAAGCGTACCAATCCAACTAGCAGGTAAGAGCATGGATTCTGTCTACTGTCTGAGTTCGCATCCCTGCTCTGCTGTACCTTGGCTGGGCAACCCTGAGCATGTCGCTTATCCTCTCAGTGCCTCAGTTTCCTCATCTCTAAAATGGAAATCATAGGGGCGCTTGGGTGGCTCAGTCAGGTAAGTGTCTGACTCTTCGTTTTGGCACAGGTGGTGATCTCACGCCTGATGCGTTTAAACCCCTCATCGGGCTCTGTTCTGACAGCGTGGAGCCTGCTTGGGATTCTCTGTCTCTTCCTCTCTCTCTTCTCCTCTCCCCCAGCTCATGCACTCTCTCTGTTCTCTTTGTTTCAAAAATAAGCATTTCATTAAAAAATAAAAATAAAATGATAATAACATATGCCTCAGTGTTGTTGACAAGATTAAAAGATTAAGTATATAGCTCAAAACAGTGCTGTATACTTTCTTATAATGTTTATTTATTTTTGAGAGACAGAGCACAAGCAGGGGAGAGGAAGAGAGAGAGAGACCCAGAATCCAAACCAGGCTCCAGGCTCTGAGCTGTCAGCACAGAGCCTGACGCGGGGCTTGAACTCACGATGGGTGAGATCATGACCTGAGCCAAAGTCAGACGCTTATCCAACTGAGCCACCCAGGTACACCTTACTTTTATAGAATAATAATTACATGTTACTATATATTTAGAAAGCCCTTGGAGAAGTGGTGATCACTACAAATCAGTCTGAGACAAGGACAGTGCATTCAACTAGCTATACTTCGTTTTTGATAACATGAGTTTTTAAAATAGGGCAATGCTATTATTTCAACAGGGCTTTTGACCAGATGCCTCATTTCGTCCTGAGGCCTGGACCAGTGCACCAAGGAAGTGGATGTAGAGTTGGCCAGCAATCAGAGATCATGGAAAGAACATGGGTGACTGGATCAGACAGACTTAGATTGGAAGCCTGGATCTGCAACTTCTCAATAAAATTTTGAATAAATTATTTAACCTCTTTGACATTCAGCTCTATCTTGGATAAAATGGGGAGAATCATATCTCCCTTGCAGGGCTATCAGAGGAATTCATTGGGAGCTGGGTGGGGGGTCATTGCAATAGCTCCTTTTAGCGCTACATTTTTTTTGATTGTGGGTTTTTTGTTACCATTATCTGTATTGAATGAATAGACTTAGAGGAGTGTAGCTCATTATATATAATAACTTCTAGGAATAAGTTATTTAGAAACCTTTTGTAAGCCTACTATCTCTATCACCCTCCCTCTTGTACTCACTAAGAAATCTCTCTACTGAAGTGAATATTAAAAAGTCATAGACCCTTCAAGTGGCCACAATTCCCTGATTCCATGAGGCTATTGTACCACCTCTTACTGGTGATAAGAAAAGACCATTTTACATAGAAGAAATTACTCGAGGCAAATAATGTACAATAGTTGGATAATTATAGTGAGAAGAAAATTGAAAAGTCAATTTTCATAATTAGTCTCTGAAATGTTGTGGCTCAAAGATTTTCATGCAGTGGAGGACTTTCTATGTGGCCAGACTTACTAAGTTGATATCCCTTTTAACCAACATCATGTATCAGGTGCCTTCAGGCTAACACGGGCGGAAGTAGTTGAAAGTAACATTCGCACTTCGTATTCTTAATTTAAGTAATGAATATTTAAGGGCCGATCACTAGGCCATAGATTGGACTATTTATATTTGGAAAACGTAAGACACAATAGACTTTTGGCTGATGTTTTCAAGGGCCCTGACTTCCAGTACACGTTGCCCATTGCTTGTCACCAATGATGTCAGGACCATAAGGGAGGAGTCCTTTTCCTTCTTGTTTCAAGAAACATGGTGTTTTGCATTGTGAATGTGTGAAAGGTAGCTACGGACAATCAAAATCCTAGAATGCAGAAGCAACCATTACAGAAGTACAGATCTTTCAAGAAGAAAGTGGTCCTGCACCTGAAAGGGAAAGGGCAGATCATACTCTTGCCTCCCATTATTAGCCTGGAATGGCCAAAGGAACCGTCATTGTTTATGCCTTCACTGAGACCATATAGCTACCTTGATAATTTATTGATTTTTTAATTTACATCTAAGATAGTTAGCCTATGGTGCAACAGTGATTTCAGGAGTAGCTTCCTTAATGCCCCTCACCCATTTAGCCCATCCCCCCCAGTCCCTCCATTATGCTTCTGTTTCTTCTCTATAGTTAAGAGTGTCTTAGCTCTTGTCCCCCTCCCTGTGTTTCTATTCTTTTTGCCTCCCTTCCCTCATGGTCATCTGTTCTCTATCTTAAATTCCTCATATGAGTGAAGTCATATGATGCTTGTCTTTCTCTGACTACCTGATTTCCCTTAGCATAATACCCTCCGGTTCCATGCATGTAGTTTGCAACACCGTTTGAGATTTGCATGCGTGTATGCTCATGGTTCCCATTCAAGTGACCAGATCTAAGTCACATACGTCAAAAGATCCTTATGCCTCTAAAACGCAATAATAATTACAATAAACTCACAGATTACATCATGCGTTTGTTTATTAGTTTTTACATAACTTGCTTCCAAGATGGATAGGAGTAATCTCGATAATGATTGCAAGTAGATTTCCCGCTATCGGTGTTGTAAAAGACGGTGAGCATAAAATAGTTGGCATACGTTTGCTTCTTCACAGGTGGTTTTTCTTTTTCTTGAATTCTTAATTATCGTCTTGGCTGCCTTTAGGGATGGTCTCGTTGGGGTTCATCTTGCAAACCACGGTAACCTCCCTACCACTGTCACTACCGTCGTATGTCATAACATCACTGTCACTCACAATGTCACAGAATACTTTGTCTGTGTAATCTGCCTTAAGAAAGGGCTGGGTAAGAGGCTTCAGTTTGCTTGAGAAAAGTGGACTTTGAGCATTTCTATTGCTGGTCTCAGAAATATCACGAACGAAAGGCTCAGAATGTTGGAGAACAAAGCCTCCTTCCTTATAGCATCGACAAGCCTTGATTAGATGAAGCCTAAATAACATGTCTGCCCTACGCGCACAAGCTGACCTTTTTAGTTTGCGTTGTCTAGGGGATTTCGTCAGTTTCTGCACACTAGATCGCTTGGGTGGTAAGGTGCGATTGTGTGGGCGGGGTGCACAGAGCGGCAGGGTGGGCCTGACTGTATATTGCAGACCGGCCGGCCAAGGCAGGCTCACTGCCTTACTCAGATCCGATGAAGCGGCCTGACGAACTAGCTTACGGGCACGACCTAGGTTGTAGGGCTTTTCCAGCTTGCGTGTTCTGTAGGACTTTTCCAGCTGGAATGACTCGAATTTCTTTGGTGAGCGTGACAGCCTTTTTTTCCCTCGCCTCGATGGGTTCTTTCCCTTTTGGATTCTAGATGACATACATTGCTTTTGTGGACTCAAGGGCCTGCTTAGCCTTTCTATACTGGAGGGCGTGGGTGACTTTTCTGGATTTGAAACACTAGATAACTTGCCTATAATAGATAGCAGGGATGGTTTTTCTCGAGTACATGGATAATCTGTCTGCGATTCCCTGAGAGATACTTTGGATGGTGGTCGGGCCGACTTGGCTGTCGCACCTTCTTTCCGGAGCCTGAAAACATAGAAAATTTAGAATTGGGTGATATAAAACAAAAGTACTGCTGCTATCCCCAGCAAACATAGGCTACTATGTCAATTTAGACTTTGGTCTGTTTTTCTGTTCTTTTGGGTTTTTTGTTTTGTTTTGTTTCGTTCTTGCTTCTAGTAGGAAAATTGAACACAGTAAGCATTGGCGTGTGGCGAAAGCCATGACTCGGGTTACAGATATGAACTCATGCTGAATACTTTTTCTTTTTCTTAAGAGTATTTAACTCTGTCATCCACACGAGATAACCACATAGCCTACATACGGAAAGACACAGAGTGGTTTCAAGTCTACCGTTGAGAAGGATAGAGAGAATTTCACTTCTAAGAATGAAAGAATTAACTATACCAAACGGTCACAAGTTGATGAGCAGCTTCTACACAGCCATCACAACGTGTCATAAGAAAATAATAAACTCTTTAGACCAGAGTCACTCTTTCCTATCACAGTTACACCATCGCGTTATCTATGCATGCCGATTTGCAGTCACAACATCCCTCGAACCCTAAAGGCGTAGAGCACCTGTATATTTTAGTCCTCAGTCCTTGTGTTGGTTAATTTTTAGGGAACGACTGTATCAGGGCCAACCCAATCCTCCTATATGAAAGGCGAGGACTGAGATACTGGGAACAACAATGCTGAATACTGTCTCATGCTCTTATATCTTAAAGTGGTAGACTCTCCAAGACAGTTTATTGTTTTGGGAATGCAAAGACCCAACTCCCTCTGACTCCTCTTCTTTATTCTCCCTGTGTTAGTCAGATAGTCAAGCCCTCTTTTCCTAGGCTCAGTTTACAATGAAAATAATAGCTTGGGGCTCAGCTGAACCCTCAATAGGAGATAGCTTTAGAATAGGCTAAAATTGATAACGTACTCGAGACTATTTCAGAGCCGCTATTATAGAAGCGAAGGTCACCACCCGCACGGTGAGCTCTGTAGAAGTCTAGGGTTAACATGAAGTAACCACAACAACAATGAAACCTCCACTCCACATCTACACACACCTTGCCTTAATTTAATTTTAAGGTGTAAAACTTACATTTCTAGCTTGGGTGTGTCGTCGCTCAGACAGTTGTAATGGATAAAACGAAAACAGGTGAAAACGAAGGCCATTATCATAACGCCAGTTACGATCACCACTGGACGTCTTTGGGAGCTCTCTGGTTCAATCTCCGTCGATTCGACATGGTTAAGTCCTGCCAAAGAGAGGGTACCACCAGAAAAGTGTGTTAGATAATCCAGTTTTCTTCCATTTGATAGCAGTTTGTCACTAAAGGTCAAAATCAACTCCTTTCAGCGGTGATGTTTGTAAAGCATGGGAAGTGTTCCCCGGTCAGCTTCCTCCCTCCGTCCCATCCCCAGCCACGGTCTAGAAGCCAAATCCGGGAGGCATCTCTGGCTCCTCAGTACAATTACCTGGGTTATCCCTGCACCATGGCTTGCTCACCCCATTACCTCGGTTGTTGAGTGTGTGTGCGTGTTGCACATGTGAATGTACTTGAGTGTGAATGTTTGGGTGTGAGCGTGTATGGTGGAGAAGGGGACGGGACAGGAAAAACTCTCGTTGAAGCCTACTCTATGTTAAGTACCAGGCCAGACTGAGGGCAGACTGAGGGCAGGGGTTGGGGGATTGGGTGGGGAAGGGGAGGGAAGGGGGACAACATGTCTGCACTCTTTACGCTTCTATGTTCCTCAGGTTTTCACACAGAACTACAGCTCTCAGGTATTTCCCGAGAAACACCCAGCCAACGGCAGATGTCTTACACACAGCTAGCTTGTCTGAGTCAGTGCCCGGGTGTATCCCCAAACAGCTCGTAATTTCTAAATTGTAGGGTTAGGCACATACCTTTAGTAGGAGATCCATCGCTTCGGTTCGTATCTAAGCCGCTGTTTGTCCAAATGAACGACAGGAGGACAAAAATCAAAAGATTCATGTCCAGGGATTTGTTCAAATGTGTCTCCTACCAAGGAAACTACTGTATTTGATGCGGCTCAGCCTGCCTTAGGGCTTTATGACATCATTACCGTTTGTGACATCTTCTGACAACATCATGTCGCCATGGAGAAGCACCAGCCAATGGGAATGCATATTATCAAATGATTTTTAACAGCTTAATTTCTCCTTCCCCCCAAATATTCTATCAGATTCACATCAAAAAGGTTGGGTGGGGGATTTTTACAAGCACAGAGGGAGGTATTTAGAGAAGAGAGGGAAAGGGGAATGCCTTAGATATGGAAGAATAGTTTTTCCTTATTAAATGGGAAAAAGGCCCTTTGCAGCCTTGTAGTAGCAGTTCTTAAGTGTGATAGGGGTTAACTCATCCCGGGTATAAGTCTATAGAATCTTCTCCTTAGTAAAATGAAGATCTTACAAAGCGGTAGTCATTAAAATAGTGTGGTGCCGGCGTAAAAATAGACACGCAGAAAAAGGGAATAGAACAGAACACCCAGAAGTAAGCCCACGGTTAGATGGTCGACTACCTTTGACGAAGGAGGATGAGGAAACAATGGGAGAAACACACGGCGTGGGAAACCTGGACAGACACAGGCCAAAGAATGCAACCGGAACTCTCTCTCACGCCATCCACAAAAGTAAACTCAAAATGCATTAAAGACCTAAACGGGAGACCTGAAATCATAAAAATCCTTGCAGAGGGCACAGGCAATCATCCCTCTGACATGGGCCATAGCAATATCTTTTTGATATGTCTCTTGACGCAAAGGAAATAAAAGCAAAAAGAAACTATTGAGACTACCTCAAAGTAAGAGGCTCCTGCACAGGGAAGGAAACAATCAACAAAACTAAACAGTCAACCTACCGAATGGGAGAAGATATTTGCAAATGACATGTCTGATAAAGGGCCAGTATCCAAATTATGTAAAGGACTGGTCAACTGCATACCCAAAGAGCAAATAATCCAGTATGGCTCTGTCAGTGGAGCATAGCGCTCTTTTTTTTTTTTTTTTTAATGTTTATTTTGAGACAGAGAGAGAGCCTGATGTGGGGCTCGATCTCAGGAAGTATGAGATCATGACCTGAGACAAAATCAAGAGTCGAATGCTTAACCGACTGAGCCACCCAGGCACCCCTGTGGTTTGTCTTTTACAAAAGGATAATACCGGTTAGGAAATCAAGTCTGTAGCCACCACAGTGTTTTGATTGATTGATTGATTGATTTTTATGGATTTTATTTAGGTTCATGTGACCTGATTTTATGGAATTCGATGTTTTTGTAATGGAAGAATCACTGACAGACAATATTGTATTGGTTTCAGGTGTACAACCTACAGATTCCATATTTACATATGTTAGGAAATGGCCTCCACAGTGAGACAGGGCTATTAGAGATGGCTCTTGGCAGTTTCCCCAACTCTGCCAGAACTAAGCACGCGAGAGCCGTTTCTGTCTGCCAAGCACTGGGCGCTACAGGAAGACAGTCTTAAACTGCGAGGACTGTATGTAGACATCAAAACATAAACCTGAAAAAACACTGCATTGGGTTGAGGCTTCATGTGAGGGCTAATCCAAGGGAAGGAAGAGTCCAGGGGACCAATGTTGCAATACCTTTTTATCATTTATTTATTTATTTATTCATTTAATTGTTTTCATTCAGATGTTTAATTTTATTTATTGATTCATTTTTTAATTGATTGAGTTTTAAATTTACATCCAAGTTAGTTAGCCTATGGTGCAACAGTGATTTCAGGAGTAGCTTCCTTAATGCCCCTCACCCATTTAGCCCATCCCCCCCAGTCCCTCCATTAAGCTTCTGTTTCTTCTCTATAGTTAAGAGTGTCTTAGCTCTTGTCCCCCTCCCTGTGTTTCTATTCTTTTTGCCTCCCTTCCCTCATGGTCATCTGTTCTCTATCTTAAATTCCTCATATGAGTGAAGTCATATGATGCTTGTCTTTCTCTGACTGACTGATTTCCCTTAGCATAATACCCTCCGGTTCCATGCATGTAGTTTGCAACACCGTTTGAGATTTGCATGCGTGTATGCTCATGGTTCCCATTCAAGTGACCAGATCTAAGTCACATACGTCAAAAGATCCTTATGCCTCTAAAACGCAATAATAATTACAATAAACTCACAGATTACATCATGCGTTTGTTTATTAGTTTTTACATAACTTGCTTCCAAGATGGATAGGAGTAATCTCGATAATGATTGCAAGTAGATTTCCCGCTATCGGTGTTGTAAAAGACGGTGAGCATAAAATAGTTGGCATACGTTTGCTTCTTCACAGGTGGTTTTTCTTTTTCTTGAATTCTTAATTATCGTCTTGGCTGCCTTTAGGGATGGTCTCGTTGGGGTTCATCTTGCAAACCACGGTAACCTCCCTACCACTGTCACTACCGTCGTATGTCATAACATCACTGTCACTCACAATGTCACAGAATACTTTGTCTGTGTAATCTGCCTTAAGAAAGGGCTGGGTAAGAGGCTTCAGTTTGCTTGAGAAAAGTGGACTTTGAGCATTTCTATTGCTGGTCTCAGAAATATCACGAACGAAAGGCTCAGAATGTTGGAGAACAAAGCCTCCTTCCTTATAGCATCGACAAGCCTTGATTAGATGAAGCCTAAATAACATGTCTGCCCTACGCGCACAAGCTGACCTTTTTAGTTTGCGTTGTCTAGGGGATTTCGTCAGTTTCTGCACACTAGATCGCTTGGGTGGTAAGGTGCGATTGTGTGGGCGGGGTGCACAGAGCGGCAGGGTGGGCCTGACTGTATATTGCAGACCGGCCGGCCAAGGCAGGCTCACTGCCTTACTCAGATCCGATGAAGCGGCCTGACGAACTAGCTTACGGGCACGACCTAGGTTGTAGGGCTTTTCCAGCTTGCGTGTTCTGTAGGACTTTTCCAGCTGGAATGACTCGAATTTCTTTGGTGAGCGTGACAGCCTTTTTTTCCCTCGCCTCGATGGGTTCTTTCCCTTTTGGATTCTAGATGACATACATTGCTTTTGTGGACTCAAGGGCCTGCTTAGCCTTTCTATACTGGAGGGCGTGGGTGACTTTTCTGGATTTGAAACACTAGATAACTTGCCTATAATAGATAGCAGGGATGGTTTTTCTCGAGTACATGGATAATCTGTCTGCGATTCCCTGAGAGATACTTTGGATGGTGGTCGGGCCGACTTGGCTGTCGCACCTTCTTTCCGGAGCCTGAAAACATAGAAAATTTAGAATTGGGTGATATAAAACAAAAGTACTGCTGCTATCCCCAGCAAACATAGGCTACTATGTCAATTTAGACTTTGGTCTGTTTTTCTGTTCTTTTGGGTTTTTTGTTTTGTTTTGTTTCGTTCTTGCTTCTAGTAGGAAAATTGAACACAGTAAGCATTGGCGTGTGGCGAAAGCCATGACTCGGGTTACAGATATGAACTCATGCTGAATACTTTTTCTTTTTCTTAAGAGTATTTAACTCTGTCATCCACACGAGATAACCACATAGCCTACATACGGAAAGACACAGAGTGGTTTCAAGTCTACCGTTGAGAAGGATAGAGAGAATTTCACTTCTAAGAATGAAAGAATTAACTATACCAAACGGTCACAAGTTGATGAGCAGCTTCTACACAGCCATCACAACGTGTCATAAGAAAATAATAAACTCTTTAGACCAGAGTCACTCTTTCCTATCACAGTTACACCATCGCGTTATCTATGCATGCCGATTTGCAGTCACAACATCCCTCGAACCCTAAAGGCGTAGAGCACCTGTATATTTTAGTCCTCAGTCCTTGTGTTGGTTAATTTTTAGGGAACGACTGTATCAGGGCCAACCCAATCCTCCTATATGAAAGGCGAGGACTGAGATACTGGGAACAACAATGCTGAATACTGTCTCATGCTCTTATATCTTAAAGTGGTAGACTCTCCAAGACAGTTTATTGTTTTGGGAATGCAAAGACCCAACTCCCTCTGACTCCTCTTCTTTATTCTCCCTGTGTTAGTCAGATAGTCAAGCCCTCTTTTCCTAGGCTCAGTTTACAATGAAAATAATAGCTTGGGGCTCAGCTGAACCCTCAATAGGAGATAGCTTTAGAATAGGCTAAAATTGATAACGTACTCGAGACTATTTCAGAGCCGCTATTATAGAAGCGAAGGTCACCACCCGCACGGTGAGCTCTGTAGAAGTCTAGGGTTAACATGAAGTAACCACAACAACAATGAAACCTCCACTCCACATCTACACACACCTTGCCTTAATTTAATTTTAAGGTGTAAAACTTACATTTCTAGCTTGGGTGTGTCGTCGCTCAGACAGTTGTAATGGATAAAACGAAAACAGGTGAAAACGAAGGCCATTATCATAACGCCAGTTACGATCACCACTGGACGTCTTTGGGAGCTCTCTGGTTCAATCTCCGTCGATTCGACATGGTTAAGTCCTGCCAAAGAGAGGGTACCACCAGAAAAGTGTGTTAGATAATCCAGTTTTCTTCCATTTGATAGCAGTTTGTCACTAAAGGTCAAAATCAACTCCTTTCAGCGGTGATGTTTGTAAAGCATGGGAAGTGTTCCCCGGTCAGCTTCCTCCCTCCGTCCCATCCCCAGCCACGGTCTAGAAGCCAAATCCGGGAGGCATCTCTGGCTCCTCAGTACAATTACCTGGGTTATCCCTGCACCATGGCTTGCTCACCCCATTACCTCGGTTGTTGAGTGTGTGTGCGTGTTGCACATGTGAATGTACTTGAGTGTGAATGTTTGGGTGTGAGCGTGTATGGTGGAGAAGGGGACGGGACAGGAAAAACTCTCGTTGAAGCCTACTCTATGTTAAGTACCAGGCCAGACTGAGGGCAGACTGAGGGCAGGGGTTGGGGGATTGGGTGGGGAAGGGGAGGGAAGGGGGACAACATGTCTGCACTCTTTACGCTTCTATGTTCCTCAGGTTTTCACACAGAACTACAGCTCTCAGGTATTTCCCGAGAAACACCCAGCCAACGGCAGATGTCTTACACACAGCTAGCTTGTCTGAGTCAGTGCCCGGGTGTATCCCCAAACAGCTCGTAATTTCTAAATTGTAGGGTTAGGCACATACCTTTAGTAGGAGATCCATCGCTTCGGTTCGTATCTAAGCCGCTGTTTGTCCAAATGAACGACAGGAGGACAAAAATCAAAAGATTCATGTCCAGGGATTTGTTCAAATGTGTCTCCTACCAAGGAAACTACTGTATTTGATGCGGCTCAGCCTGCCTTAGGGCTTTATGACATCATTACCGTTTGTGACATCTTCTGACAACATCATGTCGCCATGGAGAAGCACCAGCCAATGGGAATGCATATTATCAAATGATTTTTAACAGCTTAATTTCTCCTTCCCCCCAAATATTCTATCAGATTCACATCAAAAAGGTTGGGTGGGGGATTTTTACAAGCACAGAGGGAGGTATTTAGAGAAGAGAGGGAAAGGGGAATGCCTTAGATATGGAAGAATAGTTTTTCCTTATTAAATGGGAAAAAGGCCCTTTGCAGCCTTGTAGTAGCAGTTCTTAAGTGTGATAGGGGTTAACTCATCCCGGGTATAAGTCTATAGAATCTTCTCCTTAGTAAAATGAAGATCTTACAAAGCGGTAGTCATTAAAATAGTGTGGTGCCGGCGTAAAAATAGACACGCAGAAAAAGGGAATAGAACAGAACACCCAGAAGTAAGCCCACGGTTAGATGGTCGACTACCTTTGACGAAGGAGGATGAGGAAACAATGGGAGAAACACACGGCGTGGGAAACCTGGACAGACACAGGCCAAAGAATGCAACCGGAACTCTCTCTCACGCCATCCACAAAAGTAAACTCAAAATGCATTAAAGACCTAAACGGGAGACCTGAAATCATAAAAATCCTTGCAGAGGGCACAGGCAATCATCCCTCTGACATGGGCCATAGCAATATCTTTTTGATATGTCTCTTGACGCAAAGGAAATAAAAGCAAAAAGAAACTATTGAGACTACCTCAAAGTAAGAGGCTCCTGCACAGGGAAGGAAACAATCAACAAAACTAAACAGTCAACCTACCGAATGGGAGAAGATATTTGCAAATGACATGTCTGATAAAGGGCCAGTATCCAAATTATGTAAAGGACTGGTCAACTGCATACCCAAAGAGCAAATAATCCAGTATGGCTCTGTCAGTGGAGCATAGCGCTCTTTTTTTTTTTTTTTTTAATGTTTATTTTGAGACAGAGAGAGAGCCTGATGTGGGGCTCGATCTCAGGAAGTATGAGATCATGACCTGAGACAAAATCAAGAGTCGAATGCTTAACCGACTGAGCCACCCAGGCACCCCTGTGGTTTGTCTTTTACAAAAGGATAATACCGGTTAGGAAATCAAGTCTGTAGCCACCACAGTGTTTTGATTGATTGATTGATTGATTTTTATGGATTTTATTTAGGTTCATGTGACCTGATTTTATGGAATTCGATGTTTTTGTAATGGAAGAATCACTGACAGACAATATTGTATTGGTTTCAGGTGTACAACCTACAGATTCCATATTTACATATGTTAGGAAATGGCCTCCACAGTGAGACAGGGCTATTAGAGATGGCTCTTGGCAGTTTCCCCAACTCTGCCAGAACTAAGCACGCGAGAGCCGTTTCTGTCTGCCAAGCACTGGGCGCTACAGGAAGACAGTCTTAAACTGCGAGGACTGTATGTAGACATCAAAACATAAACCTGAAAAAACACTGCATTGGGTTGAGGCTTCATGTGAGGGCTAATCCAAGGGAAGGAAGAGTCCAGGGGACCAATGTTGCAATACCTTTTTATCATTTATTTATTTATTTATTCATTTAATTGTTTTCATTCAGATGTTTAATTTTATTTATTGATTCATTTTTTAATTGATTGAGTTTTAAATTTACATCCAAGTTAGTTAGCCTATGGTGCAACAGTGATTTCAGGAGTAGCTTCCTTAATGCCCCTCACCCATTTAGCCCATCCCCCCCAGTCCCTCCATTAAGCTTCTGTTTCTTCTCTATAGTTAAGAGTGTCTTAGCTCTTGTCCCCCTCCCTGTGTTTCTATTCTTTTTGCCTCCCTTCCCTCATGGTCATCTGTTCTCTATCTTAAATTCCTCATATGAGTGAAGTCATATGATGCTTGTCTTTCTCTGACTGACTGATTTCCCTTAGCATAATACCCTCCGGTTCCATGCATGTAGTTTGCAACACCGTTTGAGATTTGCATGCGTGTATGCTCATGGTTCCCATTCAAGTGACCAGATCTAAGTCACATACGTCAAAAGATCCTTATGCCTCTAAAACGCAATAATAATTACAATAAACTCACAGATTACATCATGCGTTTGTTTATTAGTTTTTACATAACTTGCTTCCAAGATGGATAGGAGTAATCTCGATAATGATTGCAAGTAGATTTCCCGCTATCGGTGTTGTAAAAGACGGTGAGCATAAAATAGTTGGCATACGTTTGCTTCTTCACAGGTGGTTTTTCTTTTTCTTGAATTCTTAATTATCGTCTTGGCTGCCTTTAGGGATGGTCTCGTTGGGGTTCATCTTGCAAACCACGGTAACCTCCCTACCACTGTCACTACCGTCGTATGTCATAACATCACTGTCACTCACAATGTCACAGAATACTTTGTCTGTGTAATCTGCCTTAAGAAAGGGCTGGGTAAGAGGCTTCAGTTTGCTTGAGAAAAGTGGACTTTGAGCATTTCTATTGCTGGTCTCAGAAATATCACGAACGAAAGGCTCAGAATGTTGGAGAACAAAGCCTCCTTCCTTATAGCATCGACAAGCCTTGATTAGATGAAGCCTAAATAACATGTCTGCCCTACGCGCACAAGCTGACCTTTTTAGTTTGCGTTGTCTAGGGGATTTCGTCAGTTTCTGCACACTAGATCGCTTGGGTGGTAAGGTGCGATTGTGTGGGCGGGGTGCACAGAGCGGCAGGGTGGGCCTGACTGTATATTGCAGACCGGCCGGCCAAGGCAGGCTCACTGCCTTACTCAGATCCGATGAAGCGGCCTGACGAACTAGCTTACGGGCACGACCTAGGTTGTAGGGCTTTTCCAGCTTGCGTGTTCTGTAGGACTTTTCCAGCTGGAATGACTCGAATTTCTTTGGTGAGCGTGACAGCCTTTTTTTCCCTCGCCTCGATGGGTTCTTTCCCTTTTGGATTCTAGATGACATACATTGCTTTTGTGGACTCAAGGGCCTGCTTAGCCTTTCTATACTGGAGGGCGTGGGTGACTTTTCTGGATTTGAAACACTAGATAACTTGCCTATAATAGATAGCAGGGATGGTTTTTCTCGAGTACATGGATAATCTGTCTGCGATTCCCTGAGAGATACTTTGGATGGTGGTCGGGCCGACTTGGCTGTCGCACCTTCTTTCCGGAGCCTGAAAACATAGAAAATTTAGAATTGGGTGATATAAAACAAAAGTACTGCTGCTATCCCCAGCAAACATAGGCTACTATGTCAATTTAGACTTTGGTCTGTTTTTCTGTTCTTTTGGGTTTTTTGTTTTGTTTTGTTTCGTTCTTGCTTCTAGTAGGAAAATTGAACACAGTAAGCATTGGCGTGTGGCGAAAGCCATGACTCGGGTTACAGATATGAACTCATGCTGAATACTTTTTCTTTTTCTTAAGAGTATTTAACTCTGTCATCCACACGAGATAACCACATAGCCTACATACGGAAAGACACAGAGTGGTTTCAAGTCTACCGTTGAGAAGGATAGAGAGAATTTCACTTCTAAGAATGAAAGAATTAACTATACCAAACGGTCACAAGTTGATGAGCAGCTTCTACACAGCCATCACAACGTGTCATAAGAAAATAATAAACTCTTTAGACCAGAGTCACTCTTTCCTATCACAGTTACACCATCGCGTTATCTATGCATGCCGATTTGCAGTCACAACATCCCTCGAACCCTAAAGGCGTAGAGCACCTGTATATTTTAGTCCTCAGTCCTTGTGTTGGTTAATTTTTAGGGAACGACTGTATCAGGGCCAACCCAATCCTCCTATATGAAAGGCGAGGACTGAGATACTGGGAACAACAATGCTGAATACTGTCTCATGCTCTTATATCTTAAAGTGGTAGACTCTCCAAGACAGTTTATTGTTTTGGGAATGCAAAGACCCAACTCCCTCTGACTCCTCTTCTTTATTCTCCCTGTGTTAGTCAGATAGTCAAGCCCTCTTTTCCTAGGCTCAGTTTACAATGAAAATAATAGCTTGGGGCTCAGCTGAACCCTCAATAGGAGATAGCTTTAGAATAGGCTAAAATTGATAACGTACTCGAGACTATTTCAGAGCCGCTATTATAGAAGCGAAGGTCACCACCCGCACGGTGAGCTCTGTAGAAGTCTAGGGTTAACATGAAGTAACCACAACAACAATGAAACCTCCACTCCACATCTACACACACCTTGCCTTAATTTAATTTTAAGGTGTAAAACTTACATTTCTAGCTTGGGTGTGTCGTCGCTCAGACAGTTGTAATGGATAAAACGAAAACAGGTGAAAACGAAGGCCATTATCATAACGCCAGTTACGATCACCACTGGACGTCTTTGGGAGCTCTCTGGTTCAATCTCCGTCGATTCGACATGGTTAAGTCCTGCCAAAGAGAGGGTACCACCAGAAAAGTGTGTTAGATAATCCAGTTTTCTTCCATTTGATAGCAGTTTGTCACTAAAGGTCAAAATCAACTCCTTTCAGCGGTGATGTTTGTAAAGCATGGGAAGTGTTCCCCGGTCAGCTTCCTCCCTCCGTCCCATCCCCAGCCACGGTCTAGAAGCCAAATCCGGGAGGCATCTCTGGCTCCTCAGTACAATTACCTGGGTTATCCCTGCACCATGGCTTGCTCACCCCATTACCTCGGTTGTTGAGTGTGTGTGCGTGTTGCACATGTGAATGTACTTGAGTGTGAATGTTTGGGTGTGAGCGTGTATGGTGGAGAAGGGGACGGGACAGGAAAAACTCTCGTTGAAGCCTACTCTATGTTAAGTACCAGGCCAGACTGAGGGCAGACTGAGGGCAGGGGTTGGGGGATTGGGTGGGGAAGGGGAGGGAAGGGGGACAACATGTCTGTACTCTTTACGCTTCTATGTTCCTCAGGTTTTCACACAGAACTACAGCTCTCAGGTATTTCCCGAGAAACACCCAGCCAACGGCAGATGTCTTACACACAGCTAGCTTGTCTGAGTCAGTGCCCGGGTGTATCCCCAAACAGCTCGTAATTTCTAAATTGTAGGGTTAGGCACATACCTTTAGTAGGAGATCCATCGCTTCGGTTCGTATCTAAGCCGCTGTTTGTCCAAATGAACGACAGGAGGACAAAAATCAAAAGATTCATGTCCAGGGATTTGTTCAAATGTGTCTCCTACCAAGGAAACTACTGTATTTGATGCGGCTCAGCCTGCCTTAGGGCTTTATGACATCATTACCGTTTGTGACATCTTCTGACAACATCATGTCGCCATGGAGAAGCACCAGCCAATGGGAATGCATATTATCAAATGATTTTTAACAGCTTAATTTCTCCTTCCCCACAAATATTCTATCAGATTCACATCAAAAAGGTTGGGTGGGGGATTTTTACAAGCACAGAGGGAGGTATTTAGAGAAGAGAGGGAAAGGGGAATGCCTTAGATATGGAAGAATAGTTTTTCCTTATTAAATGGGAAAAAGGCCCTTTGCAGCCTTGTAGTAGCAGTTCTTAAGTGTGATAGGGGTTAACTCATCCCGGGTATAAGTCTATAGAATCTTCTCCTTAGTAAAATGAAGATCTTACAAAGCGGTAGTCATTAAAATAGTGTGGTGCCGGCGTAAAAATAGACACGCAGAAAAAGGGAATAGAACAGAACACCCAGAAGTAAGCCCACGGTTAGATGGTCGACTACCTTTGACGAAGGAGGATGAGGAAACAATGGGAGAAACACACGGCGTGGGAAACCTGGACAGACACAGGCCAAAGAATGCAACCGGAACTCTCTCTCACGCCATCCACAAAAGTAAACTCAAAATGCATTAAAGACCTAAACGGGAGACCTGAAATCATAAAAATCCTTGCAGAGGGCACAGGCAATCATCCCTCTGACATGGGCCATAGCAATATCTTTTTGATATGTCTCTTGACGCAAAGGAAATAAAAGCAAAAAGAAACTATTGAGACTACCTCAAAGTAAGAGGCTCCTGCACAGGGAAGGAAACAATCAACAAAACTAAACAGTCAACCTACCGAATGGGAGAAGATATTTGCAAATGACATGTCTGATAAAGGGCCAGTATCCAAATTATGTAAAGGACTGGTCAACTGCATACCCAAAGAGCAAATAATCCAGTATGGCTCTGTCAGTGGAGCATAGCGCTCTTTTTTTTTTTTTTTTAATGTTTATTTTGAGACAGAGAGAGAGCCTGATGTGGGGCTCGATCTCAGGAAGTATGAGATCATGACCTGAGACAAAATCAAGAGTCGAATGCTTAACCGACTGAGCCACCCAGGCACCCCTGTGGTTTGTCTTTTACAAAAGGATAATACCGGTTAGGAAATCAAGTCTGTAGCCACCACAGTGTTTTGATTGATTGATTGATTGATTTTTATGGATTTTATTTAGGTTCATGTGACCTGATTTTATGGAATTCGATGTTTTTGTAATGGAAGAATCACTGACAGACAATATTGTATTGGTTTCAGGTGTACAACCTACAGATTCCATATTTACATATGTTAGGAAATGGCCTCCACAGTGAGACAGGGCTATTAGAGATGGCTCTTGGCAGTTTCCCCAACTCTGCCAGAACTAAGCACGCGAGAGCCGTTTCTGTCTGCCAAGCACTGGGCGCTACAGGAAGACAGTCTTAAACTGCGAGGACTGTATGTAGACATCAAAACATAAACCTGAAAAAACACTGCATTGGGTTGAGGCTTCATGTGAGGGCTAATCCAAGGGAAGGAAGAGTCCAGGGGACCAATGTTGCCATACCTTTTTATCATTTATTTATTTATTTATTCATTTAATTGTTTTCATTCAGATGTTTAATTTTATTGATTGATTCATTTTTTAATTGATTGAGTTTTAAATTTACATCCAAGTTAGTTAGCCTATGGTGCAACAGTGATTTCAGGAGTAGCTTCCTTAATGCCCCTCACCCATTTAGCCCATCCCCCCCCCCAGTCCCTCCAGATAGCCTCTGTTTGTTCTCTAGTTAAGAGTGTCTTAGCTCTTGTCCCCCTCCCTGTGTTTCTATTCTTTTTGCCTCCCTTCCCTCATGGTCGTCTGTTCTCTATCTTAAATTCCTCATATGAGTGAAGTCATATGATGCTTGTCTTTCTCTTACTGACTGATTTCACTCAGCATAATACCCTCCGGTTCCATCCACGTAGTTGCAAATGGCATGATATCATTCTTTTTGATTGCTGAGTACTACTCAATTGTGTATATATACCACATGTTCTTTATTCGTTCATCCGTTGATAGACATTTGGCCTCTTCCACCCTTTGGCTATTGTCGAGAGCGCCAAATACCTACCTTTATATAGGAAAAGGTAAGTTGGGCTCTTGTTTCTTGGTGCAGATGAACTTCATACCTTGTCAGGTTTTTTTCTTGCCCTTACTTCTTCAATCAATTCTATTTCTAGATAGTTAATATTCGTATCTGCTACACATCAGCCAACTTCTCCATCACCCCCTCTACTCCTGTTGTACTACATTAGTAGTTCTCTAAATAACTACTTTTCTCTCATTGCTCTGTCCGTTCCTTTGCTTATGTTCTCCCTTCTACCTGCATTCCCCCCCCCCCCGCGCCCCCGTCTGGGGATGTTTCTCCACACTACAGTGTCTAGCCTGAGTTTGAAAGGGGAAACAGTAATGAGAGCATTTGTCTATATTAACAATGGTCCTACAGCACACTACATCTTTTCCTTTACAAGTCATACATTCAAGAATTTTCACTAATTCTTTTTTTTTATTTTTTTAATGTTTTTATTTGCTTTGGAGAGAGAGATGGAGCGAGAGAGAGCGGGGCAGAGAGAGAGAGGGGGAGACACAGAATCTGAAGCTGGTTCCAGGCTCTGAGTTGTCAGCGCAGAGCCCCACGTGGCGCCTGAACTCACTAGGCTAGAGATCATGACCTGAGCGGAAGTCGGATGCTCAACTGACTGAGCCACCTAGGTGCCCTTTCACTAATTCTTAAATACCACATTGTTCCAGCCCAGAACCCCACGGAGGGGACACTTGTGGGCAAATGGCTAGATTCACTCGCTAAGCAATGTGTCCCCTTAACTGAGCCTTGCAACACGTTGAGTCAAATCCTGGCCTCAGCAAAATTATACACATGACAGAAGAAAGGATAGTGGTAAAGCTCTTTGAGTGATAAACTGCCTAATTTTGAGCTCCATCATTGAAGTAATCTCCCAGCTTGGAAGAGGGCAAAAGGAGTAGACAGAATAACAAAAGGTTTGGAGAGAAAATAAGTGAAAGTGACCTCGGGGTGGGCGGGGAGTGAATGAGTTTACAGCCGGATGTTGAAACAAATAACACACACAGCTGCACAGCTGTTCGCAAATGATTATGCAAACCGAATGAAGAAAACTGCTCTTGCTCCACTCTGCGTGGTACCTCGTTTTGCTCAGTACCCTCCTGCGGACGTGCCTCGGCTCTCCGCTACCAGCGTCGTCACCAGAGACACTACCGCTCTTCCTGGGTCAGCCACATACCGTTCCCCTGGCAGCAGTGGGGAGCTCGACCTTCTGGGAGTTTCCTCTAGTGAGCGAGGTAAGCTTGTAAGGTCACAATATACATGACCCGGAATGAATCACAATCTAGGTTTCTTCTGGCTAGGTATCTTCACGTCCTCGAGCCCTCGTGCATCTCATTAAAAATGCTACAGACTGGCACCCCTGGGTGGTTCTGTCTGTTGAGCATCTGACTCTTGATTTTGGCTCAGATCGTGATCCCATGGTTCACCGGGTCGAGCCCCGCATCGGGCTCTGTGCTGCCGGTGCAGAGCCCGCTTGGGATTCTCTTTTTGTCCCTCTCCTTCTCTGTTCCTCCCCTGCTTGTGCTCTCTCTTTCTCAAAATAAATAAATAAACTAAAAAAAAATTGTAAATGCTACAGACTCACTTATAGAGGCAAACGAAGATGGCATCCTATCCTCAATAGGAATATTCTGGCTTTTTAAATGTTTCTCCCACTAGCCCATTCCCAAGTGTTGGAGGGTGGCCGGGGGCTGCAGGCCGGTGCTGTATCTTTCGCACATTAAGTAACCATCAGGTTCTTTTCCCGGATAAAAACAATACATTCCTAAGAAGAGGCCGGCTGATGAGCTTTAAAAATTTACTTTTTTCTCTCCACCATTATATAATTAAACAACAAATGGAGGAAAACACAACATGATGTGTGACCAAGTATAGAATGAGCAATGAAACTGAGGAGGCCTTCGCAGCAAAACCAAGAGGACGGTCCGAGCTAAGCACTGAAGGGTACGTGGCTAAATGGCCTCCCAAGTAGTTGGACTTTTTCCATATTGAGTTCCCCTCATGGGAATCGAGCAAAGTCGCCAGAGTTCCTGTTCTTTCCACCTCATTTTGTTCGTGTTTGTGTGTGCGGTAAGTGTTTAAAACATCCTTGATTGACTTGAGGAAAGGAAGAAATTTGAGGGAATTAAGAATCAAAGCCACTATTTAAAGCGTGGCAAGATTGCTCTTACACCAACACGGAAGAACAGGGGCTCAGGCAAAGCTACTCTGGCGCTGACCGTCTTAGTTCCAGTTCCTTGGGAGAGGAAATGCTTTCTCTTTGGATGAAGATGCGCTTCTGATTACATACGCAGATATGACAACACAGACCAGCCGAAGTTGAGTCTGGATGGTGGAATTCAATAATATAGAGTGAACATTGTGGACCGAAGCCCAATCCACGGTTCAGCGATGTGTGTGTCTTGAAGGCTCCTCTGGGAAAATTTTGAGAGCCATGTGGGTTTTAATAGGTCTTAGATTCCAGGGTTGCTAACTCGAAAACTTGCCCTGTCAGCCCCCAGTCAATCCGATTGGACAAATCTTCCTCAAACAATCTTCCCACTTCTTACACACAAGAGATGGCAACCGGTTTATTCTGCTTTGGCGTCCTGAATACTTAGAACAAAAGTAAGTTCTAACAGAATCACAGTCCTATAAAAATACAAGGACAGATAGATACTACACGGAAATTCCTAAGAATCGAACCTCCTCCGAAAACCTCATTCACCAGCCACATCTGATCCAAACTCCAAAGGTACTTTGGAATCACATTAGTTCTTTTTATTCCATTAGTAACATATTAGAGGTATAAACACCCTCAATCTGTCCCGTATATTAGACTTTTAAACTTGTACTTGACATAATAGTTACCTCGAGATGTGAATCTCACCAACAAATAATTAAAATATATTAAACTAGATTAAGCAACCATGATAAAAGGAAGTCAATAATATGCTAATTTAAAGACTTTTCGCTATGCCTTGAGGGCACCAGAAATGAGATTTTAGCTTCACAGGAGAAGAGAAACATGATCAACAGCTAGCCCCTCCGCCTCTTCCCTCCGATTTCTCCTTCCAGAAAATGAATTCCCGTCGGGGAGGGAGGTTTATTTCGGCGGGTGTTCTCTGAGCCTTGACTCAGTGCTGGGCTTGTACTCGCTATGAAGTCAGAGTTGAATGTCAGGCTTCTTTCCTTTACGAACTCCAAGTCCATTGATGGCAGTAGGTATGTAAACAGGCAATTGCAGAAGTGACCAAAGTATGTATGAAAGTAATAGGCAAAGTACATTTCACCACAAATGTAGAAAATCAGAGACACCTAAAAAAAATGAAGATTCGGAATCCGTCCTGGTGAGGGGCACACTGTCTTCGTCCATAACAATTGGCATGGGCCACGAAAATTAGCGGTCAGAGAATACAGAGATTAAAGAGTGTCGTTTTATTTTTGTTCTTTTTCCTTAAAAAATTTTTTTTTTAATTTTTTAAGTAATCTCTACACCCGACACGGGACTTGAAGTCACAACCCTGAGATCAAGAGTCACATGATCCACCAACTGAGCCCGCCGTGGCACCCTCCTTTTTCCCTTTTTTCTCCTATTTATTAGTATATGCTGTGGTGTAGGACGGAAGGAAAGTCAGGGTGTTGGACACGACACAGGGGACATGGTATAAACAGAGCACAGAGGAAAGTACTCGGATGCCACATTCAGGTACCAAAACGGGTTAGTTATTGCTGGGTCGTGACATGAAAAGAGAGGCAGTGGCTGGATTTTATAAGACCTTCGATACTACCCGTGTAGGCCAGGCCAAAGCTTAGACTTTATCCTTTAAGTCGGGAAGCAGCAAACGTTTTCTGGTTTTTTGTTTCATTTTTTGTTTTGTTTGTTTATTTTTGCAAAGGGCCAGATAGTAAATAGAGCTATAATTTATTGTGGTTTAAAGTGTAAGGAAGAGGGGCACCTGAGGGGATTAGTCTGTTAAGCATCCAACTCCTGATTTTGGCTCAGGTCATGGTCTCACGGTTCATAAGATCGAGCCCCATGTCCAACAGTGTACTGGTGGCAAAGAGCCTGCTTGCGACTCTCTCTCTCTTTCTCTCTCTTTCCCTCTCTGCCCCTGCCTCACACAGGCACATACTCTCTTTCAAAGTAAATAAATAAACATTAAAAATAATAATAAAGTGTGAGGAAGAGATCTAACCTAATTTTTTTCCAAACACTTATCCAAAGGGACACTGGACCGTATATTGACTAATTGATTTTTTTATATGGATAGATATTTGATAGAGCAAATATAGTAAAATGTAAAGGGTAGGATGTCTGACCTATCTATGGGAGGTTAGGTATGTTTGAAACTTTTCATAACGATATGCTAGGAAAAGAGAATGGCCTAAATCTTTAAAAATACTATTGAGAGATATAGAATAATACTTGAATGATTCATAAGGCATGCCATGTTTTTGAGTAGGAAAACACACTGCACAAACACATTGCTTTTCTCAAAGTAAGAGGTAAGTAGACAAGTGGATTCTATAATCCATATTAAAAAAAATGGGGTGCCTGGATGGCTCAGTTGTTAAGTGTCCGACTTTGGCTCAGGTCGTGATGTCACAGCTCGTGGGTTTGAGCCCCGAGTCGGGCTCTGTCTGCTGTCAGCACAGAGCCCGCTTCAGATCCTCTGTCTCTGTCTCTCTCTGCTCTTCCCCCTTTCACTCTCTCTCTCGAAATAATTAAACATTTTTTTTCTAGTAATCTAAAAAAAATTGTAATGCATTTCAAAGTAAGCTGTGAACATCAGTAAACTATACCCTAAGGAATTCTGTATGCACAGCATTAACTAGACTTCAATGGTTGTTTATAGGATCTTTTCAAATGTGAGGCAAAACTTACATAAAAGGAACGGCAGCCATCTTACATGTTTGACAAATATGACATTCATGTAACCCAAAGTTCTGTCAAGATATAGAATGTTACTGTTAAACTGTGAATGATTTAGATTGATTTTCAAAAGTTGTATATACCTACTAGGGGTGCTTGGGTGGCTCAGTCGGTTAAGCGTCTGACTTCGGCTCAGGTCGTGGTCTTGAGGTTGGTGAGTCTGAGCCCCACATGGGACTCTATGCTGAATGCTCAGAGCCCGGAACCTGTCCTGATTCTGTGTCTCCCTCTCTTTCTGCCCCTCCCCTGCTCACACTCTCTCTCTCTCTCAAAAATAAATATTAAAAAAAATTTTTTAATGTGCAATTAATGTTTTTAGAGTACTTGCAGGAATATACAATAATAAACACTATCTAATTCTAGAATATGTTCTTTCCTCCTGAAAGAAATCCATAGCCATTAGCCATCTTTGTTAATTTTCTCTACTGGTTATGTTTTCAATTTCATTTATAACTGCTGTTACCTTTATTATTCCCTGTCATCTATTCACTTTGGCTTTATATTGCTCATCTTTTCTAACTTTTTAAGATGGAATTTTACATCGTTGAATTTAGGCGATTATTTTCTAATATAAGCATTATAATTACATATTTTCTTTTCTTGCTACATTATCTGGGACCTACATATTTTGATATATTTTTATTATCATTTAGTTCAAAATATTTTCTAACTTTCTTTAGGATTTTTTTCTATGATCCATGGATTATTTACAAGTGTGCTTTTAAATTTCTTTCTTTTATTTCTAATTTAATTCAGTTGTAGTCCAAGAACTTACTCTAGATGATGTGGGTCCTTTCGAATGTATTGAGACTGTGTTTTGGCCAAATACTCTTGGGCAGTGTACCATGCATACTTGACAAGAAAATATATTCTGCAAACATTGGGTATGTATATACACAAAGGTCACCTAAGTCATAAAAGTTAATAATATTGTTCAGATCTTTTATGAGTTCTGAGGGCCAGTGGAGCTAATATTCGTGGTCCCACAGGACTGTGTGTATTTGGATTCTTTAAAAGCTACTGCCTAAAGGGCACCTGAGTGGCTCGGTCGGTTAAGCATCAGACTTCAGCTCAGGTCATGATCTCACGGTTCATAAGTCTGAGCCCCTCATTGGGCTCTGTGCCGACAGCTCAGAGCCTGGAGCTTGTTTCAGATTCTGTGTCTCTCTCTCTCTCTCTGCCCCTCCCCCGCTCATGTTCTGTCTCTGAAAAATGAATAAAACTTAAAAAAAAAAAAAGCTACTGGCTAAAAGTCTGGCTTCCAATCAGCTTGAATCTAGGTGCTAACAGAAAATTTTCCTTAGGGACACCGACTGATCTTGACACCCCCTCCCCACCACCCAAATACTATTAAAAATAAAAGAGGCTGCTTGAACAATCACAAAGCCTTGAGAGACAGCCAAGAGCTAGGGTAGGGTTGAACTATAAAGTTCATCTCTTATGCAAGGTCAACCCTTCAAGACAAAGAGAGATGGCTGTTCCATCTAATGCATAGAAACCAATACAGAGAGTCAAGCAAAATGAAGAAACAGAGGAATATATTCCAAATGAAAGAACAAGATAAGACCACAGAAAAATAACCTTAATGAAATGAAGCTGTATAATTTACGTAATAAAAAGTTCCAAGTAATAGTCATGAAGATGCTCACCAAATTTGGGAGAAGAATGATTAAACACAGTGAGAACCTGAACGAAGAGGAAATATAGGAACATTCCAAACAGAGCCAAGACTACAATGATTCAACTGAAAAACACACTAGAGGAGTTTGCCAGCAGTCAAGAGGAGGCACTAAAAAGGATCAGTGAACTCAAAGACAGGGCTGGGGAGTTCCCTCCAACAGAGCAGCAAAAAGGAAAGAGTTTTATAAGGTGAAAATAGCCTAAGGGACTCGTGGGACAACATCAAGCTGAGTGACATTTGTGTTATAGGAGTTCCAGAAGAAGAGAGAAAGGGTCAGAAAACTTATTTGAAGAAATAACCGCTGAAAACATGTATTTGTATGGGACTTTCAAAAGTAGTCACTTGTGTTTCTTACCTCGTATGATGGTTGTTTTCCGATAATTAACCTTCGTTTCATATGTTTGTGCTTTCTTTATTATAAGTCACTTGATGATTTATTGTTTTATTGACTTTTTTCTAGAATAGCAAGTCTTGGGGAGCCTGGGTGGCTCAGTCGGTTAATCTTCTGACTTTGGCCCAAGTCATGATCTTGTGGTTCGTGAGTTCAAGCCCCGCATCAGCACAGAGCCCACTTCAGATCCTCTGTTCCCCCCCTCTCTCTCTGCCCCTCCCCTTCTCGCTCACATGGGCATGCACACATGCTCTCCCTTTCTTTCAAAAATAAATAAACATTGTTTAGAAACAGGAATAATGTTGGGATGTCTGGGTGGCTAAGTTGGTTGAGTATCTGACTTGGGCTCAGGTCATGATCTCATGGTCCGTGAGTTCAAGCCCTACAACGGGCTCCATGCCGACAGCTCAGAGCCTGGAGCCTGCTTCAGATTCTGTGTCTCCCTCTCTCTGCCCCTCTCCTGCTCACATTGTCTCTCAAAAATGAATAAATGTTAAAAAAATAAATAAAAGAATAATGTCTAAAAAAATAGAATAGCCAGTCTTGTATTTAATTATTGCTTCCATTGTTTTTCCGTTTTCTGTCACTTTATATAGCCCATTATATTTCAAAAAAATAAATACATAAAATAAAATTCCCAGACTGGTAATTCCAACATCGCCATCTCGCAGTCTGGTGCTCATGCTCACACTGTCTCTTCAAACTATGTCTTTCGTGTTTTAATATGCCTTGTAATTTTTTAAATTATTTATTTTTTTTAATGTTTATTTCTTTACTTTGAGAGAAACAGAGAGACAGCGGAGGAGAGACAAGAGAGAGAGAGAGAGAGAGAGAGAGAGAATCCCAAGCAGGATCCACACTGTCAGCACAGAGCCTGACATGGGGCGTGAACTCACGAACTGTAAGATCATGACCTGAGCCAAAGTCAGATGCTTGACCTTTTGAGCCACCTGGGCGCCCCCTTGTATTTTTTTTCTTTTTTTTAAGTCAAGCCCATTGTAGTGGGTAAAAGGAACTGAGGTAAACAAAGATTTAGAATGAGGATTCATATTTATCTAACTAGGAGAGTTAGGCTGTGTTTCCTATTTGCTGTAGCTCCCCTTGTCAGAAACTAAAATTTCCTGTGCTGTTCTCTCTTTTTTTTTTCTTTTCCTCTCCCCTGTTGTCTTTGGCTTTCTCTAGAGACTTCTTAAATACAATCTGAGACACGAACTGCTTCAGTTGTATTCCTTCATTATTAAACCCGAGTCCTATTGATGTGGGGGTCAGGCATGGGGCGAGGGCAAGCATTCTACACTTGTGTGATTAAGCGTGGGCCTTCCGGTAAAGCCTCTGTCCCCGGGCTCTGGCTGTCACTACCGCTTCTCAGTCGGCCGCCCCCTCCCCCGAAGACCGGAAGACTAGCCGGGGCTGGAGGCGGGCAGTATACCCTTTCTCATCTGAAGGTTAGAGCAGGCCGCGGGGGTCGGGTATTTCCCTTTCCCCAGATCAGTTAGGCTCCGGGGAAATTCCCAATAGGTTCGGCTCCGCTAAAAATTGTTTTTCTTGAGGGGAGGCTTGTTAAGAACAGAACAGCTCTGGGCATCTTTCAAAATAGCTCCTTTTCTCCTCCTCCTTCCTGAAGCACAGGGGGGGGTTTTCTCCCATCACCACTGCGAGCACCCGCTGGGGCTCCTGGAGGTAAAACGCACAGAAGCGTAGCCTTCCCCTGTCAGCCTTGTCCACACCGAGCCTCCAGCGATTCATCAGTTATAGTTTCAGGTCTCCGGGACCGGCTCCGGCAGCAGGCTGCCACGGCTGACCTTCCGCTCCGGGTGGCCTGTGATTCTCTGAGTCCGCCCGGCTTTCTAATTTGGGGTCTGGGGTTTGCCCTGTGACATCGTATCTAGGACGGATCTCAGGACAGTTGCTGGTTTCTGTTTGTTCGGCTTCATTCTTCTGGTGAGGGTAGGGGAGCCGATTTCCAAGCTCTAGGCGTGCCAGACCCGACCCTGGAAGACCACCGCATTCGTTCAAGAACGAATGCACTTTCTTCCGGCGCTTCTTCAGCGGTAGCTCCATAGGTTCTTTGACGTGGCGTTTTTATTATAATTGCACGCTCAATATTTTGCAAGTTCGGTGTTGTTTACTAATTGGACCCGAGGCTTAAATGCAAAACCAAACTCCAGTGACTGGGAGATAGTCGCTACACTGTGTTTTCTAGGTGTAGTGAGATAGGTTTGTCACATAAACGCTGTGTCAGTTTCAAGTATTCAGTGTGATGATGTGGCACACATAGTTATTGTGAAGTGTTTACCACAATCAGAAAAGTTGATACAGTCTTTACCTCACATATTATCGTTGTTGTTTTGGTGAGAATACTAAAGTCCTATTCTCATAGCAACTTCCAAGCATACGATACGGTATTATTTTTATTTATTTATTATTTATTTTTTTGATAATTTATTGTCAGTTTGGTTTCCATACAACACCCAGTACTCATCCCAACAAGTGCCCTCCTCCGTGCCCATCACCCACTCTCCCCCCTCCTACACCCCCCTCTCCCCTCAGTTTGTTCTTAGTCTTTGAGAGTCTTCCATGTTATGTCTTCTTTCCTCTCCGCGGCTTTTTTTTTTCCCCTTCCTTCCCCTCTTCCCCTCCCCCCTGGTTCTCTGTTAGGTCTCCCAAAGCCTACCTATGCGTGGGAACATATGGCATCTGTCTTCCTCTGCCTGACTTATTTCACTCAGCATAATATTACAATACGGTATTATTAACTATAGTCACCATGCTGTATGTTAGATTCCAGAATTTACTCGTCTTCTAAGAAAGTCTGTATTCTTTGACCAACATCTCCTCATTTCCCCCACCCCTGCCCCTGGACGACCAGCGGTCTATTCTTTTTCTGTGAGTGTGATGTTTTTAGATTCCACATATAATCATCCAGTATTGGTCTTTCTCTGCCCGACTTACTTCACGTAGCATAATGCCCTCAAAATGCGCTCATGTCGTTGCAAACAACAGGATTCCCTTTTCTTACGGTTGAATAATATTCATTATATCAGGACATATATCGCACATTTTCTCCATTCATTCCTCTGTCGATGGACACAGAGGTCATTTCCATGGCTTGGCTACTGTGAAGCAGGCTTTGACACAGTGCTTTCATTTCCTTTGGATCTATCCTCAGAAGTGGGGTTTCTGGGTCACATGGTAGTTCTCTTTTTAATTTCGGGAAGAATCTCTATACTGTTTTCCACAGTAGCTGTACCAGTTTGCATTCCCACCAATAGTACACAGGGTTTTCTTTTCTTTGTATCCAAACCTCTTTTCTTAGTTTTTAAAATTTTTTTTAATGTTTATTTATTTTTGAGACATAGAGACAGAGCGTGAGCAGGAGAAGGGCAGGAGAGAGGGAGACACAGAATCCGAAGCAGGCTCCAGGCTCTGAGCTGTCAGCACAGAGCCCGACCCGGGGCTCGAACCCACAGACTGCGAGATCATGACCTGAGCCGAAGTCAGCTGCTTAACTGACTGAGCCACCCGGGCGCCCCACCTCTTTTCTTTTTGATGATAGACACTCTAACAGGTATGCATGGGTTAATATCTCGCTGTGGTTTCGATGTTCATTTTCCTGATGATTAGTGGTGATGGACACCTTTTCATGGACCTATAGGTCATCGGAATATCTTTGGAAAAACTCCGCCCTTTGCCCATTTTTTAAATTGCATTATTATTTAATTAATTTATTGTTATTAAGTTGTATGAGTTCTTTACATTTTGGATATTAACCCCCCGACGAGATATACAATTTGCAAATATTGTCTCCCTTTCTGTGGGTTGCCTTTTCAGTTTTGTTTCTTTTGCCGTACAGGAGCTTCATAGCTTGACAGAGTTCCACTCGTTTATTTTTTGTTTTGTTGCTGCGCATTAGGTGTCCTACTGATCTTTTTTGTAGCTTTTAATATACTTCAATGTATGCTACTTTACTATATATATATATATTTTACATTTTAATTTATTATTGAGAGACAGAGAGAGACAGAGCATGAGCAGGGGAGGGGCAGAGAGACGGGGAGACCCAGAATCTGAAGGAGGCTCCAGGCTCTGAGCTGTCAGCACAGAACCTGACGCGGGGCTCGAACTCACAAACTACAAGATCATGACCTGAGCCGAAGTCGGACGCTTAACTGACTGAGCCACCCAGGCACTCCACTATATTTTTTTTAAGTAGACTCCAGGCCCAACATGGGGTTTGAGCTTGCGACCCCAAGATCAAGAGTTGCCTGCTCTACCGACTGAGCCAGCCAGGGGCCCCTCTGCTGCTATATTAATGAGAGAAGTAATCTCTTTGATTTTGACTATAAAAAGTAAGCGAATTAGAATGCTTATCAGACCTCCCATCTTCCTCTACTGTTTTTAACTTTTGTAACCATACGTTTTTGATATTTTCAAGGGTTTATAAAATAGGCCCTTTTCTAGTTTTCTTGATCTTGGGGTCGCAAGTTCAAACCCCATGTTGGGCACTTGTCA